>OZ001257.1:26831811-27404311 GCA_963924015.1 Macrophya annulata | reverse complement strand
GGCAAAGCCAATAGCGACTGTGTCTCTCTTCATTTCCGGTCTGCGATCTGCTGGGAACGTATATGTAATAAGGCCTCGACCCGCTCCAAATTCGTAGGCAGTTGCTTCTGTAAAAGAAACATTTATTTTGTTTAAATAATGCAGGGATTGTAATTAAGAAATTAATGACAAAGATCCCAAGACCAAAATCGCAATGTTTATCAAAAAAATCAGGATAAATAATATATTTTGACTTCTAACCATTAACGTTTAAAAGTACCTACACAGGCCCCGGTATAAATTTTCTATATACACAATTAAAGTTACAGTTAAAGGGGGCCAGAACATCCAACACGTCTGAAAATTAACTCGATTTTGCTAGATCGGGACAAGGCTATGAATAAAAATACACAATTGTTATTTTCAGGAATGTTCATTACAACATTAAAGAGTATGAGAATGAATAAGAATGTTTTTTTTTTATGGTGCATATAATGATGCCGTCCAGCATATCGGTGCAGATACTGACAAATATTACAGTTTTTCCACAATTTCTAAGAACGTATGACGACATCTTTCAGGACTAGCAATTTTTGGGTCAATTGGATATCAATTTGATTAACGGTTAGTTAGTTATTAGATCAACAGTCGATCTCTGTCATTTTCACGGAGCTTAGTTCAATCTATCCTGGTGGCCACATTATGTAAGTGGCGAGGGTCTTCAACATCAAGAATTTTGGCGCTGAGACACTGGTAGACAAATCTAGATATCCTAAGTACTTCTATTACGACTGATGTATTTTTGACAAAACAGACACAAACTGGCTTTAGTGTGACGATTCCTTGAAAATCTCTAAATCTCTTTCTAAACTTTAATCGCGATTTTCTTAAAACATGGTTTATAAAACTGGTGGTCACGTTATCTCGAAAACAGATCGATAGATCTTTTTAAAATTTGGACACAATATTTTTGGATGGTTTATCTAGATTGTCACGATCAGACTTTTTTGAAATTTTTTTTTTACAAATGTTCAAAAAAAGCATTGAAAAAATAAGTCAAAAGTCAACGTCAAACTTCAAACAGCTACCATTTTGTGAATTGGAATAAAAAATAAATGAAAATTTAGCTCGTACCTAACTGTCTTATATATTTCTTATTAGGAATTCGATACTCAGTTTTGTTCAAGATGACTTGACAACCCAAAATGGTGAATCCTGCAGAGGACATTTTGGGGCTATTAAAAATGGGCTTCACGCTGATGCCAGCAGAAAATATTTAACGTTGATAAATTTTAATACAAAAATTTACAAACGTATTGGAATAGCCCTTTTCAACAGCAAAAAAGGTTTTGAATAAAGCAATTATCTTCTCAGAAAAAATTTCCAACATATGGTCACATTTTTATGCGTCTACTTAGGTGTAAGCCTTTAAGAATTTTTTTTGGATAGGTTTGTTTTGACAAATTCGCAAAATTGAAGACAGGAAAGAGAAGTCCATAGAGTGCTGTGTGGCCGGTCAAATGCAGATGGCCGTGCAGCCAGTTCCTGCTGATAGTCTGGGTATTTATGTAGCGGCTCTTTTAGCCTTTATAACGATGAAAATATAGACATTCTGCGGTTAATACTGACGTGTGAAATGTTTTGTATATTTTGCAGGCAGTTTTTAACTGTTCTGGCAAAAATAATGTACGAAGACTTTAAACGCAATTTTCTAGAAATTATATTTTCCCTTGGTTTTACCATGGTATCTCGAATACTGTTGAAGATATTAACTTGAAATTATAACCGGAGGTAAAAAACACGAGAACGCATTAGGTGAAGCTGAAAACGGGTAAAAAATCTTTTGCCTTTAATTTTGAAATAAAAGGTACCGCGAATTTTTCAAAGTTTTTCGTTTTTCTGACGTTATTTTCTTAATTTTTTTTAGCAATATTGAATTTTTGACGTACAATCAATATAGGAGGGTTTGAGGAGTACAAATATTGCTGGCGATTAACAAAATCGTTTTTCGTCTTCCTACAATCGTTGCAAAACTGAATATTGCACTATCTGCATCATTACGTTGCAACGCCATTATAACCGACTCCGAAATAATTTTCAATGTACTTCTTTATTTTATAACGTTGTACTAATAAATACCCATAAACAGGAGAACTGTGCATTTTCATTTTCAACCTTGTTACAAACAATCAAACACGAGAAAATTTTCGATCATCCAAACCTTTCCGATCCCCTTCGATATAATTTTTAAGGTATCGTTCAATACATACCGTCGCTACACGTAGGGCCTGTAAAGCTTGTCATGTCACAATCGCAGGTGTAACTGTTCCATTGTTGAACGCAGGTCCCATGATTAGCACATACGTCGTGGGTGCATCTTTTTCCCGAATGTGCAGTCGGTGCATCACATCCGGACTCAACGAGCGAGCTGGGAACTATGGCGTCAGTTAATAGGTCAGGACTCTCGCCACTAAGGTCAAGTGAAGCTAGGCAACCCTCAAAGCCGTGTCGACTCAGGATATGCTTTGGTAGTTGAGCATACTGCGACTTCTCGACCCCACCTGTGAATTTAATTCGCACATGAATCAGTGAGAGGTCACATAGTGGTTGGATATACATACTCATATATGTGTATGTACCTTAACCTTTGATTTATTATTCATCTACGAAATAGAAAGCCTGCATATGAATATACGTATGTACCTCGTTCAGTACTTGAAATCGGAAAAGGGTTTCTCTGCAAACTTACACAAGGTGAGTCCAACGGCGGTCTTTGGGCGTGCCGGATAAGTTTACATCGACATTGACAATACATTAAATCCTTTGCTATGAGGATAAAACAAGTTTTGTAAAATGAAAAATTGCGATGTTAAACGACCGAGTCTTTTTGTTGTCGACAAAAATTTTTGTTCAGAATAAAAATTGCGATAAATAAATAAATAAGAAAAAATGGAATCTGTTATATCAAATGCTAAGTAGGCAGTCATAGAGTTTCCTTTTTCGAAATTTGAGAAAGTTATCATATGTGAAATTACATGTAAAATCGACTGGACCAAAACTCTGACCCCCTCAGAATCGATTCAAGCTTTGAAAAATGTATTTGTCAGTAGTTAAGAGTATGTCTGAAATCTTGTAGACTTTAATTCGAACGCGCTCAGATTCTAGCAGTTGGTATGATGTATGGAGAACACGAAAACTATTGATCATACAAAAAATGTTTCATATCAGTTCAGCTCAGTTTCAAGTAAACTTTAAAGACATGGTATGCAAATGAATATTGAGCTCCCGAAAAGTTGAAAAAAGAAAATAAAAACATGGTCTTCCGGATTTTTCGAAAAAGACACGTTTTTTTGTTTTGTTAAAAATTTCAGAGCATACTCTTCTGTCAGTTTCGAAAAACATGTATGAGTTTCATTATGAACTCGGATTTGGTTTATGCCTATGACAATATGCCATTAATTAAGAGGGAAGAAGAGGACAAAGAATCTGACACAGTTTCAAAAGAATGTAAGATAAGTAAAATAAATTGTTCATATAAATTCCGAAACATCAGAGTGATTTGTTATTTTTTCTATACTGGAACCTGATTATTTTTCACCATATAAAAATTAAAGAATACGATAACAACGCCACATCTAGGATGTAAGAATAGATTAATGAATTTGATTTACTTTTTTCCTCTTCTACACCTGCAAAGACCTGTGATCAATTGTTCGATAGTTCTAATGATAAGCTCATCAGACACTGAAAAAGATGACTCAAACTTAATTAAAATTTGACCGAGATACTATAATAGCAAATAAGCATGTAAATCAGCAGACTTTCCGCCCACATTTTAATTAAATGAAGTGTATTGCGAGTGAAAATCTTTTTTTTTTTTGCTAATGCAAGGACTAATGTATCGATGATTTCTAGAAATGAACCGGATTTAAGTTGGAGCCAATCCTATCGAAGGATTAAAAATCATAAAAATCAGTTGATCATTCCTCGAAATATATCATGAATTAAACTCATTTTTTCAACATTTTTATTTCTTAATAACTCGACAACTGCGGGACCCATCAAATCCAATATCTAAATCAGGTCTATGTTAGGAAGAATCACATCGATTGATACAAAGAAGGATGAAATTTGTTCAGTCGCTCTTGAAATGTCGTCCGACACGAAATTGATCACACACACCCGGACGGCCATCTGAAAATGGTCACAGGTGGTTCTCTGGACCTCAGAACGTGGAGATCTGATGAATACTGAACTTTTTACTTTTTGGTAATTATAATAACTTCTCTTTTTGTAACACTGGAAATTAAAAACACGCAACTATAATAAAATCTGTTCGGCTTATCTTATACCCACATCAAAACAAACTTAATTATCCTCAAAAGCATAGCCGGAATTCCGTAACCTAAGGAGTTATTATCTCGAGAGGATTAAAATGGAACATGCCGGGATCGCGTTAATTAATACCAGGGTAGAAATTTAGGTTGAATTATGAGCTTAGGAATGGTGTTGGCTCAAGGGGAGATCTACATAGTACTCGGATAACATCCAATTAGCGAGATACTTGATTATTTTTTGTGGACTCGTATTAGTCTGCATATGTATAACGTAGAATTTGCAAAGGGTATGAGAAGTTAAGCTGAGCTTTTACGATGGGACTCGGTCAATAAATAAAAGACATGAAATAGAATAACGTCAAATTACTCAGGCCGAAGACGAGGGGCGATAGAATATCAGGTAAGAAATAGTATATTGTGTACTAAGGGCGTAAAGTGGACTTTTTTGGACCGAGCCGGAAGCAAGTACGTTTGCGAGCCGCAGACTAGTACTGCAACCACACGAGGTTAGAAAGTCCGCCCTTGGCCGATTAGCCCTTGGTGCACACCATATTTTTTGTAATGCATGTATGGATTTTCATGATTTCTTGATATTAGGCGGGACTAATGTGTCCGTTTTCTATAACGGCCACTACGTACTTATTAGATTTTATCTCAATTATTGAGAATTTTCTTGAAAATATTAGCGGGCAAAAAAACTTGAAAACGCCCGCTAGTCGAGTAGCGGGCAAAAAAAAAAAAAACTTGAAAACGCCCGCTACTCGAGTAGCGGCCAAAAAAAATTAAAAAACGCCGGCTGCTCGGCGTAGCGGGCGTTTTTAATTTTATTTCACCTCACCTGCGGGTCACTTCAGTCCCGCGTAATAGGTGAAAAAATGCGAAAATCGTGCATGCGTTACAAAAAAGAAAAACAATCGCACCAATTCTTTTCGCTCTGGTTCTGTCTAGCGTCGCCCGAGTTGAAGTTTTTCCTCTTGATCCCGAGGCAATATGTCCAGCTGTCAGTGGACGCGGATTTGATCACGGAAGTGTGTGGGGAAAGGTAGGTCACGGGAGTAGGAGTAGAGGAGAGTAGAGCAGTATTTCAATCTACCTTGGAGCATGTGCTTCCTGAGGTCGCAGGCACGATACAGAAACACCTTAATATATAAACAAGCTAACCAATGAACGAGTGAGAAAATCAAGGATAAAAGAACTCGATATGGAAAAATTAAAATTAAAATAAGATTGTAAATAAAAGAAGATTAACAATAGTAGGAGAGAGAGAGAGAAAGAGACTCAGATAGAAAGTGAAACGGAATTAGCACATGAAAAGCACTGGAACTGTGATGTGTACAAAAATCCACAGTTTTTGAAATACGTGTACCTAAGGAATGTCCTCTGACTGTAATTCTACAAAGTGCGAAATGTTCGAGCACATATTTTCGTATAGAGTGCATGCTAGTGAACGCATTTGAAATTCGATCAGATGAGATTTGTTGTAGTTGTGTTAATGCTGTCTCCTTGGTTGCTACTTTGTCGAAAAAAATTGTGTTCAACACGATTTAATACTATCTTTATCTTGTCCATTAAATAATACTGAATTTTTCATTTGCGTACAAGAATTAATGGACAGAAGTTCTCACCACCCAATTTGAACGTTCATTTTTAGGCACTTTACACATGAGGTATATCTCGCAGAGTGCCTTATGAATTTTCCTTCCGAAACAACTAAAGTATACAGGGTGAGTTTTCTCCGGGTCCGAATGAGGGATGGGTTTATTTTAGACGGTCAGTGATATCTGCTGCAGCAGAAGTGAATGAGTAATTTCAAAGACTTTTTGTTGGACGTCCTACGGTTGTAAGAAATAGTGTTGCAAAAATTGTGTAAAGAAAAGGGATTCACCACTATGCAAAATCAAATGGCAATACTGATTAGTATTTGCACAAATCATGGATAACAAATAGATTCGAAGAATTCTATTTACTTGAGTTTTTCAATAACAGGATTTTGAAGTCCACATAGTAATATCAGTTCGGCATTAGGAAAAGCCGTTGAAAATCACTCAGGTGATTTTTCATTTCAATCCTACGTTTGTACAGCAATAAGATGTAATTCGTCGATAAGTTCGTTATTCTTTCCGGTAATCGACGATGTAATCACCGAGTAGTGGGAATTACCATTAATGAACTACACACATACTGTATAGAGACACGATTACAAATTTTGGTAATGGGCTCAAACTGCTTGTACAGTTATAGCGAAAAATTTTGGATTTTTCTTCAGCATAATTAAAAATGTCATATTTAACGAAAATTCACTTTATATCATTCGAAGCGCAATTTGGTCGTTACTGACGTGCTGCAGATTTGTTTCAATGTTTTTCGAAAAGTGCATTTCAAGTCGAAGAATTTAATGTAGGGTAAAAGCTGGATAGTTGCCCAACTTGTCAAAAAAGCTCCATTATTAAAAAATGTGTACTTACTAAGGATAATGCAACATGTATATCAAAACATAGGTCTTTGATCTTTCATAGTAGCCTATTTTTGTAAACATAATTGATATTGATTTTGAGTAAATCCTGTTTTATTTGACCTCTCAAAAGAGGGATAGTTGCCTACTGTAGCGGATAGTAGCCTAACATTAAAGATGCTTTGGGGGATACTATTTCCTCGTTCAAAACTATGATTTCTTCAGATACAAACAAATGTATATCAATTTAAGTAATCAGTCTGTATTATTTACTGAGATCCTTTAGTAAGTACTAATCAAAATATTAATCAACATAATAAAATAGTATTAAGTTTTAATGTTTTGAACTATAGAAATACAACAAAAATAGCATCCAAACCTTGAGTTAGGTAAGTTATTAGTGAACTTTGATTATTTATTATAATGATAGAACAATATGGCAATCCGCAAAAGTAAATAGGGCGACTATCCTTTTTGATACGGATACTTGCCCTTTTTATTTGCGGAATAAATAAAAACTATTCAACTATAAGACGTAATAAACAGTGTCATTTAAACTCTAATGCACGCAAAGAAACAAAAAGTTGACTGAAACCACAGTCAGTAATAAAAATATTCAATAGAAATTACTGACTAATATAATTTTGACGCCTGTCAAAGTTTCGCCGCGGAAGATTTTTGCTCACACGGACAAAACGCGGGTGCCTATTCCGTCGGCTTACATGGCACTGAGGCCTGCGGAAGGGGCACTTCTAATCATAGTAAAGGGTTAACGCGACCAACATTCCTAACATAGTGTATTCAAAACCGGGGCATGTATCCCACTGAGGCAACTATCCGGCTTTTACCCTATGTAATTTTGATGATCCAATTTGACGATCGAAAATTATAGCCGGTTGAAAATATGCTTATCAGTGAAAAATATCATCCATATTCGAAAATTCATATCGAATAAAATATTTGAATTGAAAATCTGTAAACAATACTGAGTATTCCGCTCATCTAAAGTAATGTGATAAAAAATCTGCCCACAAATCCAAAGGGGTAAGGACGTGGCATCGACTGCCTGGTATTCTTATTTTCAATTTACCTGACGTAATACCGAAAAATTAATTCAACCAATCTAGAAAATCCACTCATCAAGTTAGAAATTCCTTATGAAAATAATACGTATTTTGAAGCAAAAGTGAACGCCAAATCCCCAAATTGATTATTGGGATCAAAAAATTTTCAGAAACTCTTCACTCTTGCAATTATGAGATAATTAGATCGTATACGAAATTACTTTTTTCAATTTTTCATAATTATTGAGTAGCTAGTATAGCGAAAATGCGTAATATACGAGTGAAATAATCAGAAAAAAAAAGTAATTGTTTTTTGATTTCATTATTTTGATTCGATACAAAATTGTGATCAAGTTAATCCGAAATTTGTTTGATTTTGTAAAATACAATGAATTTATTTATTTTCTTCAAAACAAGTATTTGGTCAACTTAGCAAAAAAATTTTTCGATTCGATCAAGTCGATATATTCAACGAGTTTAATGTTCTTCTTGAAACTATAATATTCATCTTTTAATGAATTGAATAATTTGTTTTCCCTGAGTAATATTTTTTTTGTTTTCAGCAATTGAGCCGATTTGCTCAATGAAACAAATCATTAGCTTAAACGAAAATTCATTTATGAACGAATGATGTGATTGTGGTCAAATTTTCATTTTGGCATAACTTCATATCGTAGTAGTTACCTTAGGGATAAGATTGATACTCCAGCGGTTGAAGAAATGACGGTAATCTAATACAACAAAGTAGTGTAGAATTTTTCTAGAACGATTCTCTTACCTACGTATAGAATTCCATCTAAGTCCAAATTTTCGTTACTTCCTGGACTATTCACGGCTGCCACGTGATCGTCGACAGCTAGAGTGTGTCTCCTGGGTGCTGGTCGACCGATGCTTACCGCGTGCCATTTGCCATCGTTCAATCGAGACCTGGAAGTGTCTCTGACGCGTACGGGTCCATCCCCCAGGTCGAACACGTAGTGAACATGGCCATTTACCAATTCGACGGCAATAAAGTCCCGTTCGCGACCCGCATTGTACAGGAGAAGTCCGTTGGCCTCACGTGTCTTGAACTAAAACGACATTAAGTATCAATAACAATATCCACATTGAACTATTTGTAAATATTATAATTAATTATCAATGACAATGCTTTCGATTTGCTGCCATATACATGAACTCAGACAGGCTTAGAATTCTACTTATTACATCAGATACATATTGAAACTAAAAAAATATATTGTATACTATCAATATACCGAGACAGTCTCTTGAAACTAAATATAACTACTAACAACTAAATATAACAACTAAATATCGATAGCCGAAGCGCGAATTTTGGTGTTTGCTAATGCAGGCTGGCCATCCCGAGTTTTATCTGCCAAACTCTGTTTTTGTCGGCCAAGCGGTTGATTCGGATTGTTGAGGTTAAAATCGTGGTTAGAATCGAGGTTAGAATTCCATGCAAGCTGGCCTCCCTATCTCACAGGCTCACAGGCTCAAATATCGTCGCAGGACAAACTCGCTGACCAATGAAATTGAATTATTTAACAGATGCGCTGTCGACTGTTTAGTTTCAAGAAACCGTCACGGTAGGTATGTCAATGGTGTAGCAAAGAACAGAAAATCAGCTATTTTGTATTTAGTTACAGGAAAGACTGTTCATTCCTGTTGAAGAGATGAGACACTTGATTATTCGCCGAAGGTTAGACATGTTCTGTTACAGCCAGGAAATCATCTTATTTCTGTTACCACAGAATTTTTCTTCCTAGTGAAGCGTTTCGAAAGCTTCATCGTTATTTCAAAAAGATTCACACCAGGTGATCATAGATCGTATCATAAGAATGAAATCCATACAAACTTGCCAGATTCAAAAATACGTTTGGTTTTATAATTATGTATATACATATCAATTCTGGTCAGATTTAGTTTTCTAATCATAAGCAATTTCAGAACATAGAGACACGTTTAGTATATTGTTGTGAGCACTTAAGGACGTTCTCCGGCTGCAGTCGTGATCAACTCAAAGCAACTCCCCCTATGCGTATTTGCCTCCGCACGGAACGATAGTGTAGTTGATAACCACTTTGTGCTTTCGAGCTCCCCTTTCATGCGCAAAGAACCGAGACTCGTTGCCTCTCTCTCTGTCTCTCGCTGTCTCCGACTAGACGAAAAATCTGTCAGATTGCGTTCTTCAGAGGGCTATTCCTCGAAAATTAATACCGGTTACCATATCAAACTTTGATGCATCATGTTTCTGTTATTATTTCGCATTACATACTAGTTTTTCAGAGACATACTAGGAAACCATCTCCCATAATCCATTGAAACGTCCGTGTCGCGGGAGCTCAGCATAGGGATCGCATGTTAACAGTCGGAACTTTTAAGCTGAATGTCTCAAGTTTTAGTACCGCAAGGGGTATTGAAATTTCACCCACGTATAAAACACGCTTAATTGAACATATCCTAAAAGTTTCAGGAAATTTCTAAGAAACTCATTTTTCCGGAGAACGTCCTTAACGCACTCTTTTCTTCGCAACGTTTATAAAACTAGCAGTTTCGCGGAAAAGCTTTCGTTTTTTCCCCTAGACACGACTGCGGGATAATAAGATGATGATGAAAGGAAGCATAGAAATTACAGTTGACTAAATTTTTTGTTATCATGTATTATCTGCGGATGTACATCACAAATACAGTAATACCCCGAAGTTACACCATACGTCGTTCCGGCATTGACGGCGTAAGTCGCAAAAAACGTAAATCGAAGTGCACGTTTTTACAACTGTATAATGTACATACATATTATGTACTAAATACTCATCAGAGATAATTATACACATCACAGAAAATCTCTGAAGAAGTAGCTATAATAAATACTGTTTATTTTTGTAATACAAAATATTTAAATAACCCATAAATTATTTAGAAGTAGATGGTTATGTTGAAACGGGGGAGGGGGAAGAGGGGCGAGCGACCGATGGCGTAACTGCGAGTTGGCATAAGTCGGAGTAGGTTCTACTGTACCTATATACTGCGAAAACATTTTGGCATCGATTCCAGCTATTGGCCTGAGAATATTAGCTATACCGTGTGTTTGCGCAGAGGCGTTACAGTATGTCCAGTAGCGGATGTACAGTCGCCCACCGCGTGGGTACCCACGTTCCGCAAATTTATCGATATGGTATAGTAGATACAGACTAAATTCGATCTACGTGATCATTAGCTGAAGCTAATACTTCAGTGCGCCGTTTGATGGCGTGCTTGGCCGTGCTGTTGGCTATAGCATGACAAAGGTTGAATATTGTTATTGAAAACAATTATCACACTCACGAAACGTTCTTCGTGTGCCGAATATTTGGTACACAAAAGATCGCAGCTGACTGGCGTTTCGACGGATGAGTAAGCGAAACTATTTTTCATAAATACGAGTGCATCTCTAAGAACATAACCTGAAAACCGCCTCAAGTGTCATACAATAATTAACATCTGTGTGAAGTAGGTAGATGTACTCTTTACTTTTACAGATGCACTCGTATTTATGGAAAATAGTTTCACTTGCTCATTCGTCGGAACGCCAGTCAGCTGCGATCCTTCGTGTACCGAATATTCGGCGCACGAGGAACGTTTCGTAAGTATGATAATTATTTTCAATTAACAATATTCAACGTTCGTCATGCTGTAGCCAAGAGCACGGCCAAGCACGCCCTCAAACGGCGCACTGAAGTAGTAGCTTCAGCTAATGATCACGTAGATCGAATTTAGACTGTATCTACTAGGTATACCATACCGATAAATTTGTGTAACGTGGGTATCCACGTGGTAGGCGACTGTACATCCGCTACTGGACATACTGTAGCGGCTCTGCACAAACACACGGTATAAATCGCGGTATAAACAAAAGTAAACATGGTACATTAAACGTGTAGTACACGAAATCAAAGTAGAAGAAACAATTCTTAAAAAAATATTTCCATGGCAGAAATTCCTGTTCCAAATTTCGTTGAGCTATTTCAAAAAACGTTGGAGTTAGCGTCCGCCAATTCGCAACCAGAAATGGAAATGGTTTGGAAAGCTTATTGAGACATCGTTTTGACGAGCACAGTATACTATCTAAATTGCAATGTACTCGGTTTGGTGGTTAGTCTGGAATCCTGCTAACTAACAAACTCGCGCATAGATCTAAGCGATTGAAAATTGTGAAAACATTTTTTTAAATATGTTTGATGCGAGAAAATTGTGTTCCAAAGTTTGTTCAATTATCTCAAAAAATGTAGAAGTTACGGATTTTCTACGAGTTTAAATGTCCGCCATTTTGAAACTGCATATGGAAATGATTTGACAACGTTACCGGAATAGTGACTAGGCGTAAACAATTTTCTGTTAAAATTTCAGACAAATCGTTTCAGTCGTTGGTCTGATATCGGTTTGACGAAAAAAAAACCGTACATACACAGACATGAGTAGGGGAGACCGGGGCTAGTTGTCTCACGGGTAAGCTGTCACAAGGCTCATATCTCCGCCGCTGAATATTGAAACGAGGGGCACTATAGATTGAAGTTGTATTTCAATGTTTAAAACAAATGAGTGTTGTTAACTAGAATATCGCATCAGATGTGGCCTCGCAGAGATTGAAAAATTGAAATTTGACCTTCTAAGTGATTATTTTCTATCTTCTAATATCATTTTTCTCATTTTGTTGGCTGCCTTGGGATATTTCGAAATAAGATATTTCGAAAGGTGATTCTTATCGCCTTCGTTTGATATATATTTTTTTGATATTTGAATAGCGGGTTAGCAAAATACGCACATTTTTAAACAATATCGTGGGGTGAGGCAGGTTGTCACGTCATTATTGGGGCAAGTTGTCACGTGTGATAACTTGCCCTATTTCCACTTTTCCGTGGTTTTCAGAGTCTGGGTCTCATTTGCCATGGTTTTCGAAGACTTCGGAATCTAGGTCGACTGTTTCCTGGTTTCCAAGAAAATATACAACGGAAAAAAAGAATTATTACTTGAAAATATACATTGAAAACCTGAGCTGCTTACATCAAAACAAAAACCAAGAAAATAAAGATGCGAATAAAATTTCTTGAACATGGAATTAAGAAACACACAAAGAGAACATTATCCATATCTTTGACCCGTTTTCGCGATTTAAAATACTTGAGACAAGTTACCCCGGAGCGGGATGAGTTGACATACTCCGCGATTTTTTTTGAAAATTCGAAAAGCCTTATTCAGACTTGCTTTGAAACACCCATGAATTTTTTCTACGTGCGCAAAGGATGCATGTGGGACATTTCACGCCAACTCGACCAGTGTTAAACCCCGACCATTTCAAAATCATTTGATGTTTTTTTCTAACATTCTACTCGGAAAAAAACGCGACCTGAATTTTTTCAAATTTGTTTATCATACCGTTCAGTTTTTATAAAATTCTGAAGTCGAGTGCAAATGCCCATTTTTTAAAATTTGAAAAAATTCTCAAAAATCCAGTGAATGACACGAAATACCCCCCGTTAAGAAAAACGTGGGCCGAATTTTTTTTCTATTTTTTTATCACATAATTCGGAATTTTGAAATTTTAAACCCAAAATTCACACAGGATTAATTCGTAAGCGTCGAATAAGGGTCAATTTACTTGTAAATGTTCGGTTTCACCAATTCGATGATGCGCCACTCTAATTAGTAGAAAATATCGATAAGAAGATAAGATTAAAAATTTCAAAATTCCGAATTAAGTGATAAAAAAATAGAAAAAAAATTCGGCCCACGTTTTCCTTAGCGGGGGGTGTTCGTGTCATTCACTGGATTTTTGAGAACTTTTTCAGATTTTCAGAAATGGGCATTCGCAATCGACTTCAAAGTTTCATGAAAAATGGTTGATTAAAAAAATTTGAAAAAAATTCAGGTCACATTTTTTACCGGAAAACATAAAATGATTTTGAGATGGTCGGGGTTTAACACTGGCCGAGTTGGCGTAGAATGCCCCATCTACAATGTCCCATCTCTAAATTTCAAAAATGTTCATTCCAAAAAATTTTTAAAATCAGAGAGTAAAAAGTGTGACAACTAGCCCCAATCTCCCCTACATTATACATCCGTTTCTGAAAATACTTGCAAACGTATTTGTGACTGACGAAACATGCTTCCTAGGTGATTTTGAAATTTTTTCTCAATCGGATGCTGTTGCGATTGTAAACGTTTGAAGACTATAAATGGCTTGAAGTAAAAAATTTTCGTATCTAAAATAGAATTTATCAACTATCAGTAATTTGCTCCGATTTATATCAATGTACTACATACAATAGTTTTTCCACATTTGAATAAGTTGCGGTTAACGATGCGATCTAGGTACCCTACGACAACCCCGTTTTGTGTGGTGCAATCAATCTATGCCAGACGAAGTCCATAAATCATATAATTTCGTTCACCAGATATACAGGGTGAGTTTTCTCCGGGGTACTGAGAGGGTGTGGCTTAAAGCGGCTCAGACTTCGCCTCCTCCTGGTCGTATTTGTGATTATCTAAACAACAATACTTACTTAATGTCAGCTACTATTTATTTGGCTCTTGCCACGTATTTACAATGCCTGAAAATATATGAGGTGTTCCATGTCAACTCGACCAACGTTTGACCCTCACATTTTTTGTTTTCTCTCAAATTTATTCATGTAATAGTAGTACTCAAAAAATGCCCATGTTTTATTTTTAATTTTTTTTGTCGACGCGGTTCAAAAAATTTTCAGTTACGACCCATTTGTAGAATCTGAAAAAATTACCAAAAATTCTATATTCTATTTAGAATTTTTCGGTGCAAAAGCCCTATTGGGACGAGACTTTCTTCGAGGTCTTTTGGGGCTTAGAACATCTATAATTCACTCCAACCGAGTAGATCTCCTACCTTGCTTATTATAAACTTCCTAAATGATTTCCATATGACAGATATCCTTATAGAACCACCCGAATAGTCAAATTGCTATATATTTTCTGAGTTTTGGATTCTTTGAGTGCTGAGAAGTATTTTCAAAAACCCAAAAGAAAAACCAAACAGACCTTTACATTACCCACGATAATATAAGAAAAGTATTGGTTTTGGTCGAAACGTGACTTTTGCTAATTTCGACCCTTTTGCTAATTTTCGACCCGTAACCCAAAAACTTGCCAAATATAACGATAAGGTATTCTCCTCAGAGATCTACATGGTTGGAGTGAATTATAGATGTTTCAAGCCCAAAAAGGTCTAGAAGGAGGTCCGTCCCATTATGGCTCGTGCACCAAAAAATTCTGAATAAAATATAGAATTTTTGGTAATTTTTTCAGATTCTACAAATGGGTCATAATTGAAAATTTTTTGAACCGCCACAACTGATAAAGTATGCGTCGAAAAAAAAAAATAAACAAAAACATGGGCTTTTTTTTGCGTACTACTATTACATGAATTAATTTGAGAGAAAACAAAAAATGTGACGGTCAAACGTTGGTCGAGGTGACATGAAATACCCCATATGTAGCCTAATCAAAACAATAAGATGATACTATTTACCTCAATTTCTCAATCGATTGTCTATCATGATCTAGCTGGCTTAGAATAGTAAGTCGATTCAGAGATAAAGGTATCTGTATCTGAATGAAAACTATTATCCTGACAATAACAAGTATGAATAGAAGGAGGTAAAGTCTCAGCCTATTTAAACCACACCCTCTCAGGAGCCTGGAGAAAACTCACCCTGTATGTAGGCGTAGGGCGAATAAATTTGGGACATCAATACATATCGAGTATACAAAATTGTGAAAATAATGTACGGTTTTAAGGGAGTATGGGACTATAGAAACTTTGAAAAATCGTTTTTTTTTTCAGATAATTAACTCTGAATGCCTTTTCTTTCACGATAATTTTTGAAATAAATTCATCAAGAAATTTGAAACATTACGAACGTATACAAAAAACATTGTTTACGTCATATATTAGAGAGAAAAAGTTGTCTGTACTTTGTAGCCGATTATCGCAAAAATACATCTTCAAAGACGGTGGATATCATAACTCTTGGACGGATGATTGCTTTTACTTAAAACTTGTACTGAATTCGTAGAATACATTTCTCTAGAACATAAAGCTCTACCAATGTATAATTATGAGATTAACAAAAAAATATTGCAGACTATGTTTTACCGTCAAAACGTATAAAACAAATTAATTTCATGTGCAACTTCCAATTTCATTTTCGTTCAAATTCCCCCAAAAAGTTTCACGTTGTAGTTTCGGTCATATAAATTACTCATCTCAAAGTATTTTGCTTAAAAATGATTGGTTCACTTGTAGGACCATTTCCATAATCTCGAGTGGCCTTCAATGATTCTAAACACAACCTTTTATTTTGTAAATACTTGTAAGAACATGCAGAATTAACTGCAAAACGTACTGATTCGATGATTATTCGGTTTCTAAGCAATCCAACCCGACCGAAAATTAATTCCTTGAAGCTTTAATAGTCCTGTATCCCCTTTATAGATAGCTTCAGAACCGGGTAATGTTATGGCATCGTATACGATGGTTCCTACCCCCATCCGAATGTGCCTCGAACGTCTATCGATCGCCCTAGCAAGAGTCCAAGGTCTACTATAACGCAATGTCGGAGCGTGTGATGAAGTTTCGTGCATAAGGCATCACAATTTTTTTTATTCGCTTTGATAAACGGTATTTTTCAAACACCGCTTTAAAGTTTCGAGCCAGTCGTTGATTGGCTGCTGTTTAACTTGTCATGGAATGATGGTGCTGTCATCTCTATGTATTGGACATACATATTGTATGGAAACCATTTTTTATATAGACTCTATAACGCCTCATTTTCAAATTCAATTGATTGAGCTTTTCGGCGTAAACTCAAACATATTACTAAAACTTTTTTTTTGTTCATTTTTCATAAACGACGAAAAGTCTCAGAAATTTTACACGCTGTCTTACACGATTTATTTATTTGCACAGACACGTATGTATTTTGAAATTAATCGTGTGCAATATAGGAAGGATTGGTAATTAGCTCGTTACAAATTACTAAGTACTTTTGTAATTTGTAATTGAAAAAACTTTATTTGTCAATCACATTCGTATTTGTGATTGAAAAAAAAAAATGAATTATGAATTACAATTTTGTATATAAGTATAATAAGTATACGAATTATTGGGTACGACACCTTTTAAAATTGAGCTAAAAATTTTTCCTAACGGGAGAATTTTTTCTCAGTATATAGGCTTATTTAAAGCCATAACTGCGATAGGCTAGTTTTTTTGGCTCACCCTAAAGTATAGGTACTACTATATAAAGCTGAAGAGATTGTACGTTTGAACGCGCTAATCTCAGGAAATACTCATCCGATTTGAAAAATTCTCTAACTGATTAAAAGCTTATTCTTCCCCGAGTGACATAGGCTATTAGGGCGGTTGAAAAAAACGCGTTATTTTTTCCCAGCATTGCTTATCGATATTTTTGTTCCTGTTCATAGAAAAATCGCTTTTGCCTTCGCATAATTAGCTGAGGTACTCTTCGAGGTTCTGGTTCGTCTCAACATGTACAGAAATTTCCTGGATGCGGGGATATATCGGATGATATGCAATATTGCCGCATTGATATTGAAATTTGAAAAATCGTAAGATTAAGTTTGTTAATAATCACGTACGTGTTCCAAATTCTACATGTTTGATTTTTTGCGTATAGGAGAGCCATGCAATTGCTGAACGATCAGGTATTTTCATAGCAACATATATACCGTGACGTTATATAGGGAAGCCGTTCACTAGATGCAGGCAACCCAACAGTCAAATTTCCGAAGATTGCCGAAGGTGCAGAGTATTTGTCATTAAGAGGAAATGAAAGTCGATCTAGCCATCTAGCGGATTTTTCATCGTACTACACACATGGACACATAGTCATGAACGTGTATGTATGCATGTATTGTGTCCATGTGTATAGTGCGGTGAGTAATCCGCTAGATGGCTAAATCGACGACTAAACTGTCCGGTTATTAGATTAAAAATAATTGTTGGAGGGCAGTTGAGGAATCTGATCGGAATAAAGTTAATATGCAAGATTCATCAATATTAAATTGGAAAAAAATTGCAACAGTTAATTAATGAATTATGGCCGCTTTCAACAACGACGAATAACTTTTATTTGTAGATTAAATTCTATTCACTAAAAACAGAAGACTATTTAAAATTAAATTTTCAAATTTTATTCGACGATTAAAGTTATTATACGAATGAAGGCTATTCGTCGTTGGTGAAACCGGTCATAATTCATTCATTAACTGTTGTAAGTCTTTTACAAATTGATATTGATGAATTTTGCTTATTAACTTTATTTCGATCAGATTCTTCAATTTCGCTTTGACAATTATTTTTAACCTACCAACCTAACAGAAATCTTCGCGTCCCCTTCCATTATAATATCAAATACCCTGCCTTCGGCAATCTTCGGAAATTTGACTGTTGGGTTGCCTGCATCTAGTGAACGGTTTCCCTATAACCTCACGGTATACTGGATGAATTTGAAACTTCAAAAACTTCATCATCGATGCGGTAGCAATAAACATTGTCTGACAAATCTCCGCTTTTGCGTGACACATACTTGAGGCAAAGTCAACGAGGGATTTAATGAGCTGCTGTGCAACTTAATTATCAACAAACCTGATTTTATGATTTTTCAAATTTCAATATCAATGCGGCAGTATCGAATATCATCCGATATATCCCTGCTTTCAGGAAATTTCTTTACATGTTGAGACGAACGAGAACCTCGAAAAGCACCTCAATATACCTTAACTTTGAAATCACCAAAAACGACATTTTCTCGAAATTTCAACATCGATGCGGCAGTAGTAAAAAAAATCGTGCGGGTCTCAGCTTGTGCTTTTACGTTTAACCGCGGTAAGAACGATCTAGAAGTTGAACCACGTAATTATTTAATATTTAATATTACAACAAAAGCTTTTGACTATTGTTTGAATCGACGAGACCTTTCGTGGAAGTAGATACTTTCTACAAGTGAAGGTATTTAATGCAGAACTCGGCTCGACCATGTTTGACCATCTTTGTAACGAACAAGGGTTAACAAGATTCGTGTATCTCACATCCAGTGAAAAAGCCTAAATACGAATTTTACCAATTCACCGTGACCCGTACTCGACCGTGATGTAGCTAAATCGCGGGCCATGTTATAAAGCACACATAGCCAACTTTCCAGTCTCAAGGATTTCCAACTTCCACTTCTTAAGAGTTTTCAACTCCCACGACTGCGAATGAGGACCTCAAGACAATAGTATGTAAGCTTGAATATCTTCTTTGTGAAAACGATTTCTTCAGACGTTCTTGAGTTTCAACAGTAATAGGGTAATTTAGCTAAGAGTTCTCCGGACTCATTTAAAGTTTTTGTTAATACTCTATACTTGTACTCTTTACTCAATTCAGATTTATCACAGTTTCATTAGTTATATCTATTATTATTTTATTTACATACGTTGCTTGATTTGTTATTTAATATTACGGCAAAATCACTTCCAGTGCAAAAACCTTGCGCCAAGTACATTAAAACTATAAACAAAAATTTGTTAACAAAATATTCTAAAAAGTAGCACTCGATCTACAAAAGTATTGAAATCAATGGACGTTGCCAAGTACAATTACATTTTTTCACAATTGATTTCAGAATGTGACCTAGCATGAGTTGTTGGCGGGTATTCACGTTTCATTTCAATATACATAACATACGTAACACGTAATGACATGCGACATATGTACTCGTGAGAAAAGATTAATCAAAATTAAAATTGAGAAAAAAAAGAAAAGAAAAAAAATTTGGAGGTAGTGGTACTTGGCGGGCTGGTGTTTGAATCATCATAAGAATATTAAAACACTTCAATTTATATTTTCTTTCAATTTTTACAAAAATGCCCGCCAAGTACCACTACCTCCAAATTTTTTTTCTTTTCTTTTTTTTCTCAATTTTAATTTTGATTAATCTTTTCTCACGAGTACATATGTCGCATGTCATTACGTGTTACGTATGTTATGTATATTGAAATGAAACGTGAATACCCGCCAACAACTCATGCTAGGTCACATTCTGAAATCAATTGTGAAAAAATGTAATTGTACTTGGCAACGTCCATTGATTTCAATACTTTTGTAGATCGAGTGCTACTTTTTAGAATATTTTGTTAACAAATTTTTGTTTATAGTTTTAATGTACTTGGCGCAAGGTTTTTGCACTGTAAGTGCTTTTGCCGTAATTTCACTACGATTATACATAAACATCTGTCCCCCATCCGCAAATATAACGAGTATGTTTATTACTTGAATGGTACTACTAAGTGTCTTCTATTATTATATGCACATATATATTTTATTTAATATTAGCTACTGCATCAATCAGAATTACTTCCACTGGTTTATGTTATTTTTCTCCATTGCGAATTTCTCAAAAAAAATTAGCATCCCAAATGTATTGCGCAATTGGCTCCAATCGCAGCGTTTGACGCTAAAATAATGTTTGCAATACGCTGCGAATAATCTTATTGGTCAACTGTTGATTCTTAATATTCGTGGTATATGTGGTATAATATGTACACTGACGAGTAATTCCTTAATTTGTCCTATAATTTAAAAAAAATAGAAAGAATTCAAGCACTTTTAGAGTTGAAGATGTAATTTGGCTATGTAATTTTGATTATTTTAGTGATACAAGTTTGATAAGCATTGGAGCTTTGCACCGATGATGAAATTATAGACTGTCTTAGCTTATGATTTTGGCTTTTAAACATTTGCTGCGTAGCAAGGGTTGCCCAAAAAGCTTTAAACTGACCGATCAAAGTTAAAAGAACGTTGAAAGCAAATTTTAGAGAATACAATAGATAAAAATTTTACAACAATTATTTGTAAATTTCTGTTGCTAAATATAATCACAATCACATAGTAAAATTACATTCTTATTCATTTTGTTTTTAACATTTTTTACTCTTCAGTCCTTTATCTTCCTCATTTAATTATGTTAGTCTACGACATTTATAACACGCCAAATTGTTACATTTTCTCACATGACAGTCAATTATGCATAAATCTTCTAAATGAATATTTTCCTGCCAAATGGTATTTTTTAGCACATGATTTATTTCTATAAATCTAACTATTACGGTTGGGTTGTAGGTGTGTTCATTGAAGCCCACTCTACAACATTTATAACATGCGAAATTGTTATATTTTCTCACATAACAATCAATTATGTATAAATCAAATAAATAAATATTTTCGTATATTCTTATTTTTATAGTGTCATATATTTTTTAATCAGCTTCGTAATAATTGCAAGAATTTGTAATGTGTATCCAAATTTTACAGATATAAAATATGCTACGAATGAATAAGTTCGATAATCACGATCGACGTGACATGTATATCTTTCATAACCTCAGCAACCTGATATCAACTTTTATAACCTAAAAATCTCGAAAGCTAGCCTGAGCGACGAAATGGATATTTTTCTGAGGGCATCGAGGCTAATATTAAATTGTCGATTCTTTACTCCGCACTTTCTACATATTTTCCATCAAGCGTAATAAGAAATCATTTGACAAGGTGTTCAGCTATTAGCTACTCGTAATATTCTTCTGATTTATCTCAGCTGTCATTTAACGATACGTTCAACTATCTCCGTTGTTATGTGCACGCGCACGCGCAGTAGGACTATTTTTCCCTTACGCCATAAAATAAGTGCAAGACGTATTTACAGTCGAGAGCGACAACTCCCACTATATTTTTTTCCATGTAATTTGCATCTCTGCGATCGACTCGCTATGTTGTTTACTGCGTTTTGGTTCTATTTGGTGGTTGACGACGACGGAGGAGACGATTTTATATCATCGTAAAATTGACCCATCCGATTTTAGAAATTATTATATCTCAGCTGTCGACGTACTGATTGTCTTGATGTTGGTCTCAAATGGAAGCTCTTCCGACCCGTATTACAAAAATAAAACATCGATCTGCGGTATATCACCAATTCGGTGTAATATACAAAAATATTGTTCCCCCACTCCGCCCAAAGTTGCCTCTCCGGTAAAGAGACTCGGTCGAGTCGCGCTTGTAAAAAAACTTTTTTTTAAATGTACTTGGCGCGAGACTCTACCGAGTCTCTTGATTATTTAGAACTTTGACACAGTATCTTATGTATTTCGATATTCCAACCCATAACCACCTAAGCGCACAAACAACGTGAAATACGATACTGAGCTACTAAAGGCACTGTAAAAGATGTTGTTTTTTTTGCCTTCTTCTGGTATCGCATATTTTCAGGAAAGATCTATACAAGAAAACGGAAAAAAATCTCATCTTATCTATAATGTCAGTACAACCAATCTAATAATCGGGCGAGGGTCAACGGCAAATCGATTTGGCATCAAACGTCAAAAGTTTTGACGAGAGGATACGTTGGCTGAACTATAGGGGATGAAACTTCGATATTTGCTGCAGCGTTCAAAATTATATTCATTTGGACAGAAAATGCGGTTGATGAATAGAAACGAATGCTCAAAGGTGTCGAGGCTCTTAGTAAGCGTCAGCGACTTATTCGGAAAAAACGAAGCTGATTTCGAAAAAGAATTGCTTCGAGAACTTTCGAAAGGCTAAGTACTCAATTAAGGTGATAGTCATTTTTCATTTACTCAAATAACGTTGGTACTATCTCGCTTTGTTTGTCTCACGTCAACGGGGCACAATTATAGTGTTGATTGAATTTATAATTAAAAGGAATTTTGATACATTCGAATCGAAGGAAATAAATGACTTTGCGATAAATGGAAAGTGAACATAAAACATCATGTGGAATGATACTTGAAAACTTATTCAAAAGTTAAAGTATAATTTACTTTTAATCAATTTTCGTTAAGCGCCGTTGACGATAGCAGAGAATCGTACTTGAAGCAGACTAAAAGCAGTTTTATCACTCATATCGTAGTTCTGAAGTTTTGTGATCACCGAAGAGATGACTTTCTCTTGTAAGAAGAAGAATAAGTTTTTAATGTTCTGAATCAAGTCGAAACTTAGAATTGTTTAATTACACTTTGGACTTCAGACTAAGACTGACAATGAGTATAGCTGCAAGTTTTTAAATATCAAAACTCTTTTTTGGTCGGCTACAGCCTATCTTTTCAACCCTGGTTGCTGAAAAGTGGAATACCATTTCTATTAGGACAAGTGCGAAAGGTGGTAACTCTGCCAGTAGCACCAAATGGTGTTAGGTATAGATTATCGGAAGAGATGGGCTCCAAATCCAATTCATACTGCCCTGATCGTGCAGTTAGGGTATGAGCCAATCTAACTCAACACAAACTACCTTCGGGATGATTACTTCATCGATTTTTCCTGCAAAAAATATATCTCGCAAGGGGCTCTCACAGCTATCAGGTCGAGAATCTCGATGGGCTTTGTGAAGATGAGAAAACATAAAGAGATACAGCTACGTGTCCCAAAGGCAAAAATATAATTTTATATTCTGTTTTTTAGGCATGATTGTTAGTGAACGGAGTTCTTTATACATTCGTCATCACAAGATCGTCGGATTGAGATTGAGAAGATTACCTAGGATGAAATTTGTACACGATACTGTTACTGTCACGAAGATTTGCCAATAAGCTTTTGAGCCCAATCCAACTTCCGATCTTAAAATAGCAGTCGCTAACTTCGTTATTCGAGTTAACCATTGTCAGAGAGAAAATCGGGCAAAAAACACTATGTGGTCGTGCCCCAAGCAGAAAAACGAAGCTAAATTCGGTAAGTTGTTTTGCTGTTTTATTTTATTCTAATATTTGAAAGTCACATGTCTTCGAAGTAAATAAACAATGCTACGGATTTTGAAGATTCTATTGATAATATTTGAAAATTGTAATAAAAACTTGAATATATGAATGAGGTTGTCTTCTAAAATTCGATGAATGATTTTTTAATCATATTATCTAATCTCACTCTTTTGACATTATCTTACAGATTTTCAAAATCTTTGATCGTTTCTCCATTTGAAAAAGCTATAATTGATTTGCAAGTACGGAGACAATCAAACAAACAGAACGTCAAAAAATGAAATATGAAATGAAAATTTCCGTGAAATGGGATCATGGAATTTCGCACTTGAAAAAGACATGATATTTGTTAACTTTGTGTTTTTCTACACAAATATTGTTTAAGATATTCTGGTCAAAAAACATAAGGTCGTATAAACGAACTTGAAAATCTGTGTTTCTGTGTTTCGATAAACATTTGGAGAACATGTTACAATCATTCTTTCGCCAAGTCTTACTGTGTATTACAGATAGGAACAAAATGTGAGTTTCTTAAATCTAATTGAAGCTAACTTTTCACATAAAATTCTATATTAGAAAAAAAACAAAGTTGAGTGTTTACGAAAAATGTCTAAGTCGGCTTGAATTTTCAGATTCATGAAATTAATCATGTATTTCTGCCGAGACCACACTAGGCGTCCCACTTCCTGTGCAAGGAAACTAGTCTATCAGAACCTCATGTTAACGAATGACATAAATGTTTATAAAATTTCGAATTCAAATTAAAAAAAAAATTATGTCTCGTATCCAAATTCGGGAAATCAAGAGCTCCGATTTGGAGAAATATTTTATTATTCGTAACACATACTACAATGTACTTTTTCCGAGTAAAAATTGAAATTGCCCCTGCAATGACCAGCGTACAGACCTGCACATTGCTTATTTCAGGGGGTAAGCTACGCTTTGAATCTTCAAAAGACGGATTTGTTTTTTTTAGCATATTCTTTTGGTCAAATCTTTCTTATGTATTTTGAGCCTGGTTGGACTTCGATATTACAAAAATTAATCTAGTTACAGTAAAAAATATAGAACCTTGCAAACTGAACTGACCGCACTGCTCGTACTAAAACGTGATTTCCAAAAAGTTACAATCTTCGAGTCGCTGGACATACTATCTCGAAAACCAATCCAACGATTTAGATGAAAATAGGATGGGAGGTGGACACAACGACTATTCACAGTGTGACAAAAACGAATTTTCTAAAAAAGAAAACTTCAAAGCAAAGATAGTAAATAGCTTATGACATGAAAAAGAGTGAAATTAAATTTTATGATATAATCATAGAAAAATAATTTTTTCTTTTTAATATTCTGTTCCCTATGCTTTAAAGGGAATATCTTCTAAAATTATAAAATCTACGCAACTTGTATTTCAGACGAACATTTTTTAGTATAAATTCAACATTACTACGAATATTTTAACTTTTTTGATATCAAATTAAAGCCAACAAATCAAATCAGCCAAAATTTTTTTTAAAAATCGATTTGTTTTTATTGGCTCAAAAGTTGCTTTGAACCTTCTCGAATATGGGGCTAAAAGATTATTACCTACAAGAAATTTTTTTCATTGAAATTCCGAGCTCTTTCTAAAGCGCGTCAGACTGCTCTGAAACGACTACCTGCGTCAAATAAGCCCCTGCTGGAAAGGTACAGCCTAGTATCTTATCTGTTGATTTCTAACTTCGCTAATACACTAACAGTCGTCGTTAGAAAGTGTTTATGTTCAGTTAGAAGCATTTCCAAACAAAAGTACGTTAGTGTAGCGTCAGTACATGTACGAAGGATATAATTTCCTCAAAACTTTAAACGCATTTTTCTCAAAACACGATCTTTGAAAACAGCACGCAGCATAACTCCAACAATTTTCATTCTTTTCTTTCGTATTTCTAACAATATCTTTAAAATAATATATTGAAGTGAAATACGTACGGGATTTTCGATAAGTTGATTTAAATATTGTTTATTAACAAATGATTACCGCTTTTTTTGTCAAACATTGAACGTCTTCATTTAAATGCTCGCCAATCACACAAAAATCAATATTTAAAAATATCAAAACAGATTTTCAAGTTCGTTTATACGACCTTATGTTTTTGACTCCAAATATTTTGAACAATTTCTGTGTAGAAAAACACAAAATTAACAAATATTATGTCTTTTTGAAGTGCGAAATTTCACGATCCCATTTCATGAAAATTTTCATTGGTATTATATTTCATTTGTTGTTCTGTTTGTTCGATTTTTTTTCTGTTTGTTTGATTGTCTTCGTACTTGAAAATTGATTACAGCTCTTTCAAATGGTGGAACTATCAAGGATATTGAAACGTTGAAAACGTGACACTTTGAACTTAGGAAGACTACGATAAATTGCTTTTCGAGAAATGTAACCAGACATATAAATAAATTGAATTAATTTCATCTCTTGACCGTAAAATAACTTCAATAGAGTCCTAACCTTTGAAAATTGAGTCATGACATATATTAGCTATTGACTTGTAATTATTACTCCTATATTGGTCAATATTCATTCATTATATATTATTCATCACATATCTTGATAAATAAATAATAAGAAAGAGATTGTTTGGAATTTTACGTTTTTACTTGTCAGCTGATTGAACGACTTGGAGTTATAGGCGGACACATTTATTTCCCGAACAAAGCGTCTGCTTGTTGACTGCGCCGTAATGATTTGGTCTTCGCTACGCGATTTGAGAATGTGAGCATACTTATGTTGAGGCTAAAACTTGACGTGCAGGTCTGTACACTGTCATTGGTAAATATTTGATATTTGTTTTTCGATTTGCTCATCTGCGTATAATTTTGCATGAAATACATTTTTGAATGGCGGGATAGAAAATAACCATGAAATCCACAAAGTACAAGCCAGACTCCGGTTGAATAAGATCGTAATCTTGAATTGGCCAGAATTAATATCACCATTTGCAATACCGACCCAGACGATGATTCCATTTTCAAATATCAATATATAGAGCTTTACTCATCTACTATTAATGGCGATATAAAACAGGGTCGTTAGATGCGTGACGGTAATTACGGTTGAAAATCACAGATAACGT
Organism: Macrophya annulata; assembly: GCA_963924015.1. Classification (NCBI taxonomy): domain Eukaryota; kingdom Metazoa; phylum Arthropoda; class Insecta; order Hymenoptera; family Tenthredinidae; genus Macrophya; species Macrophya annulata. The sequence goes on along the minus strand of OZ001257.1, from coordinate 27,377,514 downwards.
CCTACGTAATCGTATCTACCCAGAAAATCTTTCGTGTGTTTTGCTATAATAGGACATTATATGAGAACCAAAAATTATCCACTCTGTGGAGAATGCAATTTACTATGGATAAAGTATGCCCAGGATGGCATAAGTACTTCTTATAATTATATAATTAACCATCGTTCGATTAAATCTAAAAATGTTATTTTCACAAAAATTTCTGAATTGACCTTTGTCAAAAAGTTTGGTAGATTGTAAAAATTACAGATTGAACTTACCTGGAAGTAGACATTGGTTTCCACGTACGCCTTTAAAACTGGCAAACCAATAAAAGTGTGCTTCGAAGTAAAAGTCACTGGATGATGCACAGGATGATTTCTTTTTCCAAACTTTCCTGTAACCCTGATGATCGGGGTTACTCCTTGATGAGAACCTTGATGTGATCCAGAGCTCCGCGCAATTTCAAGATAAGGGTAACCGTTGAACCATACTTGCTGAAGTTGTCCAATAAAGTGTGGAGAATCGTGCTCGGCGTGGAGGTATCCACCGGCGTGTAGAGTTCGAAATTCAAGGATGCTCTGCTTACCAAGAAGAGTTTCGGCTGCAAAAAGAATTGCCAAATAACTATCGGGGTCATCACATTCAATTAGAACAAAAATGAGTGATCGAAAAAAACGAAATATCATTCGGTTAGGAGAGAGAATGAATGAGATGTGATCAGGGATTTTGGCACGAGCGTGTCCTTCAATACGAATCCAGGTTAGTACGGTAGGTACCTTTCTTTTGTATAATTTATACCTGACTTACTTTGGGAACTCAATAATTGTGAATATAATGGTGCATGAATTAATTATGACTACCCGATTTAACCCTAGACTGATGCTCTGGGATGCTAATGTACTCTAACAGAATTTCAAACTACGATACAGACATAATACAAGACATTTTCGGCACGAGATTTCAGCTACAATTCATTTTCACTTTCTGAAAGTGAAACGAGGTTGGTGGGAACATCATTCAGTGGATATCTGCCGAGCGATACATATATTTAATCTACCTGGAGTACGTTTGTACCACAAGGTTAACAAGTCAAATAACGATCAGAATCGTGATGAAAATTCGAAAACCAATTACGAGTCACAGTGTCACGGAAATTTCCATGTATAAAGCTTAGAAAATACGAACATTAGACCCAATCGAAAGAAATGCACGAGATTAGAGTATACGAGGTTCAAAGAATTTCAATAACAATAGTTCCAAAAGTTTACAAAAGCAAAATCACTGTACTAGCTATGGCGGTCGTGTGTGTCGAAACTTTGCAAATCCCACCGCTGTCACCAAAAAATCACTTCTGTGACGTCAGGTTTCATTTTCTTTCAATAATATTCTCGTCTAATTCTTTCATATGTTTTCACAACAATTTTATGTCCACCTACTGCAGATTCATGGATTTCATTAATAATTTTAGATCGCTGATCTACCTTTGGCACTCCAGTTTGATTCAAGTACAGAGTGATATGATATCCTGCTGAAAAAGTTCCGTCTCAGTGTAATTCAATGTTGCCCCAAGGTAAGATATAAAATCCGTCTCCAGTCCTAGCTATCCTAACAGTTTCTACTCCAAAATGATCCAATGGTTTTGTACCTCCCCCAGACGCTCATCAGTGTTAGTTGTTCGTACAAATAGAACTCGTTTATTATATCCAGGGCCAGTGCCTGTGTAGACGAGAACAAATAGCATGGTAGTGTAGATATACCAGCGTAAAAAATAATATAGGTATAGGCATGAGAAATATGTAACAGGAGAGATGATACAATAACAGAACTACAATAAGATCATAATCGTAATGAATAAAATGACGACTAGAAGTATAAGGATGTAATAAAATGATGCCAGTGAAATGGACGATACCTATATTGGTAGAGCTAGTTAGAGTCAGTGAGATCGTAAGAGCGAGAAGTAGAGGAGACCGGGGTGGGTTGTCATACGGGTAAGTTGTCACAAAGCTCCTATTTCAGTAGCTGAACGTTGGCACAAGCGGCGCTATAGATTGAAGTTGTAGTTCAATGTTTGGAACAAATGAATGTTGTTAACCAGAATATCGCATCATATGCGACCCCGAAGTGATTGACAAACTATAATTGGATCTGATAAATAATTATTTTCCATCTTCCAATAAGTTTTTTCTCATTTTCTTGGCTGCCTTGGGATATTTCGCTACTAGATATTCGGAAAGGTGATTCTTGTCACTTTCATATGATATAAATATGTATATATGGAGCGATCCATTACTTTTCGATCAAAACGTGTGCACTCATGTCACCGATTTTGTTGGAAATTTTTTCAATGAAAGTACTCTTGGAAACACAAATTTCATGGAACTTTCAACTCCGTAGACCTCTCCGTTCCCGAATTTGAATTTTCTGAAGATTACAAATTCAGCTACCCAGAGAAATTCTCGATATGCTACTGTTTCTTTCGGTCTGGTCCGATTTCCTTCGGAGAAGGTTTGTTTTTGATGTTTTCCAATGCAATTTCTAAATTTTTAAGAAAATTTGAAACCGGCTGAGAAACACCAGAGCTATACGAGTTTTATCTACAATAATTTTGGTATACTCTGTAACTTTTTTCTATTATTGTGAAAAATCACTAAAATCGGTGAAAAGGTAGCTAAATCCGTCTCAAACAAGACACTGGGAGAAGATTCTTGAATATTTGGTAGTATCACACTATACAAGGTGTTTTCTTTAACCTGACAATCATGAGTAACTCGGAAAATAAAATCTGTGGAACGTAATGTTTTATACAAAAGTTTCTTCATTCGAAATGTATTCTTTTCTATTCAGTGGAGGCTTTCAAGGTCAAATCAAGGTCAACCTCAGTTTCTTAAATAGCATCCCATATTTTTTCTGCAGATTCTTGCTCTGCATGAAAAAATAGGAAAGTTTTGTTCGGACCATTTTTTTTTTTAGTTCAATTGTTACTTTTTTTTTCAATTTGAATTTAAATTCAAAAAATAATTATTTCTCATGATTTTTATTACATTATTAACCCTAGACCCGTACAATAATTTTTCGTGACTTATAACCCTACACTGGGGTGCAAACGTTCTCCAATCTTATCGTTAGCATAAAATACTTTTCGTATGTGATAATAGAGTTTTATTATACCCGAATCTCTTCGTTTTTTAATAACGACGAAAAGAATATCTGATAAAGTCAGGTTAAAAAACCAAAAACAAGTAAAAATATTATTCAAACCAAACGATGTGTCTGAAAATTCAAAAATGACGCGAACTTCTGAATTTTCGTACCTCAGTGTAGGGTTTTAGGGTTAATATATTATTTGTTCACATTACTTAGAAGAAAAAAAAATGAAATTAAAAAAAAGGTACCATAAAAATATAGGGTGCCATTTAAAATAGAGAAGTGGTCCTTGGTTTGACCTTGAAAGCCTATTCTGAATGAAAAAAAAACTTTGCCAATTGATTGGGCCTTTCGAATGAATAACCTTTTGTTTGAAATATTTCGTTCAACAGACCTTATTTCTTAAGTTATTCGCGATTGTCAAGTTAAAGGAAACACCGTAGATAATGATACCATTAAATACCCAAGAATTTATTTATTTTTTTTCTGAGGTCTTGTTTCAGACTAGTTGAGCTACCTCTTCACCAATTTTGGTAGATTTTCACGTTAATAGAAAAAAAGGTGCAAGAGGTACCAAAATTATGCGGTTTTGTATATAAAACACGTACAGCTCTGGTGTTTCTCAACCGATTTCAAATTCTCTCAAGGATTTAGAAATTGCATTAGAAAACATCGAAAATAAGTCCTCTCCGAAGGAAGTTGGACAAGACCGAGAGAAACGATGACGTATCGAAAATTTCTCCGGATGGCTGAATTTGTAATCTTCAGAAAATTCAAATTTGGGCCGAACGAAGAGGTCTACGGAGTTGAAAGTTCCAGGAAATTTGTTTTTCCAATAGCACTTTCAGGAAAAAAATCAGCGACAAAATCGGTGACATGAGCGCGCAGTGTTTGATCAAAAAGTAATGGATCCCCCCATATTATATACCGTGACTTTCTCAGGAAGCAGAACGCTAGGGATACCAAATTAAAACTTCCGTATTCTAGGGAGTGCGTTCAACCATACCCTGTTCAAGCTAATAAAATAACAATAGTGAGTCTGCCACCCGTTAGTTATAGCCAAGGCCCCGATTGACCGCGGCGATTAACTTACTGCCAATCATCACTCTCGAGTTCACACAGAATAAAGTTAGCCCGAATAGGGTATGGTTGAACGCACTCCCTAGAATACGGTAGTTTTGAGTTGGTATCCCCAGCGTTCCGTTTCCTGAGAAAGTCACGGTATATGTCTTTGATATTTGATAGCGGGTCGGCAGGATATACACACATTTTTAAACAAAATCGCGGGTCGGGGCAGGTTGTCACGTGTGATAACTTTCCTTATTTCGACATATCCGCGGTCTTTTGAGTCTGGGTCGAATTTTTCATGGTTTTCGGCGGTTTCCGAGTCTATTTTGACTGTTTTGTGGTTTCCAGTTTCCAGATTTTAGCCAGACATTCTCAAAGCCAAACGCTGATTGGTTCGGTTATAAGTTGATTTTACAAGAAAACTAAGTCCTCGCAGACCTCTTTGTATAGGTAACTTTCGTTTCAATTATTCGCAAGTAATCCATTGGTATGCAAGGAGTCCACGAATTTTGCGACACCCTGTATATATCAAATAAAATACAGCTGGATAAGATATACGTAGAATGAAGCAAAGCTACGAGTAGAAGAGAAGCACGCCGTGTTTTGCCAAACTAGATTCTCAGAGATATCCGAGAAGTCTCGTAACGGCGCAGTGCAGGGCATGTAGCTCGTACTTTGATGTTAATTTGCGGTCCAATCAAGCGCAGTTTGATTGCTTGGGGAATGAGCTTACATACTGGTAGTTATCAAGACGATCCGAGGGTTGGTACCATATCACAGCAAGAGATTCGAGAATCCCACAAACCGTAAATTGAGGTCTACCTATACGCCAGACGCTGGAACCCAGATATACTTATTACTCTCGGTATTACCCTGGAGCCTGTAAACGTGCTGTGTTCGATGTTGAAGGAATATTTCACGAGGGGGGAAGCTATACGGGGCATATCTTCGACTTATCACTTTTTCAACTTTCAACTATTGGTTTCGGTCCGAAGTGTGTGTGTGTGTGTGTGTGTGTGTGTGTAAATAAATTTTTGTCGTACGATATCTTCAGAACAAATCGACCGATTGGAATGGTTCTGATGGCGATCGAAAGGGTTTATCAAGACTTAGATTTGAATAGATGTTGGAGACGATTGGTCGAGTAGTTTCAAAGTTATTTGAGAAATAAATATTAAAAATCAATTTTCTTTCATGTTTTTAGCGAATAACTCCTGAGCTGTTCGTACGGTTAATCTCAAAACTTAATCAGATTTGAGTATTGGATAGCTCTTTCGATTGCCGCAAGATTCATCAAAATCGAACGATTATTTTAAAAGATATTGTACGATAAAAATTTCTTCTTCTGTCGTTGAGAATTTCTTTTTCTGTCGTACGATAATCAGGTGAAAAAAAATTTGTACACGGAAAACTAATTATACCTATAACCTTTTTTAATGTATTATAAACATAATAGTATCAATTAATTGTAACGTATTTAACATGGCGGGAAGTTTTACTGTTGGCCCACAGGTCAACTGGTTTCCTGATTTTTTTAAAGAAAATATTGCTAGAAATAATAAAATGTTCACTATGTCAAGGATTATTACTGTACACCCTGTGGGTGTAATATGATTTTTTCGACGCTCCATATCATTCAAGGGTTGTATGAAAAATCATTTTTCATAAGTCATTGAATGTGTAAAAAGTGCCATGACTCTCTCACATGATTTGTGACAGTGTTGGGCATCATCAATTGCACTTTGTATTTAATCATATGTCTAATTTGTAATTAAAAGAGAATTAATTATCATTAATTATCATCAATGTAATTGATATTCTGTAATTGAGAGAAAATAAAAGATCAATTAATTGATTTTCTCTCAATTACAAATTACAAATATAATCGGTAATTGAATTTTCGTCAATTACAAATAACAAAATGTAATTAGTAATTATTGTAACGAGCTAATTATGAAATCGCCCAACACTGATTTGTGCGTGGATAATTTCAGTTGAAATCAAATACACAGATGTAAGCTGCGCGTAATAAATTGAAACAGCATTTCCACATACTTTTGCAATACCACAGTAATAAAAGATTCCGTATATTCGCGAGTCTTATAGAATCTCGGCCTGATTTATAAAACTATAATACCTAATCCGTGTAATCCTGTAGGGTCAAGTCGTTGTCGCACAAATAAATATCATCAAAACCATCTTTTTTGTCAATATTCTTGAAATTATGTATTATGGTAGAATTTCAACGAGAAATTAAAGAGCTTTCATTTTCTTTAACAAACATAGATGAAACAAAAATTCCACAAAACGATCAGAGAGGTAGGAAAATTGCCACTCTAGTGAAAGAGAGTTGCCACAGTATTTTAATCGACAGATATATTACCTATTTTTTAGCCTATCATATCGATATTATACTATTTCTGACCCAGATCGTAGATTGCGACTATTGTTATTCGATCCATCCCCGGCTTATGTGAGAATGGTAGTTTTTCTGCAATGATTACTTGAATTTTTTTTTAGAAAACACCAAGGCAATGTACTTATGTGAGTAAAATGAGTACAGTCCGACCCCGGGCACTGTTAAGTCTCGGGCACTGTGAACAGCTGAGCCTCGGGCACTGTGGATCCGGCCAGGGCCGACTCAGATCTTCAAAATGGTGAAAGACAAATTCTTGAGGGCAACTGAAATTTGTTTCCCATGTTCATAATTCAATGTCCCCGCGTTCATAGGTGTTTTAGTTTAGAAAACAAAGCACAGCGCTGATGTCCATGTTTATAAGTGATTAGTGAAGACATTTTCTTCTTAGCGATATCTTCGAAATTGCACTTAGCAGTTCCAGTTTATTTATCGTGTACAAAGATAAGTTTATTCTTACGAACATGCATGTAATGATTCACGTTTTTTTTCTGACAAAAATCTTTGATTTTATCTCTTTTAAAACGGAAGTTTTCTAGAGTTGTTCTGACAAGTTCAGAATTTTGAGGTCAGAATTATACTTTCATTACTGACAGAATTAAGGTATTAGGGGGCGTATATCTCCAACCAAAGGTGAGTTTCGGTGAGTACATTGAACACATCGGGATGAGATAAAAATCTGGAACAAATCAATCATAACCAAAGTGATGAGATACTTCGTTTTGAATCATTTCCAGTACACTAAAAGAACCTTTCGTATTCATAATAGCTACGGACCCGAAGCTTCGCTTTCATTGGCTTATGAGGCAAAGGGTGGGGAGTAACAGTGCCTGGGGTGCTCGGTGCCGAGACGTAACAGTGCCCGGGGTCGGACTGTACATACATGTAAGTTAATATTTTGACTTTTTTCTACTACACAAACAGATATACACATCTATCCAGTACTTCAATACAGCACTTTCCTAAAGTTGAAAAAATGTCTAACCTATACCTTGAATAGACCATACGGACATGGTTAAAAGTATGACGGAAAATTTTAGTACGCAAAAATCATGCGTATCTTCTCAGTTTCACTATCATTATCTTGCTTTTTTATGACAATTTTATGGAAATGTCGACTGTCGTTAACTGCACTAATGGATTCGAAGACAAATCACAATTAGAGCATCATCTTTTCAACGCACACTAGTAATATATTTTACGCGGTACCTCTCTTGTTTTTACCCTATGTATTACTTCCGTTTGAGACTTTTTTTCAACCCTCTCAGGACCTCTGAAGATCTTCTGGTGTCGACTATACGCTGTGTGCATGAAGACAAGTGGCGCCGCCAGTGGCAAAAAGTGGTGATTTTTGTTGGACAACTATGCAAGGCTTCAATGGGAAATATGGGGCTTGATGAAGAACGTGTGAGCTACAAATATCCACAGGTCTCTGGAAATTTTTAGGAAATGGCAGAAAATAAGTGACAACCACAGGTAAAAATTCCGGGAACAACTCATATCATCATTTAACTTCTATAAATGAAAGAAATCCGTCCCCTAATACCCATGCACATAATGGCAAAAGGCGGGAAACAGCCGATCAGTGTTCTTTTCACCAGAAGCACGTGGTTTCTTTGAACACGTGTAAATATAAATGTATTCATAAGAACAGGGTTTCAAAGCGTAACGCATTCGTATTTCAATCCGGCAACCGAGCGTAAGGGAAAAACTCTGGCTGTTTCTCACGTAATTCGAGTAGAAGAGTTACGCAGTGCAGGGGAGCGATACGAATGTTTACGTATACAAATAAATGCGTATAACCATTTGCGCATGCGAACCAGTCGTCTAGTGTCTACCTTATTCTCGAGCACCCTAGGAATCCATGATCGTATGAGAAACCGTATACTACACGAAATCGACGTTGCTGTGCAGAAATTAAAGAGATGGAACAACCGAGTAAGAACTACTTTTTAATATAAGAATTAAATTCAATTACATTATGAAAAATTCGATCTCTAGCTCCAGGGTAACCAGTAATTGTAAGTGCAATGAACAGTATGTGAATCGCAAATTTGAATTTCTTACAGCTTAACCTCGGGCGACATGTGGTTTCAGTATCGTGTACATACCTGCACGTTTCACAAGCAGACGGAACATGCAAGCATGTGTACGCTTTGATTTATTTCGTTAATTCATTAAAAATTTCACAAAAAAAAAAACTGTAAGTTATTCCCTTTCACTTGCAACTTTCAGATGTTCAGATTTCAATTGCTCCTAGAGATTATTGTTAATTTTTGAAATTGTGAACTAATGTAATATTGTGATTCCACAGTTTTTGAGGCTGGTCGACCATGACTCGACCGAAACGTTAAATAAAAATTTTATTTTCCGAATCTGACCGTCTATACCCGATATCTTTCAATTTCCTTCTACTATATTACGATCAAGAAAACTTCACACATTTCATCAGTACCCGAGAGTAATGTATGATAGGCGAATGCAGAGTAGTGCAACTTAGAAATATATTCACAGAGTCGATACTTGATTAATCCACGCTTTAGTGGGTATGTAGGAAATGGTAGGGCGAAACGGCCCACCAAAAAAAAATTGACTTACTCGCATTTTCGCATCATGGGGGACCATACGAAACGGTATGCAATGTGACTCCGCCGACAGTCACCAAACTTTCCAGGGTGGGGCTAAACGGCCAACTCAAAAAAAGATGACGCAACGGCATTTTCACGTTGAGCTGAGTGAGATAACATTATATGCAACGTGGCTCCACTAAAAACTATACAAAACCAAAAGGTGGGGCAAAGTCGCCTACCCTAGAAAAATTGCTTACTGGCATTTCCGTTTAATTGACGAGTCACTAATTTTGTAAATTCTTTTTCATCTACTGGAATTAACGTAAATTAAATTATGGGAAATAAATTAATGAAAATCAACTAGATAAACAAACAAAAAAATGTTCTTTCTTTGTATCTCTCTTCAGTTAGTTTATCGTTAGTTATTTGCATGGTTTATATACATGCTTACTGTAAATGGGGGATTCCCGTAAATTCTGATTAAATAAAATAAATAAATAAATAAAAATATACTCTGTATACGGAACATTCTGGCTCAACTTAACCAACCATCGACCCTCGTATCTTTGAATTCTTTTCTGAAAAAACATATGTTAAAGTCTTGCATTCAATTTTTGACAGTGATACATTTTTAACTGAATTCAGACGGTGAACATTTAATAGTTTTGTCGAATGTAAATACGGAAATAGATAGGAAAATGTTGAATACAAAAAACAGCCGTTATCCTACGAATTTCAACTGAGAATAATTGCGAAGTTCTTGAATCATTTTTCGATCCAATTTCGCTCGATAATCGTTGAGAATCTCGATATTTTCAAAGGTCGCCTCAATCGATTTGGGTAAATTTTTTACCGAAAATACTAGATCAAAGAACAAAACCTTAAGACCTTAACCAAGATGCCTCAACCTCTGGTTCCAGAGATATGAATTTTACAAAAACCAATATTAATTAAATCAATTAAAATCGAATCAGGGGTTGGTTAAAAAAATAATATAATTATTATCAACTTCAATAGTAACCTTTGTCCAATGATTTCGATAATTACTGCATGAAATCCATACCTGACTCCATTGAAAGAAAATATTTGATTTCTCTGAAATAAATCCACAAAAGGATTATAGTGATCACTGTACTATATCTTGTATTATTCTTGTATATTCTTACTATAAAAATACATACACCACCTCATACATATACTACTCAAGTGGCCCTTAAGAAGTTGACAAAACTCCTAAGTCTTATTTTATTTCCGGTGCCCTGTATTATACCTACGATTCTCCTTCGGTGTTTGCTGGTTTACTGACAGAGATCTATTCCAACTTTGAAATCTTCCGGACTCGACTGAGCGCTATATATATACCATAAAACACAGAACGTTTCAGATATGGTCTTGAAGTTTTGCGCTCAAATCTTGTTATGATTTCAGAAACATAACAGTTACTTTCTGTTGTATTTCAGAAATGTATCAGATAAACGAAAATTTCCGTTTTCAAAATATCAAATTTGAAACGTGGCTGTAACATTTCAGATATATATTCTGGTTGTGGTTCATGAAATTGACATGGCAAGATCAGATAGTGTTTCTAATTGAATCTGTAATTTCTTATATTTTACTAATTATTATTCAACTCAAGCTATCCGGGCAAAACGGTGACGGGGACGAGAGCGGGGACTGTTTGGGGTACCTACCCAAAAAATTCGGTAAAAAATTTTGTGTTGACAAAATGGTTCTGAACCGTCATTTAATTACTCTCATCATCATTTTGGCAGAATTTGGGATGTCCAAAAATTTTATTAAATATTACTTTTTTAAATTGAAATATATTCTTTTTACAATTATTTGGAATGATTTGAAGTAACTTGAAATTTTTGTCACTTTATTTGGGGGATACCGCACTTTACCCGAAAAAAAACAATACTAAATTTTTCGTGACAACTGGAAATTTGTTTTATTTACTTCAAATAGAAGTAAAATAAAAAACAGCGTACAGTAGACTCCCGTTAAGTATTCACTCGTTAAGTGCTCACTTTCGTGGAATTTCGACGTTTTCGGCATATTTCGCAGCATTGACAGATCCCCCACTCTTGCACCGTCTTTCTATAGGTGATGTGGTTTCAGCCACCTATTCTTTTGTTAGTTCTATTATACTGTGTAGTATTTCCGAGAACAGTAAGCGTAGTGGGGGCTCCATTCAAGTGCGCATTTCTACGAATTTAGGTTGTTTACAGCCCCAAGCATGAGCACTTAACGGGAGTCTACTGTGTACAGGGTGAATCCCACCCAATGGTCTAAAATAGGCGGGGCTCAACTATACAAAATTTAGTTCTTGGGTAGATTTAATAACCGGGGGCTAAAAAATCAAACATAACTTTTACACTGTGCATGCCTGAGTCCTGAAAATCCAATTTTTACGGGATCACACGTCTTATTTTCCCAAAAATTATTTTTTTGTAGCAACTGAGGCTACACCGTTGAAGAGACTCACCCTGTACAAGATTAGTTTGGTATAATTCCTCTAGAAATGTATAGATTCGAGAATACGTAGGTATATTCGTATTGCCCTGACGTTTTTCCAGCTAGAAATAATAGGACCGCATCAATACTTTCGAATTTAGGTCAATCAATCACACCTCGGTCGTGGAAACTACGAGGTATTTAAGGAGTCACGATTGAATGACTTACGAACCGAAATGTGTAGCTGTCTTAATGGGCGTTTTGTAAAACAAACACTCGACTGTTTATTTTAACAGCCCGCGAGCTCGATTGAACGTAAATGTTCCCGTATCCCCTTGAAAAAATAATTTTGATTATTTTTTCTAATAATTTATATGAATTTTCGAATAGGAGGCATTCCACTCAACCCAAGTAGCCGTTAGACCTTACCATCTCCATTTTTGTTGCCAAGTAAGACTTAAATTTGCATTAGAGCTGTACTATCTGGAACAAATCCCCGGTCAGGACGATCCCAGCTCACATACCATTAACGATAACGGAGGCAGGATTCCTTCTGACAAGTTGTTTAAGAATTATTGCATAGTAGACGAGGTGCATTTAAGTGATTTCTACGAAATCCCATTTTTTTGTTGCTCGATTTCAGTGAAGCTCTATGACAATGTGTGAAGACTTTTTGCAAAATCGCTAATTAATACCTCAATAGGAATATTCCAACGTGAAGCATTTTTAACTTCCCGCAATGAAAATTGAAAATTTTCATAAAAAAGGGAAGTTATTGGTTTCGGTCCGATTTTTGAAAATTGAGTTTTTATCAGATCTCGACGTTTTGGGGTCCTAGGAAGCTATTTTGACTATTTTTGGATGGACGTCCGTATGTGTGTGTGTGTGTGTGTGTGTGTGTAAACAAATTTTTGCAGTACGATATCTTTAGAATGAATCGTCCAATTGGAATGGTTCTTATGACGATCGAAAGGGTTTATCAATACTTAAATCTGATTAGATTTTGGAATCGATCGGTCGAGTAGTTTCAAAGTTTTTTGAGAAATAAAAATTAAAAAACAATTTTTTTTCATGTTTTTAGCGCATAAAACTAAACTGTTCGTGCGATTTGTCTCAAAACTTGATCAGACTTAGCTCTTGGTTAGCCCTTTCGATCCCCGTAAGATTCATTAAAATCGAACGTTTGGTTTAAAAGATATTGCACGACAAAAATTTCTCTTTTTGTCGTACGATACCTTTGAAACGAATTAACCGATTTGAATGATTCTTGCGGCGATCGAAAGGGTTCATTGAGACTTAGATCTGCTTAGATCTTGGAATCGATCAGTCGAGTAGTTTCAAAGTTATTCGAAGAATAGAAATTGAAGAAAAAAAGATTTGTATACGGAAAACCAATTATACTCATAACCTTCTTTAATTTATTATAAACACAATAGTATCAATTAATTGTAACGTATTTAACACAGCCGGAAGTTTTCGGGTTGGCCCACGGGTCGAACGGTTTCCTGATTTTTTAGACTCAATTCAGGGATAACTAGGGCTTATCGGACTTTTTGTACAAAGTATGTACGATATAGTAATGTTCAATGATAGGGTCCAAGTGGTTCACTATTTATTATGGACCAAAACTAAAAAGAGTTTCCACTCTCGCGAATTTCATGTGCCTATGCCCAACAAAGCAGTAGTCGATAAATAATTGAACCCGATACAGCAAAAATAGCGAGCCACTGGGACCCCACCATTGAACATTACTGTACCTATGTCAGAGTTTGTCAGAGTTTTCAAATCTTCAGGGTTATTCAGTAATATAAAATATATAATCAGAAATAAATTTTCACCAAGATTATATTGGATGTTGTCATATTCTTGTTTTTATGCTAACACCAATATTGTATAATATAATAAATATAATAAATAAAAAAGACAGATCAATTTATGCATTGTACAGTTCTCTATAATATTGTTGCACTAATTATTTTGCCGTAAGAATTCGAATCACGGTATGTATGAAATGATTCGTTTCAGGTACTTTTTCCAAAAATTTTGTGAACTGTTTGCAAGATAGACCGCTCCATATCACTAACTGATGGACTATGGCTAAAATCATTAAATTCGTACGTGAATCATCTAAAAATTATTAATTGGAGGGAATAGATGCTGAACGAGATATTTGTAATATCCAAATAATAAATAATCAATTTTAGATTAGTAAAAAATGATTTATATTTTATGCAGATCCTTTTAAACGGTTTTAATAATGGTTTCCATTACTAAATAAACATAATTTTCATTGAGCCCATATATCGCGACGAATACATTGAATCCAATCCTCTTTTCCTCTAAATTGTGAACACAAATTAATACCTTTGAATGACTATGGGATCAGACTCGTGAAGTGTATGAGTCTGAAAATATAAATTCTACCATAAAAATACTAAGCCGATTAGAAATCCCCTCATCCGAATCGATTCGTCACGAAATCCCGCAGACTCTCATAATGCTGATGACATAGCCGCGAACTTGAATCAAGCCTAACGTGTGAGTTTAGTAAATGAAATCTCCAGTTTTTGAAGTATTTTTTTCCGAATCTGAAAAGTCACGGTACGGATGCCATAAAGACGGGATTGTCTTTAGGCAGAATCGTCGCGTCGGTATTTACCCTCAGATATAGGCGAACGAGAGTGGCTCTTGTGTAATTTAGGATATTGCCGACTAACTTGATATTGCAGGTGGTGTTGGTCAGCCGTTTATAGGGTGATAGAAAAAAGAGATTGGAGAGTTAGATGGGTCGGCAAAAGAAAGAAACGTACTAGATGTTATCATGGCTATTTCGATACGTGGTTGATTGGCAAATACGCTATGGCGTATATCGATTATATTATCATTATTATGGTGAAAATGGAGTATACCTAGGTACCTACAAGTATGAACTATGGTGATCCACGAGCAATGTGCGAAACCGATGAAAGGTTCAAATTCATATTTTACGCTTATAGTAGAAACAAGTTTGTATTTTATTAGAACTTTGAGAATAGGTATTCAACGGGTCAGCAAACGAACGGATATCTCCCTGCACGTTTATTTTCAATACGTGCGAATCTTCGTTTGCATTGTATGTTTATAAGGCTGACAACTTTTGGACTCTTAATTTAAAATTTTCTTGCTAACGGGCCAAGATTCACAAATCAAGAAAATATTTGAAGTAAGAGAAATTAGGAAACCGGTTGACCTGTGGGCCAACCCGAAAACTTCCCGCTGTGTTAAATGCGTTACAATTAATTGATACTAATGCGTTTATAATAAATTAAAGAAGGTTATAAGTATAATTAGTTTTCCGTATACAAATCTTTTTTTCTTTAATTTCTATTCTTCAACTAACTTTGAAACTGCTCGACCGATCGATTCCAAAATCTAATCAGATCTAAGTCTTGATGAACTCTTTCGATCGCCGCAAGAATCATTCGAATCGGTTAATTCGTTCCAAAGGTATTGTACGACAGAAAGAGAAATTTTTGTCGTGCGATATCTTTTGAACCAATTGATCGATTTTGATGAATCTTACAGCGATCGAAAGGGCTATCCAAGACCTGAGTCTGATTAAGTTTTGCGACTAATCGCACGAACAGTTTAGGAGCTATGCGCTAAAGACATGAAAAAAAATTGTTTTCTAATTTTTATTTCTCAAAAAACTTTGAAACTACTCGACCGATCGACTTCAAAATCTAATCAGATCTAAGTCTTGATAAACCCTTTTGATCGCCATAACAACCATTCCAATCGGTCGATTCGTTCGAAATGAAACCCGGAAGATCGTATCTGCCAAAAATATTTGGAATGAAGTTCTTCATGATGAAATAATTATCTGGCAAATCCGATCTTCATGCCTTGGCAAATATGAATTATCTCAATCTATTTTCAAATTTGCGCCCTTTTCGCTTTATGAAATGTATATTTTTGATTAATTCAAACCAGAAGGACGTAGGTACTATCCACCATAAGACCTTTTGATTTTAAGTTTATAATTTTTTGAGTCACCTGTTTTTTTGTTTTCGTCTTTTTCCGAGCATATGAGAGCATGAAAAAAATTATCTGACCTTTTGGCTTCAAAATCGAATTTTTGGTGGTTACGATCACCTTATAGCATTAAGTCACGCGATGCTTTTCGAAAATTTAATTTTAAAGTTTTGATCGGAAAATTAACCGTGATCGTATTTAAGCACAAATTCTTAGAATTTGTCTTGGGAAAAGTAAATTTGCTTTCAAATAATTCAATCGGTCGATTTTTGAAATCGAATAACTAGTGACGAAATTACAGTGACTTCAAAATTTTCAAATTGTTAAAATTAAAATTAAACAAAAAAATCATTTATCGAACATAACTTTAAACGAACATCTAACAATTCACCTCATCTCAATATGTTGATTGCTACAAAAAATCGCAGAAAAAATTCAACGGGGTCAGGCCCAAGAATTGACCGATGTGGCATAGAAAGCCTCACATGTTAGCAGAGCCGATGAAATTAAACGTATTTAATATTTTTCCCACTTGTTTTTTGTCCAATCTTTTGTTCGGTCCTGTTGTTTTTTTTTTTTCAAACGTTCTTTGTAATTTCAGATCTTATTTATTGTTTAGATGATTGCGATGATTGGATGTTTCTTGCATATGAAGGATTCTATGTAATCAGTTTTAATTCGTCTAAATTTTTTATTATATTCGCCACACGAATAAAAAATGAATTTTTCATGCCTGCTCGGTCCCGATTCCTTTAAACTATGATAATGATCGGGAATGATTGGTGCTACAAAAATGAATTCATTACTAACATCAACGTAGGTGCTTTAGGGAAAACAAATACCTTAAAGTGTCGACGCTATTTCATGCAGGAGTATTTTTTCTATTAGTGGTGAGTTCATCTAGAATGGTCATGATCAGGATAAACGACTGTGGGTATAATACTATAATAGACCGTACCATCAGGGAGCGTTATGCTATTTATATGATAAATGGAAGTGAATCTAAAACCAATAAAGCGAAATGTGGCCGAGAATGAGAATGCCATCGCGATCGGTTATTTCCAAGCTATATATTGGGCATTCGTTATAGGCTATAGATGTAGAGAAAAGAGGATATCGGAATTCAGGAGACCATGGTCGTTGTGCAGAAAAAAACTATTAAGGTGATGGATCATAGTTCAAAAGTCACAAATTGCCAACACAACTGTTGCGTGTAGATCTTTGAATTTAGTCTATCAGCTTACGAAATATCGCGCCATAAGGATGTAACCAACAAACAGGCAATTTTAAACCCAATTAGAGGTCGTATAATTTTTTATATTATGTTCTTCTTTGCTCGAAAGACGGTAAAAATACAACAGCAAACTGAAATTCAAAAATTCAAAACTTGAAAGCAAAAGGTCTTATGTATTGGTGGATGCCACCCTATAGCTTCAATTTATCGAAAACGTACATTTCAAAGCGGAAAAGTTGTGTCTGTAGTTGGCAGATGCGATCGTTTAGCTTGAAGTTTCTCGAAGATTAACATTTATTACTGTAACCAAAAGATCGTATCCACTAAATTAATGACAATGAAGTTGTAGATGATAAAATAATGATTTGGCAGATACGAACGTATTTGATAATCTCGTCCCCATGATGAAAAAAAAAAAAAAGAAAAAATTGAAATCTAAAAGGATGTGTTTGTCAGTATATCGTGAGGTTTCGAGGAAAGGAAACACGAGATTTCCGAAGTCATTGTATTCGTAAATAATAACATGGGACGGGAACTCCCACCATGTGGTTGAAATGACAAATACGATGTCTCCGGAAATCTTTCGGAATTGAATTTGTGAATGACATTTTTTATCGCGTATTTCAGTACTTCACGAAAAAATAATTTGGTCATATTTTTTCTTTTCTTATTTGAACAAAACTTGGCGTTTATACAACGGATCAAAAAATATAACATTGTGACGTCACCCATGCTAAGATACTGAAATTCAATTGCCTGTAACTTTAGAAATTATTATTTCTAACGAAAAAGAAAAAGCATGGCCTAATTATTTTGAGTTTTTCTACGTTTTGCGACTATAATGATTGAAAATGTTTTTTTTTTTCGCAAGACCAATTTGACTGTTGTGTTGCCTGCATCCTGTGTTTCCTTTCTTCATAACCTCATGGTATATGACCGTCTGCGTACAATTAATCGGTCATCAAATTTCCATATATTTTATGTTTCCTACAGGAATACAAAAAAATAAAAAAACATACGCCCTTATGGCATCAGTCACGTGATGTTTTGATAGGCTACTAAATAATCAATGATTTATAATGTCTATTACGCTTATAGATGGGTAAATAAGTTTCACAAACAATGCCTGATCGCAAATAGAATTCCATTCTATCCTATCTTTAATTCAGCTGCCTTCAGCTTGAAATAATCAATAGACTGCAACGTGCCAACCCCTCGTTTGACCAAGACCTTTAGCAAGCAGTTTTATCTGTTACACTCGTAAGCCGAATCACTTTATTACAATTTTTCAACTCATCAAATATCGATCTATCAATGCCATTGCATTGCCCATCGATCCCATTCGATCTGAATGAATTATTTTAGAAGGTATTATTCATTTTGTTCAAGTCCCCCCCTATCCTCCCCTATAAATGTTATTCGTAACAAGAATCGTAATTATGGGGAAGCTAAAGATAGACGGGGTTCAAAACAGTGTATTGGTGCACACACTTACTGTATGTATGTATACCTACATTTAATCAAGGTTTGGTAGCTCGGTTCGAGTGCACTTTCATCAAATGGAGAGTATGAAAGGATGGCAGGAAAAATGAAAGGATTGCCTCGGGGGGACGGAGTCATTCAAATCGATAAAATCGTATTTGCATAAATGCAATTATTACTAACGCGAAAAGTGGTGACTCAGTAAGCCGGATAAATTTCCAATTTGATAGGAAATTACAGTTTTCAAATGGAATGCTGACCCGTAGTTAAATTCAACCGAGCCACCATCGGTTGCATAATCCACACTGACTTTTTGATGGAAGCATTTGCATTCAACATGACTTCTCGATTTAGGAGTATCCATATTAATTGCATCATGGTACACAAATTGTAGAGTTGATTTCGGAACTCAAAAAAACGACCGCGTCTGGTCAAAACGACGGGGAGTTTTGAAGCCGTTTGAGATTATGTGTATAGATTGACTCGAATGTTGGATATTGGATATTAAAATAAAAGTACAAATATTTCAATTAATTCAGCCTGTCTTATAATAACGAGTAGTATGAATCTAGTAGGGCAACTTGAAGCGAGTAAACAATGGACATCTATGTATACCGGGGGTCGCATGGATGAGCCCCTTAGGAACCCTCAAGTATATGCAACTCGTGGTACAAATACGCTGTGTGCCGATCATTTAATAGTTCACTGGCTCTTTTTTTTTTCGACACGTAGGTTACAGTCTTCTGCTAGCGCGCGGATCACATTTAACCAGTTAAACTATGATGGTCGGCAAAGCGCGTACTTGTACTATGAGTTGCATATAATTGGGGGTGCCTATGGGGTGTACTCACGTGACCTCCCGGTATACATTTATAGTGACCACAACCTTAGGTTGTTAATATCCAGTTTCACTCTAAAATTTCGTAATCTCTAATACTTGAGTAAGCCTCCCAAAATTTTGGTAGGGTCGAAAAATTTCTCAAGATCACTCATATATTACGAAAATATTTAAGTTTGACAAAAACATTTCGGTGTTTCTTATTTTTTTAATCACGACCCTATCACTATCCATACCTAATATTTGTTCACCATCAATGTCCATAAAATTAATATTTCGGCGTCGCTCAAAAATTTCGAACTACAAAAAAAAAAATTATATTTTAGAAGTTTCTCAACCACGTCTAAATATTAATATTAGAATCCGACAATTTTCGTGCTTCGCATGGTGTGGCGAATGAACAAATATGAAAGATGAGATTAGTAATAAGCTGAAAAACAATTACATATATTATTTTAAGGATTAAAAAATGTTCATTCATTCATCACAACCCTCATCCTCTGTATCATCATCTACACCTGTGAAAGCACAAAAAATGTTATCAATAAGTCTTAATATTAATATTCAGAGGTCGCCCGGATGCTTCTGAAGTATTTTTTTCCTAAAAATTCTTGAGTGATCTTTAAATATTAATGTTTTTGCCCAAACCTTTGCTCATTTTTCAGGATATTGATGATAAACAAATATAGAGGTCAAGAGGATCGTGATAGCGAAAATGAAAGGAAACGATTTTTTCTAAGCTTAATCATTTTTGTAGCTCTAGAAATCTAAGCAACCTTCGAAATTTTTCCGATCTAGCCACAATTTTGATAGTCTCATTCAAATAAATATTCTGCACTACAAAGTTTTGAGATAGAACCAAAAATGAAAAATTTTTACGCAAAAAGTTGTCACTCTTGTGTGTAAGAGTAATGAGGAACGTGATAATGAACAAAATGAAATTGTTTTGATACTCATTGAAACGAATCTATTATTGATCGAAGTAATTAGCCAGGAATCACCGACAAACGATAAAAGTAGGGTAAATGGATCGTCAACGCCAGATACAAAGCTGTTGATTGCTTCGAACGAATTTCGGTAAGTCGTGGTAGTGTGTAGCGAGTTGAGATTGGTTTGTTAGATGTTGTGTTCGCGTGTTTCGTTTGATTCCCTCGAATACTTTTCTTTTTTAGTTTACGTTTACGTCAACCCCTACAGTTTTGTATTACCACTGGTCGATAGCATATTGGTGATAGCATATTCGATTTTTAATTTGTTTGCGTTTTATCCGAATCGTGTGGGATGGGAAGCTTAGGACCAAGGGCACTCTTCAAATTATACCTATAATTTAAGTAATATCACTCAGATCCATATAGGCCAGCATGAATTACAAATGACCTTGATTACCTAAAGTTCCCTAACAATTTTGGAGTTTGTACATGATTATGTTCAGGTCAGGTAATTTTCTTCACTTATTAAGTAGTTTCGCAATGAAGTAGATAAATTTCATGAATTTGGGATATTATGACATGATTAATTTATTTAATATGGAAAATAGTTTACCCTACTCACCATGTATTGCGGGTTCATCGTCGACTTGTAACTTCAAAGAGCTTGCCCTTCTAGAGAATTTCAACGTATGCCAAGTATCATCATTTAGTCCTTGGCCTGCCATAACGATCTGTAAAACGAAAATAATCCTATTATGATCAAGCTGTTTATTTAAATTCTTTATAACTACACATTAAATCTGTGATTTCTCTTTTATTCGGAATAATGTGATCAATTGAAGTATGATTTTGTGCTTTTTCGGTATCAAATATTCCTACTGTAACAAAAAAAAAAAAAAATTCCGAAGATATGCCCATTTTTTCTTGCTCTAGTGTGGCCTAACCCCTTACGTGAGCCACCTTTTTTGATTACACCCTCCAATGTTGTTTGTAATATTGTGACGTGGGTGGCATTAGTAATGTGAGTGTACGTGAAGTTATTGGTGGTCATCGCTTATCGTCCCCTTTCTGCGTCTAGCACGTAACTACAAAAAAGCGATTTTACAGAAATCAAAAAAAAAAACATATATTTTTACTAAGTCATGTAAACAGTTATAAACATCACCGAATTTATACACGTTTTATATTTCTCTATAAGAGTTTTTATTTCTCTATAAGACTTTTATAATAAAATTATTCCGCTGGTTTACTAAAAGAGCTGCGGAATTTTTAATCAATGATTATTAAATCTCTATTAGAACAAAGCATCACATTTTTTTTGCTATTTCACAGAAAACTGAACGAAAAATAAATATCAAATCTACACTTATATATCTTTGAATGTAATACTTGAAAACATAACTTTTTAGTCATTTTTATTCCGAAACAGATGAAATGAAACTTGAATATTGATATTATATATGAAGGGTCAACGGAAAAAAGGAGGATTGTCAAAATTTCTGATTTCTCAGAAATTGAAAATAACATGTCAAATCTATTATTACTCAATCAAAGTCCACAAAAAAAATAAAAAAATATTTACATTTTCATAGACAATTTAATCCTTAACAACATTCATAAATAATTTGCAACATTCAGTAAATAATGGTATATTAAATAATCGAAAAAAAAAACAATAATTTACAGGGAAAAAGGGGGAAATGTTGGAAATTTTTATTTTTTTAAAATAGTTTCAAGAGATACAGTATCATCGTCTTCTAAATCTGTCTGTTTTCGGTTTTTCCCTTTGACTGGTGACGATAATTTAGGAAGTTGAGAAAAAAAGTTTGCATTTTTTCTTTACAAAATTATAATTGAAATGTTATTGTAATGTAGCGATAGTTCCATAACTATATTGCATATGTTAATTTTACGTAACTATTTTCTTATCGAAAAATTTCTTCGGACCTACCCCTTTTTCCCGTGCATACTGTTTTTTTTCTTCAAAATCTGATATTACCAGCATGTAGAACACTCTTCAAACTAGAAGAAACTATTTTTTATTCAGAAAGTTGAAAAATTGATAATCCCCTTTTTTCCCGTCAACCCTTCATATATTATTAACAATATATTAATTAATATTACAGTGTATTCGAAATATTTTTCTCTAGAAAAACTGAAGAGTTAAAAAACTAATCAATTAAATTATCAATGATAAAAAATTAATTCCGTTATTATTATTCTTCAACGTAAGAATCAACTTTTAATTGCATATAAATATTTTCTGTTTACTAAGAATAAAATAGAAATTCTTGAAATTAACCTTATTTTATAATAATTCATAATTTTTCAATTAGTATAACTTGCCTATATTATGTATATTGATATGTGAAACAGGAATAACAATAAAATTATTGTAACAGAATAAGGTTAAACTGTCAGCAGTAAGAAAGTAGCGCAACCTTGACGATTAACATGACACTTGAGTAGAAACGCGGTTTTTGAATCGTAGTATGTAGATACGAGAAAAGTGATTAGTCTTTTGAAAAGTTTCTGATATCGATATCGACATTTGAGGTTGTGTTATACATAACAGAAGTACTTAACAGTATTACCCACTAATAATCTCAATTTTGGAAAAAATGTAGTTCCGGTGTCAACGCAGAAAGTGGACGTTATGGTGTCTCAACTATCGCATTCTTTATAGATGATACTGAAAGCTTTTCTTTGGTCACATCACTATTTTTCTAGATTACGAAGAAAGTTACAAAAATTCTTTACAAACAATTAGCGTTAAACATCATCGATTTCGCCCGTTTTTTTTCTCATTCCTAAAAAATTATATTAAACGTTGAGCATACGTGTCTACTTTATGAGACGAAAAGACTTAGATGGAGAAATTAAGCGTATGGCTTGAACACATGCTTTCGCTGGTACGGTCTTTCCTAAATTTTAATCCGCTGAATTAATTAGATTAATTAACTGTTTTCGCTATTACCGATTGCCTTTCTTTTCTATTCTGTTTAATGCTGTTCTGTTTGTCCGCGATTGATGTCAAACCAGTTTTCATTTTTGTCTTTTGTTTTCATTTGTCGCAAATTTTTAAAGTCATGTAATGCCAGGTGAGTTGCGTGGAAGGGCATTACGTGTTTGTTGTAGCCTTCTTAGATAGATCCTACCCTTGAACTTTCGCTATCCTTGCACGATATTGATTGGAAGAATAAAGGTGGATCAATTCGGCTCCAGGTCACCGGTGACCCTGAGTTGCGAGTGACCTAGGTGCCAAGGGTGCTGAAGCTATAATTATAATAGTCTTGAACTCTGGATAGTCTCTGTAACCTTGGAGTGTTCTGTATTTTGTCAGTCTCAGTACCTCAATCTTCCACTAGGCAACAGAGTTCAGGTGGTGAGGAGCGGTATGTAAGGAGATCATTATTTCACGAACCATTGAGGAGTAAACATCGAGACCGAGTCAGGCTTCCAAATGTTGATGCGACGGGTGGATGTCGGTAGCCTAAGAATCAGAAAGGGATGGTGGTGTCCTGTGAGGAATTAAGGCGAGTCGACGAACAATAATCGGCTTCGGTTCTGAATTTGCCGACAATAAGCCGGTAGATTAAAAATAAAGTTTTCAGTCACTCCAAATTTCGTGATCAGTTTCTCACCCTAATGTCCTCCTTCGTCTCTATCTCGAACACTGTTGATCTACTATTTTATTATCTTGCAGATCTTCTCATAATCTACTTTTTCTGTTACTGTGAAGACGTTTGGTTGGTGCTACCTGATTCTTAATATCATCTATCGCTTTATTAAATAATTTTTCTATTACTTAATGCTTGTAACATTTGCTATCGTCTATATTATGTATTTTGAAACAATATACGGCCACAAGGCACACCGAAGAAAAATTATATTGTATTAATGGTGTATCCTGCCCCTCTACTATGAGCTATCGAAAAAACTGAGTTAGTTGTGTTGTCGCTCGTCGCAGGAGACACTCTTAGAACGTAGTCGAATTAGCATATTAGAATCGGGTGGTTGTAGTTTTCTTCTGTCATCCTGTTTGTTTAGAAGCTGGGGCTGTAAGTTGATGTGTAACATCTCATAAGTGATCCGTTTGTGTCAAGCAATTTCAGTGCCAAGAATGCGTACATTATTTCAATCAAAGGTATGATTGCTGATAATCTGGTGCTTAGAGACGAGTGTCTGGTGGTCCGAATCTCAATTTAATTCTTTGGAAACTCACAAAATTGAAACATTCTGAGAATTTAAAGATACTTTTCCAGCAATATTGAAATATTTCTGAATATCATCAGAAAGTTTTACTCAAAATTCAGAAATAGACAAACTTTTTCTATCTTTGAAATTTTTCAGAATTTTATAGAGATTTTCAGAAATTGATTTTACAGATTGTTCAGAAAATACTGGAAAATATCGTTTGCCCAGCCTTGTAGTTGCCGAACAGCTTTTTGGCTCACCATGAAATTTGAAATGTAAAAGATTTCAAGTCAAAAATTTCAATGAGCATACGGATGCATGCGCGTGGTGTAATCTGGATTTTTTCAGTTGTGATGACTCGCGTAATGCAATGATTACATGCGTAGTCCACGAAAAATGGTAATTGTTTCGTGACAGATCTTGGGTTTTGGAATAAGTGCCCTTGTTGCGCACAGGTTAATAATTAGAGAACAGTGGGACTATTAAATATAATTTTTTTAATTTCAGCTGATTGTCAGTCAACCAACGAATTTCCAGAAAGTGGCAGTTAATCAATTATCAGTTATTCGGGTTGTCTTACCGAAGTTCTAGCCCCAGTTGCTATGGAAACATGATTTTTTGGGAAAATAAATCGTGGGGCCCCGTGAAAATTTGATTCACAGGGCTAAAGCATGTACAATGTGAAAGTTACATTTGATTTTTTTACCCCCAGTCGCTTACTTACCGAAAAACTACTGTTTAGCATAGCTAAGCCATGCTGTACGTAGACGATAGTGTCTGATTAAGGCGGCTTACAATCAGCTACTTGGCTTCAATGAAGATGTTGATAAGAGTACGTATCTTGCGACTTTCATTATACGAATATAGGCCGTAATAATTCTCTTTACGAGAGAAAAGATTGGGAAAAAATAGGAGAGGTCGTGACGATGAGGAAAATTACGAAAGTAAAGACGAAGTTGAAATCTGTTCAGTCCCATGCATGACTGATACTCATAGTGTATATGTGTACATAGAATAAGTAGTAAATAATTGTAAAATAACTGGAGGACTGACTCATGGGATCTTCAATCCAATGAGGGGAGGCAATCCCAGGCCAGGTCAAACCCTTGGGTACTTCCAGCGTCATAAAGAACATACACTCGTACTGAAATGACCATGCCTGGAAACGTAGTGAGAAAGACAAAGGCCAGAACCCTTGCGGAGCCGTTTTATTTTCCATGAATCTTGACTTTCCAACTTTCCAAAACTTATGGTTCTCAAGTGGTTGCCAGACACGACGGTCCCTCGGTGGTCCGCGAAGGGTCCTACGCCGAGGGCCTCGCGAATGTGACGTAGGCGTATTGGGTTTTTTCCTACCCCTATCGAACCACGCATGGAGGTACCTAGCATTGCCTCCCACCCTGTCGGGTTCAGTCCCAAACACATAGGCTAATGTAGCTCAAGTCTCAACGGCGAAGTCAGTCTTCATCGAGTATTCGCCGAATCATAGGTCTCTCCGCTGAGGTGCACTTACACCCCAAGAGTAGCGATAAGACTCACTAAGTACATGCATACTCTTTTATTATATTTGTGCCGGGTTACTTGCTTGGGCAAATCGTAAATTACTAGAATACCGTACTTCGGTAATTAATAACCAATTAAGGCAAATTAAGAATATTAGCCACTTGCGGCTAGTATTTCTCCTTTCGTTCCTTTCTGTAATGTCGTCATAATTTAAATAAATTACTTTGTTTGGTTAAATTGTGAGTCATTATTTCACACACATTGAGACAACATAACCGATGCAGGATAACTTAGTCTTGATAGCACTTTCTCAAACAAAATCCAAATAATGTATAAAGTATAGTTATATGTCGATACACATTGTTCGTGAGATAAAAATCCTAAAATGTGATATAAACCGTTAGAATTATCGATTTTAAAGTGAAATAATAAACAGGTCTTGGCCAGGTATAAGCATATAAAAACATGAAGTTCATTTTAAAATTTATCGCATTACAAACTCAACACTTAAGAAATCTGTCCTATTCTACCATTTTATATTTCTATATTGTAAATGCATTAATTGTCTGTTCACTATACTTTGTTATATTTACCTAAGCATAAAAAAATCGCGAGATATCTCCAAATTGATACTCATTACAATTTATGAGTATGTATCATCAGTAACAATATACAATGGAATAGAATAAAATTATAAGAGAAGCTGTAATTGGTCGAAACTTATCTCGCAACGACAGTTATTTTAATACTAACCACAAAGACTGGCAAAATTACATTCAAAATTGTACTCAAATTTAAGTTACACAATACAGCTTTCGTAAATGAACAGATTAGATGCTTGATCGTCTTGGAACAACGGTGAAATTTTCATGACAACTGTACTTTCTATGCAAATATTGGAGATTTTGGAGTTTCAGCTGATAGTCTAGTATCTTCCTAGTCTTATGGTAGCACAACCCCAATTGTCTACGTCGAATCATTTTTCAGATATCCCACGCAGATTATAAGAAAATATCATTGGCGAAAAATCGCATTTGAAGTTTCACATAATAATCTATGTAATTTGAACAACTTTGATATTTCGAAAGTTTAAGTTTGGTCAAACCCTTTGAATATGGGGGTTTCTGATAGTAGGTAAATACGTGTTCCGGGTTTAGCCTAGCATTTGTCTTCTGTAAGTGGCATCCCTCGTCCAGTAAAATAGACGGCAAGTGGGTGGTGGGTAATGGTTCAATGCACAGCATATTGTGCATCAACAAAGATAATGACGCATATCGTAGAATAAATCGGAACATAACCGTAGAGAAAAATACGAGAAAAAAAGAATGTATTTTAATGTGATTTAATTTTCATCGATTTACAAATACAGTCGAACCTCGCTAACTCGAACCTCTATAACTCAAAAACCTCCATAAGTCAGAGATTCAGTCTGTTCCCTTGCAAAAACCTCTGTAATTCGAAAAAAAACCAGAGAATAACTCGAAGTTTGCTGAACGTATCAAGGTTCATTATTTTGCCTCTGTAGCTCGAATTTAGAGATACCTGACCTCTATAAGTCGAAGGTCACCTCTATAACTCGAAGTTCCAATACCCTGACTCCTACAACTCGAACTGCTTTATGCAGTGACGTTAAGATTACATGTCACAACGTGCATCCCACGTGCTAATGCTCGTAAGTCACGTGAATGAGTGATTCCGGATCAGTTTGTCCCGAAATGACTTCCCAACGGAAACTCAAATCTTTAAATGTCGGTGAAAAGATTAGGGCAGTGGCGGATTTACGTATGGGCACTTTGGGCACGTGCCCGGGGGCCCCCACATCATAGGGGCCCCCACAAAATAATTGTCTTCTTTTCTTCTGATCACCATAAACCTAAAAATGATTCTATTACAAAATCGTTCAGTATCTTTCTAAATCATTTGCGAGTATGAGATCACGATATAATCACGAAAGTATAAGTCTTATCATGCTGAGATTTAGAAGAATTGTTGAGTAACAGTTGATGTAATCAAAATCAGAAAATTAGCTCATATAAAATGAAATTTATTCCTACATTCGGAAAAATTCCAAATATTCACAATTTCAATTGAAGAAACAAGAAAGTTTTAACGAACTTAGTCGAATAGAGTTTACAGAAGATATAAATGAGGAACGGTCAAAAGTTTATTTTCTTTTATTCTTATAGATAACTATGACTGATGACGAGAATTTATGCATGAGAATTCAATGATGAATCAATTCTGAATTTTCATTAGGATAAATAACAATGCGAAAGTTCTGATAATAATTATAAATTTGTATAGCACAAAGATCTATGTTGATATCTGCCGTGATTTATCCGTATTTATACGAAACAAATTTTTTTAGAGTTTTTATTGGCCTTTGCTAATTTAATTTCTCAAGTGTCTTCTTCTTTTTAAGCAGTGTGAATTATTTCTCGATGTTTATCGTAGTTTCTGACAAGACACAGAATAAGCTTTTTTCACTGCTTTTATCTATTAAATGAATAATATGACACAATGCATTTCAGAAACCAATTCCCCGACTCTAAAAACTTATCGATAAAGCAGCCGTAAATTGAAACCTTTGATTTCATGAAACGATTCTACTAAGACATCTCATTTTTCTATCGTATAGCCCATCCGTCAAGCAGACGGTGATTTCCCCGAAACGCTACAAGCGATGATTACCGAACGCAGGCGATCGATTGTTTACGTTTTTTAACTTGCGTGTGATGTCTTAGTCTGCAGTCATTCGGCTTTTGTTCACACGTGTTGTAACGTGTAAAAAGAAGTTAAGACGTTTGCTAAGAATAAGCTTTATTCAGGTACGATATAGTGTGCGTGCCACGATGTTTTTTGAGTGATAGTGAAAAGGACGATCTACTTTCAATAGTGTAATTATATTATACATTATATTGTATTATAGTTTTATTATAGTTCAATAAAACTTGTAGTAACTTGGTGTGTGACTAGTAAAAATCTAATTATATAATGAATGCATTTCTACGAGTATTTACAAACAGTTTGTCTATGAGGTGAGCACATATTTATTATTATATTCGCAAGTTTACGTATTAGAAGTTGGTCAATAGACAATAATATTGTTTTGTTGGTAGATAAAAATCTAAAAATCTAAAAATGAGTCAACAATCAGATCGTCATAAAGGTATACGTGAATACAAAAGTGGTGCTGCTAAACGTAAAGCCACTGCAGAAAAGAAAAAAAAAGATGATGAAGTTCTCGCGAAAACGCCTCGAATATCTCATTTTGCCGTAACTCAAAATCGCGCAGTGCCTTCCAACAGTAAGAATGAAAATCTTTGTTCCACGCAAACTTCGCAAGAAAATTCACCGGAAAAGATCAGAATTGAACCTTCAGCTGTGGATAATCTAAATAAAAATGCAAGTGTTATTCCGTTACAAGAGTTTTCGAATCAAATGACATCTCATCGTATGTATGATAAAAGAGAGGTGAATACGAAAAGTTTATCCTGTCGCACATGTCAAAATTCATTATAAAAAATGTTGTCTTGTAAAACTAACTTTTTTTTAATCATATTTGAACTTATATTTTCGGATAGAAATTCAAAATCAATGTGATAAAAGTTTATTGAAGGACATAGGACTTTGGCCTGTTCACATGGCAGATAACATGGACTACTGGATTAAAAATTTTAATATAGACTTACAATATTCCAAGGATGCTTTTCTTTTTGAAGAAAAGTCATCGAAACAACAAGATGGGGAGAAATTTAGAAAATGCAATATGAACTTTTTTTACAGAACAACTCAAAATGGCGAGAGAATATATCGATCATGGTTATGTTTTTCACCAAGTACAGGACGTGTCTATTGTTTTTTTTGTAAACTTTTTGGACCGAATAGTAGTACATTTGCTTCTGATGGCTTTTGTGACTGGAAACATGGTTCTGATAGTTTAATCAAACATGAAACCTCAGTCACTCATTTGAAATCACTTATCTGTTTTAATAATATGAAGAAACAGTCTGGATATGTAGATGAAAAACTACAAAAACAAATTGAAAACAACACTCAGTATTGGCGTAAAGTCTTAAAGCGTGTTATAGACGTAGTGATGTTTCTGGGTGAACGTGGCTTAGCGTTTAGAGGAAGCAGTGAAATTTTCGGATCACCAGACAATGGAAATTTTCTAGGTATCATTGAGTTACTTGCTAAGTACGATCCTTTTTTGAACGAGCATATTGAAAAGTACGGAAACTGTGGCAGTGGAAAAGTAAATTATTTATCGTCTACCATTTATGAAGAACTGATTGAAGAAATCGGAAAAACCGTTCAAGAAGAAATCATCAAACGTTTGAAAGATGCTAAAATGTATTCAGTTTCTATAGATGCAACAAAAGACAGAAGTCATCTAGATCAACTTACGATAATATTAAGGTATGTTGAAGGAGATAAGCCCGTTGAGAGATTTTTAAAATTTTTACAGAGCCAAGGACATAAGGCCAAAGATATGTTCAATGGATTGAATGATTTTTTGAAAGAAAACGATATTGATTTGAAAGACTGTAGAGGGCAATCGTATGACAACGCTTCTACTATGAGTGGAAAGTTCAATGGTTTACAGGCTTTGATAATGAAGGAAAATCCTTTGGCCGTTTGGGTTCCGTGTTTTGGACATTCTTTAAATCTTGTCGGAGAAAAAGCATCAAGTTCGTCGAATAGTTCCACACATTATTTTTTGTTTTTGCAAGAATACTACGTGTTCTTTTCAGTAGCAGATAAGCGTTGGGCTTTGCTCACTAATATTTTAGAAAAGAAGAAAAATGCTGATGAAAGAATAATGGTACCAAAACGAGCTGAATGCACTAGATGGTCAGCTCGAGCTGAAGCCAATAGGGCTTTTGTCAAGAGTTATCCATTCGTTTTGGAAGCATTACTATCGATTATCAATGACGATGACTTCGATGCAAAGATCCGGTGTGAAGCTGAAGGAATCTATAAAAAAATGTGTACGCTGGAAACTGGTGTTATGGCAATGTTCTGGAATGATATCCTCGAAAATCTAAATAATACCAGTAAAACTATACAGAGTCCTGAAGTACTGTTGAATACAGCATTGGAATGCCTTCGATCGTTGAAAAAATTTGTAGCCAGTAAAAGAGACTCATATTTGCATTACGAAGTTCTAGGTAAAAAATTGACAAATATTTCAGATTATAAGAAAGATCAAATCCGTCGTAAAAATGTCAGATTAAATCCTCTTGACTATGGATTTGCACCAGACACTGACTTCACTCCTTCAGAAAGATTTCGAATTTTAGAATTTATACCCTTAGTTGATAGTTTTGTTACAGCTTTAAACGAGAGAATTGCTGCTTACGATACTGTAGAATCTAGATTTGGATTCTTATCAAAATTTGACGAACTGACTCCATCAGAACTAGCGAAAAGTGCTGAGATGTTACTTTCTATTTATAAAGGTGATCTCGATTCTAATTTAGAAATGGAATTTTCACTTTTTCAAAAATTTTGTTCGGAATTACTCGAATTCAAGACTAAAAGTGGAATCAGCAGAGAACAAGCCATGTATTCCTTGATCATTGAAAAAGGAGTTCGAGCGACCTTTCCTAATACTGAGATAGTTTTGAAAACGTATCTCACTTTAATGATAACTAATTGTACGGGTGAGAGATCGTTTTCAAAATTAGATTTAGTGAATAATTCTTTGCGAGTATCGATGACTCAAAACAGATTGAATTATCTCACAATTATAAGCTTGGAACGTGATATTGTACGTAATATCAACGTTGATAATATAATAGACAGTTTTGCTCAGAAAAAAGTACGGAAACGCTTCTTATAAATGTTTTTGATGATATGAATGAATATTGATAACATAAGTGTTACAAGAAAAATGTATTGGTATGTAGAACATATTTATATACATGTATAACATATATATATATATTCACCATCTTGATATCGTTTTTTACTGAATTTTTTACCCAACCTTCTAATTTGAAAAAAATTATTGCATGCTTCGTAATAGACTTTCAAATTCCTTACAAAGGGGCCCCCACATCCCAGGTGCCCAGGGCCCCATCAAAGTTAAATCCGGCGCTGGATTAGGGTGATTGAAGCAGTTAAGACGGCGAATTTTCACGAGCCTCTGTAAGTCGAATATTGTTTTGGTCACCCTTTATAACTCGAAAAATTCGATAAGACGAAACCTCTATTACTCGAACGAATTAGCTCTTCCCTTAAGGGGCCATTAAAGACGCTCATCGCCTTGAAAACGCGGGGAGCCAAAACTCCTACATCGCTTGACTGATCGGAATAAAATTTTGAGGATCCGTGTATCATCTTTGCAGAAAGTGGAGCAATTTTTTACTTTTTCAAAATTTGAGAATTTTTCAAAATTTCGATTTTTGTTTTTCGAAATTTTGAAAAAGTAAAAAATTGCTCCATTTTCTGTAAAGATGAAACATCGATCCTAAAAATTTCATTCTGATCGATCAAGTGATGTAGGAGTTTTGGCTCCCCGCGTTTTTCAGGCGATGAGCGTCTTTAATGTCCCCTTAAGATTCGAGTTGGCGAAGTTCGACTGTACCTATACATAATCTGGGACGTTTCAGGCCATTTCGACCAGGCCGTGACCCGCAACATGTTTAATTTTGTTTTCTTCTGGTAGTACCTATATCATAAGGCGTCACAAAAATACACGGTTCGCAAAGGTGCGATTGATTTTTTTGCGAATCATACAAGTACACAATAATACACTCTGATCTCAAGTCCCAGGCAAGTCCGATTATCTGGATTGAATCCATTGGAGAAATTCTCGAATAATATATTTTAAATCCCTGTCACGATTTATGCTCATGCTATATATGCTTACAGCTTACTTTCCATAGTAATTGTTTTTCACTATCTGTGATGGCTTTCAAAATCTATCTTCCTTACAATAATCAAAGAATTTTGATTTTTAACTGAATTCTTGTTATTATCTTATTCTGATTATATAACCTCACTTTTTAATAAAACGTGGTTGACAGTATATCATAGATTATAGAACACGGTCTTTCGTTATTAATTACATATTATGATATATTCTCACATATGAAGTATTAGTTGTGTTGTATTGCAGGCACTGCAGGTATAGAAGAATATCATCTAAGAAGTGTCTTAGATAATATTCTTCGATACCTGTAGTGCGTCGTTAACAAACTCCAATTTAGTTTAGATTTTCTGTCGAGACTTGTTTGTGTCATACATTCTTGGTGATTACTCTTCAGTAATGTGATAAGCACCGCCGTTAGATTGTTGGAACGAATAACAAGTGGTGTAATAATGATTAGTTTGGTAAATCTTTACTATGAAACCGAGGGGCTGCTCACTGAAGAAATCACTCAACTATTCCATCCGAAATCAAACAGGCAATCGCTAAAAATCGCTGGAAATCGCTCGAATCGCATGATTCTCAAAATGTATAGGAAATCATGGGAAATCATAAAAAAATCACATGATTTCGGGAATCGCTGGGAATCACTTATCATAAATAAAAATAAAGGAATAAATAAGGATAAATAAAAATCAAAAATAAATTTTTTTGTTCTAATTTCTTTAATAATCTATGTTATTGATTGAATATCCACGTATCCCTAATCGTACATTAATTATTGTTCATCTATAATAATTAATCAATGTTCATCTCTCAACAGTCTAGAAATCAATGATTTCTAAAATTTAGGAATCACTCGTAATCGTTGGAATCAGCAGAAATTTCATTGATTCGGAAAAAACGGGAATCGCAGTCGAAATCACAAGAAATCGATTCCTTTTGGAAATCGTTGTGCCACCGAATTTGGGAGTGAGCAGCCCCTCGTATGAAACTGATAAAAAAAAAAAATACTTTTGCAGTTTTTGAGAAGGGTCGCCTTCAAGCGAGGTCATAACGTTACTATTATTGCAAAGGACACATACACTTTAAACAGCTGTCAAATGTTCGGTAATTCTCAAAGAGACACAGTTTTGTTTTGATTTAGTTTTGGTATGGTATTTGGGGATTATTTTTCAAGCTTGACAAAAATTCTAAATAAATTTAGACGTAGAGTACAGCTTATCGAAGATCGTCTCGCGTTTTTTAGACTACGTCACCATGTGTAAGATTACGATGTCATCGTTATCTGACATGATCACCGTTTTGTATAAATGAATTAGACAGTTACCTTGGAGCATGGATTTTGCTCATAATATTCAAAACTCCTAACATGTTTTGTATTTCTTACTAGCTAATTTTTGATAAAGTGCTGATTTCCACTATATGTGTTTCGATTACGAAACGAAATCCTATATAAATTTTGAAGTATTGTTGGTAGAAGCATTGCAGGATAATGATATTAAGTAGCTTGCGAAGTTCAGACAGTGAGAATTCGTTTGTTGATGAGTAATCGTTCACAAACCGACTATTGACTCTTTAAAAGTCTAAATAATCGATCAAGACATGCTGAACGAAGCAATGGCAGAAACATCAGTTTAAGAGCAGCTTACCTTCTCGCGGTCACCAATGTGAATAAGCATTTTTGCTTTCCCTTCCTCCAGTGAAAGCTGAAGACGATCTGAGCTGTTTTCGAGACTTGTAGCTAGCAGTAAGCCCCGAGGTTTCACCGTTTTGAAGCGGACGACGACTTCCTCGGCCTGAGTTCTCGAGTCCTCTGGCATTAGAGCAGTCATTTGTTGTGTACCGTTCAGGTGAAGCGTTGATGCATCTATAAGGGTGAGGACAAAGTCATTGAAGTAAGTAAGAAACTAGGATGTCAATTGAGAGTAGGACATACTGAAAAAAAAAAAAAAAAAAACGCTCTGCATACTCGATGAAGGGTATAATATTTTTACAGAAGTTTCCAATTTTTCCAGATTTTCCTTATTCCTATTTGAATCTGTAACAAAGTTTGACTTGATATGCGCATTTTTGCATTGAGTTACCGTAAAAAATTGATTTACATGAAATATTGTCGACAATGCAGTTTTCGAATCTATAACTGTTGTTAATATATTTAGGATTAAAACATAAGAGTACAAAAAGTTACAAGAAAAAAAAAAAATCATCACAAGGAAATACGTGAATTCTACTCAAATATTGTAAGTACAGCTTTTTGTGAATATAACATCAAGAGACTCGGTAGAGTCTCGCGCCAAGTAAATTAAAAAGAATTTTCAACACACGGCGTGGTATAGTATGCTTCATATACCGGGTATTTTCGTGTATGCACAATAAGGAAACTGTAAATGCCTGTATATAGACAACTCAAACGTCAAATGATCGGCTCTTATGATATTTGGTATTATTGTCCAAAAGCTAATCTTCTGATTGTTCTACCAGTTCCGGAATCCACGGAAATATGAAGTGTATTGAAAATACCGCCTGAAACTGATTTTGTTGGAATTACGTGGGACTTCGGTGAAATTTTGATCAAAACCATTCGTTTGTATATAAAATTACTCAAAAAAATCTGATTAGAAATGCTTTCCTGCAGAAGTTAGATTACGTTGGAAGGTATTAAAAAAAAATATCAAAATTCTATAATGAAAGTGCATGATGTAGGGGCAAGGAACCTTTTGCAAAAAATTCCCTACGTACCACTACGAAGTGGTTCCTGGTGCTAACATTTTCATCACAGGCAATTATTTCAGTAGCTAACGACTTCTTGATTGGTTATTCAAGGTAAACAATTGGCAATTTCGAGTCTCGGCCGCCTCAACTCTACTCCGAGCGTTCGGACGTCAGGAATTCATCCTGTATAATGTAACTTTTGCAAGGAGGAATTCTTGATTAGATTTTTTTGAGTTATTTCAAACACAAAAAATATGGTTTTTACTGAAATTCTACCGAGGGCCCCCGTTAAAAACTTGTATTTTGAAAATTTATTCAAATATAAATTCAAATCGATTTATCTGTAAACTATAGTTCTGCCAATTTAAATATATGATCCCAACATGATTCATAAATAATTGTACCATAGGGTGGTTTTCGAATAAAGGCTATTGGCAAAAGCATTAGGTACAATAGCTATGTACAGTAATATTCAATGGAGTCTCCAGTGGCTCACTATTTTTTTACAAAACGAGTTTTCACTCTCACAAATTTAATGTGCCTAAGTCTAACAAAGCAGTATCCGGCAAACCATTTTTCTTCTTTAATACACATGTTGAAGTTAACACTCGGAATTGTAGTATTTTGAAAAGAAGGTCTCAATCAATCAACTCGAGTCAAGTTTCAGTTTCGAGTCAGAGGCTTATAGGCTATTTAATGCCGTATATGAAAAACTCTCGATGCTTATGGTAATCCATGTCTACTAAGAGGATCAGCTAACTACTGTCATCTTGTGTTTAAAAGTAGTCAAAAGTAGTCATTGAATTAAAGTAATTAAAAGTAGTTAAAAGTAGTCAAGACTTTGCAGATTTCAGTATCCTCTATTCGCTTAAGCCTCACTACGAAAAAGGTCATGGACTTGTGAGTTTATTGATTTTTAGAGTGCAGATGGAAGGATACTTTAGTCATCCAAACCACATGATTGACTGACTCCAGGTGACTCAATAGCGAATTGTGAATAGCAGATTCAAAATTTCCAATGCACTGATTTGATACCATATAGAAATATTCATTATAATAACTCAATAGGAGGGAATCTGGTTGAGAGGGTAATAAAAAAATTTACTTTCTGAAAATAGTCCAAATCGATATTAGCACTATCTGAAAATATTTCCTCCGAATTTTAGACGGAAATTCAAAGTAGTTTCCAAGTTACAGCTTCGCGAAGGCTCTCGCGATAAGTTATAGTATTCAAAACCATTTTTTCCAATTTTATGTGCACGATAGAGAAAAATCTACTGAACCGATTGAGTTCTAACTAGGTTCGTTTTGAAGGCAATGAGATACTCTACCAGTTAAACCTAAAAAATGTTCTAGAAGATTATACTAAACTATTTTTCTTGTTTTCTGTAAAAGCTGTCCAAATTTTTTCATAAGAATCTTCTTTTCACTTCAAAGTCATGTGAATTTTTCAATTTTTGACTTAATTTACATTTTTCAGGTTTGACTGGGAGAAACTAATATTGAATTGAGGAAAAGAATGTCATGTTTGAAAAACCAGCTATTTCGCGTTTGAAATTATCATGTCATGTTATGTTCACGAAATTTCAGAAGTTTTGAATTGTTTGAACAAAATCCGATATGCAATATCACCAATATCAATTAATTATACGTGCAATCAGATGAGATAATGTACTAATTTTATTATGCCGGAATTACAATCTTTAATTTTATTTCAACATACACCTGATACTTTGTGCTTTCATGTTTGCGTTATAATTATGTAAATTATTATATGTATAATATATCTACAGAACGGAGCTTACATGAATTTTATGAGGCACTAGCGAATTTTGTATTCAGCCCGACAGTGCTACCAATTTAGGTTTTGGCGAGAAGAATTCGAACGCGAAACAGCCGGCTTTTCAAACTTAACTCGAAATAGCCAGTTATTCAAGCCTAACTCGAGATAGCCGGTTTTCCACGCAGCCGTCGAAATATACAATAATGTGTCCTCCAAATTTCAAATAGATTGGTTTTATTGATAATGAGAAAAAAATTACTGAAAATCATGCTCTATTAGGCCTTCTGAACCTGAAGAAATATGATTCTAGTTATTAAGGCAACGTCATCATGAACTTGAAGCAACTTCGAAATATAGAGACAACCCGTAGGGGATCAGAAACAAACATTTGCTAACCAGTACTTAGATAGATAAAAGATCTTACAAGTATCTAGTAAGAGTTAATCTGAGTCTAGCTGAGCGCGTGGTCTCACGTGGCATATTTCCAAATCCAAGACACGCTAACGTTGAACTTGAAACTAGCAACAACCCTTTTGAAATGTTTCTGTTAGTTTGGTTAAAATGTAGCTTCCTATTATATTTCTGAAAAGTAACTGTTTGCAATGTTCCGAGGTAGTAACGAGCTCAATATAAGCGAAACATGACCTTTTGTACATCGAAAAACATTGTCAAAATAGAAACTACTGACACTTCTGATACCTCAACGAAACGTTCTGTGCTGTGTAGAAAGATTTACTAGTCATAAATGAATACATTGTCTGGTAGGTTCATATGATTCTTTTTGTATCCGTGGATATAATAACTCACCTTTGCCACATGTTGGTCCTGTGAATGGTGTCCCTGTACAATCGCAATGGAACCGATTCCAGCCCTCCAGACAATGGCCACCATGCATACAGGGCTGCGAGGCACAGTGAGGCGACTGCACGTGACAGGCAAGCCTCACCGCACCTGAAAAAGAGAAGATTCGAAATCGTGATTGAGAGGTTACACATAGATAGAACTGGATTTTAAAAAGACTATAGAACTTATGCATTATAATTTATTCATTAATAAATCGATGAGGTGTTGTATGTGTATACCGTGTGTTTGTGCAGAGGCGCTACAGTATGTCCAGTAGCGGATGTACAGTCGCCCACCGCGTGGGTACCCACGTTACGCAAATTTATCGGTATGGTATAGTAGATGTAGACTAAATTCGATCTACATGATCATTAGCTGAAGCTAATACTTCAGTGCGCCGTTTGATAGCGCGCTTGGTCGTGCTCTTGGCTATAGCATGACAAACGTTGAATATTGTTATTGGAAACAATTATCATACTTACGAAACGTTCCTCGTACGCCAAATATTCGGTACACGAAGCATCGCAGCTGACTAGCGTTCCGACGGATGAGCAAGTGAAACTTCTCTTCATAAATACGAGTGCATCTGCAAAAGTGAAGAGTACATCTACCTAATTCACACAGATCTGAATTATTGTGTGACACTTGATGCGAATTTTAGGTTATGTTCTTAGAGATGCACTCGTATTTATGAAAAATAGTTTCGCTTACTCATCCGTCGAAACGGCAGTCAGCTGCGATCCTCTGTGTACCAAATATTCGGCATACGAAGAACGTTTTGTATGTGTGATAATTGTTTGCAATAACAATATTCAATCTTTGTCATGCTATAGCCAAGAGCACGGCCAAGCGCGCCATCAAACGGCGCACTGAAGTATTAGCTGCAGCTAATGATCACGTAGATCGAATTTAGACTGTATCTCCTATACCATACCGATAAATTTGCGTAACGTAGGTACCCACGCGGTGGGCGACTGTACATCCGCTACTGGACATACTGTAGCGCTTCTGCACAAACACACGGTATGTATGTATGTACATACTAGGGTGCTTCGTTTTAGACGAGTTTTTTTTTTTTTTTTTTTTTTAGTGCATTCACGGAATAATGTTCTAAACATATGAAAACAAATTCTCACAAAATATGAGCTCTTAATTTTAATTCTAAGAACTCGCGAAATGAATTTGAAATTTTCCCATTTGATTAACACGTAAATTTCAATTTTTTTTTTCAATTATCTATAGCTTCGTGGCATTTCATGATATTTAATCGGCAATAGGTGGAAATGACAGAGGAATCTTTTCTCTTTGAAAGTGTACGTAGCCAATTCATGTTTTTTAACCATTAAAAAGTACTAAAATCTCGGATAGAACAGCGATTTTTCAAATTTTGAAATGCTTAATTGAATTTAACTCGAAAACTACTAGCTTTACGATTATGGCTTACATGACTTTTTTGTAGTAAATTGATTTTTCTATAAAAAAGTCCAATACAATTTTGTTGTAAGCTTAGTGGTTTACGAGAAAAATTGAAAAAAACCATGAAATTTGAGAGAAAATTGGCTTCAAGATGTTTTATCGGGTGAAGCCGGTTACAACACATAAATTGGCTACATACACTTTTGAAGAGGAAAGATTCGTATGTCATTTCCACCTATTGCCGATTAAATATCATGAAATGCTGCGAAGCTATAGATAATTGAAAAAAAAAAAATAAAATTCACGTGTTAATCAAATGGGAAAATTTCAAATTCATTTCGCGAGTTCTTAGAAATTAAATTGAGAGCTCATATTTGATGAGAATTTGTTGTTATATATTTAGAACATTATTCCGTGAATGGAACAAAAAAAAAATGGATAAAACTCGTCTAAAACGAAGCACCCTAGTACATACATACCTATTCAATAGTCTATTATTGGGTATACAGGATATCTGCCTAATATACATAATAGAGTGTTCCTTTTAAAGGTGATTTAAAAAATTTTCCAAATTCCACCCCAATTTGATTCTGAATACAAAAGAAAAGATTACGATAAAATTTTAGCTCTTGATTTCAAGGGAAATACGTGTCGTAGAATTTTTTTGTTTTTCCGATAAAATTCGCTCCTTTTATTTTTCCGACTTTGTATCCAAAGTATTCTCGTTGAAATTCGGAGGCGAAATTTTGGGGAAATATTTTTTTCTATGTTTGGAAGCGATTGAGGAGTGGATCTTGAAAATGTACAAAATCACCTTTTTAAGAACCACTCCAATGCATAGAGAGATCAGAGCCAATAAATAAAAAAAATGAAATTATTTGTAAGTATGGATATTAATTCTTGACGAGGAGATAATATTAATTGACTGCCCGCTAGTACCTAATCACATCATATCGCGTGACTAATGCCACAAGGTTGTAACTAACAGAAAATCGATTTGAATGGCGAAAGGTCGTATTATTTTTTTTTATACCTACTCTCATTCGCTTTAAAAAAGGATGAAAACACGAAGATAAACTAAAATTAAAAAATTATAAACTCAAAAGCAAAAGGTCCTTCTGACTTTCTGACCTGATCCTTCCGACTTTAATTTTTCGAAATTTCACATTTGTTAAGGCCACGAAGCTATATCTTCCAAATGATTATTTTATCATCCTGATGGAATCATTTAGTAACCGTAATTTCAAGAAAAAAAAGGGAAGCTCTAAAAGGTCTTATGTACTAGTACTTAAGACTTTTTGCCTTGATTTGATGAATTATTGAATTTCAATGTTTCTGGATGTATTTTCATATTTACTACACGCATACTTAAAAGAGAGAAAACAAAAAAAAAAAAAAAAACGACCTCTTCACTTTGTGATGCTAAAAGATCGTATAAACTAACTTACGACCTTATGGCGTTAATTATGCAATATTTTTGACAAACCTTCCTTACAAATGGAATCAATGCATAATAAGACGGGGCGGAAAACGAATTTCGTTTCCTACTTATCGGTGTTCGTGACTATGGACGACCAAAACGGATTTTTTTACACCAAACAAAGTATGTGCACCAGCGGGAGGTCAAGTGTCAATATCGTGCGGGTTCATTATTTTTTTGAAAGTATAAATATGCATACATATTAAGATGACGCGAATTTATTTTTTTTCCTATCTGAATCGAATCCGAGTATTTTCCGAAAGCTGGTCGTGGTATTCATATGAAAAGTTCGCGAAAAGGTAAGCCTGTCCCATAGGTTAATTTCTTTAATTGAAAAAACAAAATTAACAAAGATACCTTTTGTCGCATACAATTCGGCAAACACATAATTCTATAGCATCAAGTATTTCTATACCTCGAAATAATTACGAACAGATAATTACATAGGTCTGCGAATTTTTTTTTTTTTTAAATTTGTTTTACTGGAGTGATATATAAACGATGTTAATATGATATAAACCGCGTCACATTCAGCAGATTCAGATGACACAGTGTTTGAATGGAAAATAGTGGCTTTTCCGTTTTGACTTAGAGAGAGATGACAATACTATGCGTACGTATGATAGTGGGGATATCATAGAATAAACTATACTAACAAAGTAAACATGAATTTACTAGATCATTCCTTCGAATTTTAATAATATAACTAATGTAGTATAGGCATATAATTATATGAATTAAGAAAAATCATGACGTGATACGTAAAAACGGAACTTATATTCTGAATAGTCAGACCAAAATCTAACCGTATCGTGTAAAGGTATTCAGAAGACTTTTTTATCGTAGTAGTCTGGTTCACAAGTGCCATTTTCCTCAAAACCTAACCCGGACCACCGAAAATTATGATTTTGGGCTCATTCGATTCGGAATGGCATCTAGAACATTCTATCAAAGTTGCAAGAGGGGCTGAAAAAAAATGCAAAAGTTATAAACAATAAAGTAAAATAAAAAATAAGGGTTTGGTTTTTTTGAAATATTTCAAAAACTATTTGAGATAATCGAAATTTGAAAAAAGATCCTTAAAGAGCAGGAAATTTCCTAAAAAAAAGTCCTGCCTCCCGGAACTGTACCGACAACCCTTATAATTTTAATTTAGCGGCGAAAATAACGGTAAAAACGCGTGGTTCGGCTGCCGCGCGCATCGCCCCAATCTGACACATGAACTAAAAAAATTATTTTAACTGATTAAATATTAATATTAAGGAATAAAAAAATTTGGGTACTAAGTAGACATATGAATAAATAATAATCCGTAAAAAAAAATTTTTTATCACCATTTTTTTATTAATTATGCTTTTGTTAAGTAGTTAATTTTCACCATTTTAATGTTAACATAAAAACGATGATTATTTCAAAACAAGAAATCTAGAATTTTTTTTGATTCTTTGGAGCTAATTTTAAAAGGGTTTAGAAGAGATCCCCGTTGGAAAAATTCAAAAATTTTGATTTTTCACTTTTTTATTAACAATCAAAGGCATTAAAAAATTAATTATATAAATAAAGCCATCAGGAAATTTTTTTTTTCCAATTATTGTTAATATTTTGTTTTCTTCTTCATGAAAGCCATATGACAATAATTTTTTTTTATTTTTTACTAACATTATTTAAATAATTGTTATAAACAAATGCATTGTTTATAAGATTATTGAAAATTTTTTTTTTGGAATTTCATCCTTGATGAATATAATGATTTTTAAAAAAAAAATCGTTTCTTAAAAAAATTTTTTTATTAACAAAAAACGCACTTGTTAATTAACAATTTTTTTTTCTTACTAAATATTAATATTAAGGAACCATTTTTTTTTTTTTAAATCATTATTTATTATGTTCTTTCGTATTATAAAAAAAAATTATTTTTTTATTAATTTTTCATTTGTTTATTGAACAAATAATTTGTTATAAACAAATGAATTTATACGAAGTATTTTTTTTTTAATACTAAAAAATAATACAAAAACAACCATATATAATTTTTTATATGAAAAAATTTTTTTATATTTTTTATATAATTTTTAAATATATTAATATAAAAAAATTTTTTCATATAAAAAATTATATATGGTTGTTTTTGTATTATTTTTTAGTATTAAAAAAAAAATACTTCGTATAAATTCATTTGTTTATAACAAATTATTTGTTCAATAAACAAATGAAAAATTAATAAAAAAATAATTTTTTTTTATAATACGAAAGAACATAATAAATAATGATTTAAAAAAAAAAAAATGGTTCCTTAATATTAATATTTAGTAAGAAAAAAAAATTGTTAATTAACAAGTGCGTTTTTTGTTAATAAAAAAATTTTTTTAAGAAACGATTTTTTTTTTAAAAATCATTATATTCATCAAGGATGAAATTCCAAAAAAAAAATTTTCAATAATCTTATAAACAATGCATTTGTTTATAACAATTATTTAAATAATGTTAGTAAAAAATAAAAAAAAATTATTGTCATATGGCTTTCATGAAGAAGAAAACAAAATATTAACAATAATTGGAAAAAAAAAATTTCCTGATGGCTTTATTTATATAATTAATTTTTTAATGCCTTTGATTGTTAATAAAAAAGTGAAAAATCAAAATTTTTGAATTTTTCCAACGGGGATCTCTTCTAAACCCTTTTAAAATTAGCTCCAAAGAATCAAAAAAAATTCTAGATTTCTTGTTTTGAAATAATCATCGTTTTTATGTTAACATTAAAATGGTGAAAATT
This sequence comes from Macrophya annulata, assembly GCA_963924015.1. Classification (NCBI taxonomy): domain Eukaryota; kingdom Metazoa; phylum Arthropoda; class Insecta; order Hymenoptera; family Tenthredinidae; genus Macrophya; species Macrophya annulata. The sequence goes on along the minus strand of OZ001257.1, from coordinate 27,333,787 downwards.
AACTACTTAACAAAAGCATAATTAATAAAAAAATGGTGATAAAAAATTTTTTTTTACGGATTATTATTTATTCATATGTCTACTTAGTACCCAAATTTTTTTATTCCTTAATATTAATATTTAATCAGTTAAAATAATTTTTTTAGTTCATGTGTCAGATTGGGGCGATGCGCGCGGCAGCCGAACCACGCGTTTTTACCGTTATTTTCGCCGCTAAATTAAAATTATAAGGGTTGTCGGTACAGTTCCGGGAGGAAGGACTTTTTTTTAGGAAATTTCCTGCTCTTTAAGGATCTTTTTTCAAATTTCGATTATCTCAAATAGTTTTTGAAATATTTCAAAAAAACCAAACCCTTATTTTTTATTTTACTTTATTGTTTATAACTTTTGCATTTTTTTTCAGCCCCTCTTGCAACTTTGATAGAATGTTCTAGATGCCATTCCGAATCGAATGAGCCCAAAATCATAATTTTCGGTGGTCCGGGTTAGGTTTTGAGGAAAATGGCACTTGTAAACCAGACTATAGACCTGTGTTATGATCAGACTGCAGGAAAAAACTTTGTCACTTCACCTTATAATTACATTGAAATTAGGAAGGATAAAAAAATTGAACCCGCAAGACACAGACCTCTTTCTACGTGACAGACACATTATATTTTCGAAACATCGAAGAACGACAAATGGTGTGTTTTTCACCAAACTCTAATGCGTAGATAAATCTTTTGAAAGTGTTGCATTCGGTTAGAGATTTTGAAAGCTCATAATTCAGATAACTATGTTACAGTAGAACCACGATTATCCGAACCAATTGGGACTGGGCCTAGTTCGAATAATTGAAAATTTGGATAATCGAATAGTAGTGTTAGTTGACACGATGTTCAGCACTGGGAAATATTCAAGATATATGTATATTATAATATAAGAATAAATATGCGAGACCACTAATGTCTTGACAGGCGAATCAAGCTTGAACACGTTTGACCAAACGCTTTGTTTGCAACATTGTAATTGCCATCGTTTAAATAGATACATACTCTGTAACAAAACACGAAAATCGTACGCATAAAAGAAAAAAAAAACAGCCAGCTCAGGTTCGGATAATAGAAGGTTCGATTAAAGCGATCGTGGTTCGGATAACGGAGGGTTCGGATAACAGAGGTTCGGATAATCAAGGTTCTACTGTAATTACAAACGCAGTAACCAGCGATATGAAAAAATTATGATGAACCGTTTGATGTACATAGGTATGTATTAGAGAACGGCCGTGTATTTTAGACTATACACATTTTTGAAGACCAGCCAATAAAACATATGTATATGGCATTTCACCTCAACTAAGCATGCATCAGACCGTATAAATCCGACAAATATAACCACTCGCCATGTTGATAAGTGGATTCATCTAGTTGTAAAAGCATTTTGAAATTCCGACGTTTTTATGGACAAAAATGACTCATTTCGCACAAAATTATTTCGTATAAGTTTCTGATACTCTCGCCCATTCTTGAAAAACATTGTGGAAAGATTTTCAGAAAATCACAAGTGGCTTATGCTTCGAAAAACAGTTTTTGGAGTCTATAATACATTTAGCTTGGCTCCATGATTCAGAAAACATTATTTTTAAATATTACATTCAACTAAAAACCACTTTCATCATATAGGGGAGAGCGGGGCAAAGTGGCCACCTCGGCTGAAAATCGGGCGAAATTTTTTTTTCTGGAAAACGACTTTTTACAGTTTATCGACGTTTTCAAGACTAAAAAGTTCGGAACATCAGTGAAAATAGGTCATTAAAAAAATATAGGGGAGATTAGGGCAAACTCCTCACTTCGGTTAAAAATCAGCTAAAAAATTTCGAAAAAAAATTTGCATTGAAAATAAAAATTATTAATTTTTTTGATTTTTTCAAATGAACAATTTTGACTGATTACCGCGCTTTTTAGTCCGAGAAACGTCAATAAACTGTAAAAAATCGATTACCAGAAAAAAAAGCCGACGTGACCACTTTATCCCGCTCTCCGCTACATTTTTCAATAGTACTCACACACTTCGAGTTTGAATATTTTGAACACTTAAATTGTGTACCACGAATACTGCAGAATGCGAAAATTCTCTGTTGTTAAACCGGCGAAATAAATCATCAAAATAAAGAATACGGATAGTTTTCTTAGAGTTACATGAAGGCTTAATTTGATTGGAAATATCAACGTTTGGGGTACGCTGATCTGAAGTAGAATATCCCATGCATTATGTACTCGCCTGAAGTTAATGAAAATTTCGATGATATTAGTACGTATCGCGAAACTTTCAAAATGATTATCTAAACAAAAGCAACTACCGTGTCGATGATAATTTTTCATATCTGTTGCAATCTACAAAACAATAAATATACATACAATATTAATTTTTCATTCGCACCTTCGCTCTATATTATTTATTTGAAAATTGTTTCTAACAAGCCTTTTAGATGATGATGAATGGAGGCCAATGACACGTATGGCTACAAAAGAAAAAGATCTGTTTCTTGAATTGAGTAGGCTGACGCAATGGCACTCACACACTTATCTATCTACATGTATGCGCATGTGCACTAGAAAGGGTTTCATATATCTGTCAGCTGCGGCGTTGACAATCATTCTTACCTTCGTGTATCATGGAAATAATATGAAACTGTTAGCGGAGATGTTATTTTGAATTTGACAGTTCGCACGGCTCAATAATGATTGTATATAACTGTCAATAAATTATTATTTTAAACTAGATAGAATTGAATTCTTTGGATTCGTATAACGATATGTGCTTGTTTGTCTAATGAATATACATACTCTACGTACTTGCGTGTAGATTGTATAATAGTAATTATTTTTACAAATTGTATTGTTTGTACATTCTGTACAACTGTTAAATATTCCTGTGATATGTGTTCTAGATACTGTAAACGTCAAGTCTCTACAAGAGCTGCGGTGTCCGAGTGGTTAAGGAGTCAGACTCGAAATCTGATGGGCTATGCCCGCACAGGTTCGAATCCTGTCCGCAGCGAAAAATTTTTTTTTGTTCTTTTTTTTCGTTTCAACTGGTATTTTATAGATAGTGATGTGTAAAATATTGATCGGAATAAATATAACAATCCACTTGTCGATGTGTTAGAGTCGCTTTTAACTGCAAACTTTCAGTGCAGACATGAAACACAATATCTCTGACGATGAATTTATTATTGCACCTAGAAACTACTGGGAATAATTGTCACACTGTGTAAAATGTAAAGAAAAATTTATTATATAGGTATACAAGTGAACACGTATAAGTATGTATATAACAAATACATGTGAAGTATTTGACGTCTTTTCAACAATCAAAAATCTAGCCGTTTTCAATTATCCCGAAATTTGTATACTAAGTGATTCATTTTAATCGCGTCAGACCGATTTTTCCGAACCTAAGCAAGATACGGAAAAAATAATGGTCTAAAATATTCAGAGTTCAGAGTGGGACGAAATTTGGTGGTATTAGTATTTCCGTAAATGGAGCCGCCGAGGTCAGGTGAAGGTCAACTTTGTTTTTTTAAATAGAAACTCATATTTTTCATTACGTAATTTTGTTCTACTTGAAAAATCAAATGACTTTCGTATGAAACATTTTTTTGTGAGACATCAAGTCTTCATGATATTCAAGTGAACGACTAGAGATTTTTTAATTGTTAGGAACATTTCACCCCTAAACGATCAAGTTTGGAGAAAGACTGCATTAACAAAAAGTACGTAATTTCACGTAAAGATTCTTGGAGAATAATTGCAGATTTTTTTTAAAAATAATTTCTGCTGTTTTTTAGGTAATTAAAGAAGCTACAATAAAAAGTTATTGGAAAAAATTCTTTAATCATTGTTCAAGAATTTGTGCTGAAATTACGCACTTTTTGTCTCTTGCGATTTTTCTCCGAACTTGATAGTTTAGAGCTGAAATGTTCTCAAAAGTTGAAAAATCTCTAGTCGTTCAGTTAAATATCGAAAAAGCTTGATATCTCACAAAAAAATGTTTCATACGAAAGTCGTTTGATTTTTCAAGTAAAACAAAATTATGTAATGAAAAATGTGGGTTTCCATTCAAAAAAACAAAGTTCACCTTCACCTGACCTCAGCGGCTCCATTTACGGAAATACTGATACCACCAAGATTTGCCCTCCTCTGAACCCTGAATATTTTATATCAAACTTTTTTTCGTATCTAGCTTAGTTTCGAAAAAATCGGCCTGGGGCGATTAAAATGAATCACCCGGTATAGGGAGTTTCACATCAGCTTGTTTATAATCCAACGATCGACTTCTCGCGTTGGTGCGAAATTTATTCATGCGATAGTAGCATCAAAATAAGTGGAGATCTTTTCTATGATTTCCAACTTTTTCCACGGCGGCCAAAGGTATGAATTTTTCTATTTTCCAATTTTACGAAAAGCAAATGACATTATTGAACACAATTATCTCATAAGTCGTTAATTTTAGCGCAAAACCGGTGCACCAAATGTTGAGAGAAGAATGCTAGGCTCGCAACAAAAAAAAGTAGCTTAAAATACTTTCGAGTTTGCAAATGAAAATAAACGTCAATTATTGTTAAAAATCAGCTTTTACTCAAGTGCATCTACTTCAATTCTTTATAAAGTTTGACCTAACATTCTACTTAAAATTAAGAAAATTTGAGGCCGTATAATCCAAAATGCTTCAATATACTTCGCGAGATAGATTCGTATACCTCTTGAAGAATCACATACATTTTATGCAGAGAAAAGCTTTATGAATTTTGTTTTATGAGGGGGATACGCAAAATTTGAATGTTTAAACGGATGGTCCTTTCAAAGAATACATCGAAAGGCACTTCAAACAACTTTTTAATGTTTAGGCCTTTCAAAAAAACTGGTGAAATTTCGATATTCAAATCTTCAGGAATTTTATACCACTCGAATTTTGAATACAGTTTCAGTCTCAAAGTTTCTATATATCACTCCAGTGAAAATGCACTACTATTGATTTATTTGAAGTTTGGAATAACGAAATACCAGAAATAACAAAATAATAAAATCACTGAAGTATCATACTTTTCGTTATAACCGGCGTGAAAAAGGCTCTCGGATATTGAAATTATGTATAAAGGCATATTTTTTTGATACTCAGCTGACGGCATAGCTAGATACGTATGAAAGGGTAATTTTCACATGCTCATTTCGCTATATCCTTTTGTCGGTTCCTCAACTTATGGTAATTATATTCCACAAACCACTGGCTCGATACCGAAAGAAATTACTTGTATGACATTTATGTAATTTCTAATGTATTTTGCAAAATATTGGCACAAATATTTTCAACTAGCCACACATATTTTGTTCCTATATCGAAGTTCCGAAAATTCGATTTTCTTCAAAAAGGTTAATTTTTTTATTTTTTATTTTATTTCATTGGATGATGAAAAAAAATTTGATTACCAGTAGACGATGGAACGATTTTTTTGTTTGGTGGTTAGAATGATTTCAATTTTGCGATGCGACTGGAAGTTGAAGAAAATATGTCTGAGAAATTGCTAAAGAATAGTTCAGTGTTAAAAGTAAGTAAAAGGATATAATCTAAATTTATATAAAAATGTTCCATGACTTAAACATATTACTATTCTTTTCAAAGTTTCCAGGCATATTTTCGCTCTCCTTTAGTGAAGAATGAAAGCTACACAAAACAAAAAATAAAAATAAAATAGAATCAACGATATGATAGTTGTACACATTGTGTCTTTTTTCTTTGATTTATACAAATCCAATTAATGCGAGTCGATTCGTGATATCCGCAATTTTCAAAAATTCATATCCCTTCAACTTTAAGAGATAGCATATGATTGCTCAGATCTGAAAATGTTTGTATTGTCTTGAATAATTGTTATGTGCACATTGATAACTCTGCGGTTTCAGCTAGTGAGGGAAACGCGAGCTATCAACGTCTGTCCAGGGTGAACGATGACGTTTTGATTAATAGTCAGAACTTGGAAATGTCAGTGGATGAAATTACTCCTTCGACACTTAAGGATATTACTGAAAGATTGAGGCCATCATAAGTACTTCCTTTTGTTGGTAAACTGTATGCAGTGCCAAATTTACTCCGTAATCATGTTCGAATCATCGTAGAGAACACTGAAGAGTTAAGGAATGAAATATTGGTACTTGTGAAAGTAGAAATATTGAAGGCATTTAATGATAAGGAAGATGAAAATAATTTTTTTAATTATATGGATACTATTCGCTCCGTGGGCAAACGCGCGCAGCGCCATCAGTGGCAATATTTAACACTCTATGATAAATATTTGTTTATAAAAACAGCCAGTGAACAAATGAAAATGATTAACATTTGAATAAACTTATAAATTTTTTATCATAAAAGAATTTTTATTTGAAAATTAAACATAAAATAAAATTTATTTATATTCAAACTACCCTGTACGAATGATTATTTCACTACATTAATAGACATTCTGTGTCCTCCAATCTCTGGCGATGAAAAAAATTATAAGAACAGGATTCAAAAAAATTACACACTCGATTGAATTTAATCCTCAAAAAATAATCAACGGCAAAAAAATTAGCTGTAATCAATGTGAAAAGGGTTGAAGAAAGCAACGGGCCAGATTGCTCAACAATAATAACAGCTAGTGTCGTATGACAAACAAGTGTCACCGATGCTCCATACAAAATAAAATTGGAAGTGTGTTATAGCTGTAAATATATTTTTTGATTTGTTGTTGTATAACTCATTTGCTTTATCCCATTTACTATATCATATCTAACCTATATAATGTTTTTACGGTATTTAATAAGTAATTTTTATTTTCGTTTAGCTTGATGACAACAGGGATGTTATTAAAAGGTCATGCAATTGTGTATCTTAAGCTGCTGGGAAGTGCAAGCATATCTATGCACTGATCCACTTCATTCAAAATGATAGAAGTGAATCTAAAACTTCCTTATACGAAAACTGCTCAGCTTCAGATACTTGGCCTGGACAAGAGATTTACTATAAACATCTCGCAATCACTACTGATTTTAAACCAAATAAATTAGATGGACCAGTATTTGATGTACAATATTGCGATGGATCAGAGATTAACTGTCCTCTTCGATCCATTTTGAAGTACGAAGGTCAAACAGCTCTTCAAACTACGGCAAGAATTTTTGTTAATGATTTATTATTCTGCGATTAAAATTTTAACTGACATGCAGTGTGAAGTATTTATTAAAAATCTAGTGAAAGTTTCTAGACAAAGTAAGTATTAATGATTTACGTGTGATATCAGTTTTACTGATCATACACTGTATTAATATTACTACGATAATGTTAAGCTATATGATTATCAAATTATTAAGTTGTGCCTGAATACGAAAAACCAAAGTGAGTGCCCAGAGTGGTTTTAAGCTCGTCATATCCGACTAAGTGCATCACATAAAGCACACGTCATAAAAACCTTGAAAAAAGAGGACTGTCAAACATTGGCCTATGATTTTACCAACCCAAAATCGAAATCAAATCCCACAAAGTCAATGGAATACGGTATAAAAAATGAACAAAAAGGTATTGCTGAATACTCATTGAAATTTTCCGTTGATATGGTATCGATTGAGTTATTTGTAGAGCCGTTGCAGTCTTGGCTATGTGCTAATATAGGTGACTTGGTTATTGAAAATAGTAAAAATATTAAAGTCCTAGAGACCCCCAAAAGCACCCTGGGTGCAAAAACATCCGCCAAGTACATTAACTTTTACACTACCTACAAAAATGTTGTCTCTATACAAAAAAGTATTGAAATCAAATCTTATTGCCAAGTAGGTGATATGCATTACATGAAACCATGGATTATTTTTAAATTATTTTCTCATACTTTTTCTAAAAAAGCCCGCCAAGTACCACGTACTCAAAATTTTTTTCTTTCCGAAGAACCAATGGAAGCTTCTAGTGCCTCTGACTGTATCCATGGTTCTATGTAATGCATATCACCTACTTGGCAATAAGATTTGATTTCAATACTTTTTTGTATAGAGACAACATTTTTGTAGGTAGTGTAAAAGTTAATGTACTTGGCGGATGTTTTTGCACCCAGGGTGCTTTTGGGGGGATTTCACTACTTTTTGTACGTTTTGATTCAGAACTACTTCAATTGGCAATAAATCTAATGATCGCATGTTCTTATAGCTGCTGTGGGTACAGCTATGAAATATATTTTTCAAGTATCCAATTTTTTATCTCCGATATAGTTATGAAAATTAATCAATCGTATCATAATTGCGTGTCTAAAGGCATAAGGTCGTAAACACCAAAGAGGCGGTTTTAGTGACATAAAGTTGTATGATCTTATTTTATTCTATTATTCGCTATAATAATGATTAAAACGCATAGATAATTCGAAATTAAGATTTTAAACCTGAAAATCAAAAATCCGTACGTTGGCAAATTCGATCTTCTGCTTTCAGGTTTTATAACGAGAAAAATTGACGCTCATAGACATTCACTTAACATACGACCATCTGCTATTAATTTTTTTCCCCTATTATTTTTTTGTCTTTTAAGATTTTGATGTGGATGCGACCTTCTGCTTTCCAGTCTTTTTTTATTTTGTATTCAAGATTTTAAGGCAAATACGATTTTCTATCTATTTCTTTTTTCTTCTCTATTTAAATCAATCATTTCTCACGGTTTCCGAAAATTTTCATGTTTTTACTTTTACCAATGACAGATCGTCGAATAATGTCGCTCGTATTGTACTGCTATTTGCCTCCCATTGATGTATGATCACATACTATATAATTAGTATAGCTGAAACATAAAAACTCGTACTATGGCTCAAATATCCGATTTATGCATAATATGTACAGAGCCACAAAACACAAGTCTTACGGTTTGATAGTCACTCTTCATAGCCTAATAAGTTAAAATTTTATGCAAGGAAGAAATAGGGCTACTGGATATAAATTTTGCAGTTTATTTTGCAGTAACAAATGGCTGAATAAGATTTTAGCACGACTACCTATATTTAAAAACTTGAAATCATATCACGATTGATTGATTGATGATCCAAAGACTTATATCCTTGAAGAAAGTAGCCAAAAATCATACCACGCCGACAAAATGTTTACATAACGGCCGTAGACTATTATATTCGTGGCTAGACCAGCGAAATGACTCGTACAGTGATACTACGTAAGCATGATAATTGTTGTCTGCGCCATCTGTCTTCATTCACTATGCACAGTCCCTCTTTTCCAGTGGCCAAGAAAAAAAGGGACGCCTCTCTATGTCATTTATATAGCCATACAACACATCGAGGTCTGGATGACGGAGAACAACACGGAAGGGAAGACGAAAATTGTTGGTCGAACTAAGCGCTCGTAATTTTTAGAAAAATCATAATATCAGTCACCGTGCACCGATCGTATTGATCTTGGTGTTGAATAAAAGCTGCTTAGACCCTCAATCTAAGGATAAATTGATAATCTTCAGGATGTTATAGAATACGGCGAAATATTAAAAACATTATACTATTATTACCCCCACTCCGCCGAATTCTAGTCTCGCCGGTATAGAGACTCGGTCGAGCCTCACGCCGCGCGCTTAAAAATTCTTTTTAATGTACTTGGCGCGAGACTCTACCGAGTCTCTTGATAAAATGTCCTTCAACATACGATTCCAAACCAATATTTCGCCAAAATGCTGGTACATTTAAGGTTGGATATTCATATTTATACAACGGAGATGGATATTTAAAAAAAGCAATATTTGTTATACTCAGTGTCAAGTATTAATGTATGTCACTGGTCTAAATATCTGTAATTTTCACGTATGGTTACGAAAAGGCAGTTAGTGTGCTCAAAGAAAATGCTTTCCTGGAAAAGCTCATTCCTACTTCAAAATATTTTTATTTTTCGTAGTATTTAGAACAATTAGTCAAAAATAGTCGGAAAAATGCTACAACTTAGTATTTTTTTTATCAAGAGACTTGGTAGAGTCTCGCGCCAAGTACATTAAAAAGAATTTTTAACGCACGGCGTGAGACTCGACCGAGTCTCTATACCCGTATGAGAGCTCTACAGCCTATACGGCGACTGTGTTATCCTTAATAACTTCCGACTCGAGTTATACACGAGATTCAAATATTTATCTCAGAATATGGGTTCAAATAGCTTTCATTTGAGCCCAATTTTTATGCAATCGGTGCACGGAGAGCTGGGATATAATATTTCCGAATTATAGACACCCTCAGTTCGACCAACAAAATTTCTCCTTCTCCGTTTCCTTCGTCGTCGCCCACCAGCAATGTTGCCATTGTCAGTTCCTTTCGGAACGAAGTAGTCGCCCACCGGCAATTATAATAATATATAATATAATTAAAATTAAAATTTCAATTCGTTTCTATAATGGCTGGAAATTAAAATGCACAATTTCTGCCAAGTGGCGTTTTGATTTTTTAGATCATGAAAATAGTCACTGTCAAATTGTCAGATGCATATTTCTGGATCTAGATGAATGAGGAAAGTACGAGCGTCATGGCACGAGTTTTGGTTAAGTATAACCCGAAAACTATACATCATACAAAAAAACGTTGAGAATAAAAAAGTTTCAGTTTAAAGTAAACGTCCAAATAATTACGTACGAAAAAATTTGTCGGTTCCGGAAAGTTGGAAAAAAATTATTATAAAGTTAGATTTTGAAATTTCTCACAAGCCATACGTCTTTTGGGGCTAAGACTTTCAGAGAATATTCCTCTATAGTGTGAAAAGAACGTGCATGAATTTTATTGTGGACTTAGATTTAGTTCGGAAAATACGAATTTTTTACTGAATTTGTTTCGAAACAAAAACAACAACAAAAATTTTGTATCGCAAAGACTTCGTATCGACTCAAAAAATCTTTAAAAACCGTTAAATAAACAAAACTTTCAACTTCGCAGTGCTGAAAAAGTTGTACTTTTGGTTCGCAATAAATTCGGTACAAAATTCATATATCTCCTAACTGAAATCTGGCTCCACGATAAAATTTTTACTCAGTCTTTTTACACTATAAAGGAATATACTCTGAAATTTTTGGATGATAAAAAACGTATGGTTGTTGAGAAATTTTAAAAACCAATTTTATAATAATTTTCTTTCAACTTTTCGGAACCGTCGTACTTTTTTGTACGTCATCACTTTGAAGTTTACTTCGAACTGAAATTTTTTTTCACTTAACATTTTTCGTACGATGTGTAGTTTTCGAATTATACTCAATTAAAACACGGATATTGTCAACTTTCGCATATATCGTATCAGCTGCTAACATCTGAACGTTGTTTTAATACAATTCTACAGAAATTCATACACATTCTTATCAACTACCACAAACATTTCTTGAAGCTTGAACCAATTTTCAGAGGACATAATTTATACAATTTATTATGAACAAGACTAATTAGTCTCAATCGAGATGGTACAAAAAGTAATGAAATCCCCCCCCAAAGCACCTCTGGTGCAAAAACCTTTCGCCAAGTACATTAATGTGGTATTTCCCACAAAAATAGTGTTGCAGCCATTCAATCTACAAAAGTATTGAAATCAACGGACATTGCCAAGTACAATTAAATTTTCCCAATTAATTTCTGAATGTGACCTCATCCTACTTTTCAGCAGGTATTTACATTTCGATGTACATAACTTACGTCACACGTAATAACATGCAATCTACGCACTTATCAGAGAAGATCAATTGAGAGTAAAATTAAGAAAAAGAAAAAACAAATTTGGAGGTAGTGGTACTTGGCGGGTATTTTTGGCTGATGTCTAAATTATTACAAAAATGCCCACCAAGTACCACTACCTCCAATTTTTTTTTTTCTTTTTCTTAATTTTACTCTCAATTGATCTTCTCTGATAAGTGCGTATATTGCATGTTATTACGTGGGACGTAAGTTATGTACATCGAAATGTAAATACCTGCTGAAAAGTAGGATTAGGTCACATTCAGAAATTAATTGGGAAAATTTAATTGTACTTGGCAATGTCCATTGATTTCAATACTTTTGTAGATTGAATGGCTGCAACACTATTTTTGTGGGAAATATCAGAATTTACTTCAAAGACTAATATATTAAAGTGTTATAACAGACTAAAAAATATTTACGTTTGCATGTGTATAAATTAATATAATTTATATAAATGGAATGGATAATTTAAAAATAGAGTAACTTTTATAAGATGTAAAGAATGTATAAATACAATTACATTACATATAATGTCTAAGAATAAAAAGATTAACTATTACACCGGTCGACACGATTTTTGGGTCTGGCTTCTGAGTGTTAAATTTTGGTTTCATATACATCATTCGTGAAGGGAAAAATAGTTAATTTGATCAAAGTTTGCTTTTGTAGAAACCAGAGCAATTTTTTGGAAATTTAACCGAAATGACCGATCTTTTCAGAATTTTATGATAAACAAAATCAAAAAAAATTTTACTGGGTAACTATGCTTTCTCATTTCAGAAGAATGATTAATAATGGAATACAAATGCAAATTCAATGAAAATTTAGTTTAAAAATGAATATTTTTAGTCACTTTCTTATGTTTGTTTGAACATTCTCGTATTAAACCCCAGATGTAATCGCCCATCATATTTTCGTTGTACTGTCCTTGATAACGTCGTTCGAAGTCCTTTATATCCTGGTGAAAACGCTCTCCTTGCTCCTCTGAGTAGGCACCCATATTACCTTTAAATTCATCTAGGTGAGCATGTTGCATATCGTCCCCTTTCTGCGTTGACCTCGTAACTACATTTTTTCCAAAATTGAGATTATTAGTGGGTAATACTGTTAAGTACTTCTGTTATGTAAAACACAACCTCAAATGTCGATATCGATAACAGAAACTTTTTAAGAGACTGATCATTTTTCTCGTATCTACATACTACGATTCAAAAACCGCGTATCTACTCAAGTGTTATGTTAATCATCAAGGCAGCGCTACTATCTTACTGCTGACAGTTTAAGTTTATTCTGTTACAATAATTTCATTTTCATTCCTATTACACATATCATTATACATAATATAGGTAAGTTATACTAATTAAAAAATGATTAATTATTATAAAATAAAATTAATTCCAAGAATTTCTATTTTATTCTTAGCAAGTAGAAAATATTTATGTGCAATTGAAAGTTGATTCTTACGTTGAAGAATAATAATAACGGAATTAATTTTCTATCATTGATAATTTAATTGATCAGTTTTTCAACTGTTGAATTTTTCCAGAGAAAAATATTTTTAATACATTATAATATCAATTATTATATTGTTAATAACTTATAAAGGGTCCACGGGAAGAAGGGGGATTGTCAATTTTCAAATTTTTTGAATAAAGAATAGTTTCTTATAGTTTGAAGAGTGCTCTACATGCTGGTAATATCGGATTATGAAAGAAAAACAGTATGTACGAGAAAAAGGGGTAGGTCCAAAGAAATTTTATGATTATAAAAGAGTTACGTAAAATTAACATATGCAATCTAGTTATTGAACTGTCGCTACATTACGATAACGTTTCAATTATAATTTTGTAAAGAAAAATCGCAAACTTTTTTTTCTCAGTGCCCTACATTATCGTTACCACTTAAAGGAAAAAACCGAAAGCAGTCAGATTTAGAAGACGATGATACTGTATCTCTTGAAACTATTTAAAAAAAAAATAAATAACCGTGAAAAAAATTTCTTACATTCCCCATTTTTTCCCTGTAAATTATTGATTTTGTTTTTTTTTTTTTATTCGATATAACATGATTCACTGAATGTTGAAAATTATTTATGAATGTTGTTTAATATTAAATTGTCCATGAAAATGTAAATATTTTTTTTTTTCGTCCGACTTTCATTGAGTAATAAATAGAATCAACATGTTATCTTCAATTTCTGAGAAATCAGAAATTTTGACAATCCCCCGTTTTCTCGTGGACCCTTCATTGTATAATATCAACATTCAAGTTTCATTTCCTCTGTTTTTGAATAAGAATTATTATATATTATGTTTTCAAGTATTACATTCAAAGATAAGTGTAAATTTGATATTTATTTTTCGTTCAATTTTCTGTGAAATAACAAAGAAAAAAATTTGATTCTCTGTTCTAATAGAGATTCAATAATCATTAATTAAAAACTCCGCAGCTTTTTTAGTAAACCAGCGAAATAATTTTTTTTTTTAAAGCAGTAAGCTCGTATCTACTCGTAAATTAACTGGATATATAAAACGTAAACTCGTATCTACGAAAAAACCTAATTACTAATTAATTACCTGTCAATAATAAAATGTATGTTCTACTCTTATAGAGAAATGTAAAACGTGTATAAATTCGGTAATTGTTATAACTCTTTACATGACTTAGTGAAAATATATGTTTTTCTTGATTTCTATAAAATCGCTTTTTTGTAGTTACGTGCTTAACGCAGAAAGGGGACGATATGAAGTGTATGAGACATTCTGCAGCCCATAGTTTCAAAGCTTTCAAGCATAGTTTCAATCAATTCTCGATATTCTCAGCTCTATCGTTTCGAAGGAAATCATTAACGACTGCTTCGGGACTGTTCCACAGACTTGTTTTTCATTTGGATTGAGTAAATTTGTGAATTCATCACTGATCAGTATTTTTTTGATATAATACACAAAAACGGTTTTAACAGCTGTAATAAACAAGTGAACATTCACTATCGCGTCCTACCAAAGTAATGTGCAAGTTGCTACTGTTTTGATTGACGGTGCTACCGCCTGTTGTTCATAAAATTGATTAAAATCTTCAAAACTTACTTATCAACTTAAAACAGACAATAGCAAACTTTAAGAAGTGAAAATGGAATTTTTCGATGTTTTTCGATGCATAGAATAAGAATTTATGCGTTAAAACAGAAACCCAAGAAATCAAAAATAATTTGTCGACCTGTGTTATTATTAGTTTTTTTTTTTTCATTTCATACATTTAATTATTGGTGATTGTAAGTTTACCAATACGCAGCACATGGATATGATGGCATCAGAATAAGGTAACATATATAATTATATTATAGTATAATTATATTTTATTCCCTATTGATAGTTTCTGCGTTACCCCAAGTACCGTGAGTTGAGGGTCAAAATCTGACTCATAACCTGAGGCAAAGAGAAAGCAGAAAAAAACCCGTTGCTTATATTGTTCTTTCCATCTGGCAATCAAATGTGGAGGACTTAACTAAATTTCTAACTTTCTCGCTGCTGTTGATTTACAACTCTTTTGGATTTTTCCTAAAACTCTGACTCAATTGTCCAGCATATATCGCCTCGAATCCTTACCTCTATTACACATTGTCTTCCAAAAAACTAAATGTTTAAATAATCCTTACTCCAACCCCTAAATTTCCCACTCTAAAAAACCTCTGACCAATCCTCACGTTTAAACAAATCTCCCACTCGACTAATTCAGCCAATCAATGTGAATTAACAAATTCCTACTCTTACTAATTTTCCTTACGACTCCCACTAACGCCAACGACTAAAAAATTACTCCGAATTTTAGTCAGTCTCATTCCAACTCTTAACTAAATCATACATTAAAAAATTCAGTCTAGTCTCAAATCTTCAACCTCAAACATAAACTAATTTACTTTAACTCTGTCGCTAATCCGGTAACATCATTTAATTCATATATTATCTTTTTTATTCATCTCCGTTGTTGTAATTAACGTTAAGTTTGTTTTGTAGAATACATTTCAATTTTGTTGTCAATATCAACTCTCAATAACTCATTTCACCCAAGCAGCCTATCTTAATCAAGAACCAGTCACACAAGGACGGTGTCGGCGTATGATACGATACAACACTTGCTGCCTCATAAGTTTCCTCCACCTGCTCTTCAGTAAACGTATCATACAAAAACGGTGGCATTACAATTAGAATACCTCGTCCGCTCTCATCCAGTTGAGTTTTGACTTGAGGAAATTCGTTATCTGCAAGGACTTGGTTACATGGTTAAAGAAGTTCTAATATGCCACAAATGCTTGTTATTTAGCAATCAGTTACTCTGGTGCCATAGCATCGTGATATATATGAAATGTATCCTCCTGGTGTGCAGCATACAAGGATTTTTATTATAAATCCTTTTTTTATAATTAGAATAAAACTGTACTCTATGTTCTATTTTTGAAGGTTGTTTCACATGAAACTCCATACAATCAATAATGGCTCGGCAATCCTTGTATGATTTTTTAAAGGCTTCGGGCATAGTTGCCTACACCGTTTCTTTTGTAGGCCAAATTACAAACTGCTTGCATGCACCAGCTAAATACATTAGAGTATCATAAAACACTTTTTTTTGATATTATAGTTCTATGGACATTAAACAAAACACACATTGCCGTAAAAGTAAGACCACGTCTCATTTTCATTGAAAAAAATAAGCAGCTGATCTTCTAGAGATATTTTCATCCTGCTGTCAAATTTCTTTCTCAAGATCATTTTCAATAGTAATTGAAATGTCTCAAGTTTGACACCTGCAAGATCATTAAGTTCAGAAGTATCTTTTATAGTAGAATATGCATAAATCTTGATCTGTTCGTCATAGCATCATCTTTGTTTCCATCAATATTGTCAGTGGTATTTAATTTCATAGCCGTTTTAGGATGCAGAGTTCTTTTTGTTCAGGCTTGTTTTTAATATTTGGACGGTACACTTGAATTTCAACATCATAGGAAGCAGAAGAATAATAGCAGCACAATTGCACTTTTTATAATATAAATGAGCTGTTTGCAAATGATAGCACCAAGAAACTGTAAAAACATTTGTCATAAAGTGCGTAAAAGTGTCGCCTCTGCTGCTAGTGCCGATCTCCACGAAGCGAATTACGCAAGCTGTGCTGTTGCCTTTGGAATCGGCCAATTCTAAATATGAGCGCCTGAAAGTTTTTACTGATACATCCTTTTTACTTATCCATCCGCAAACTTTCACTGTAGGTGATGGTGTGGAAACGAAGAAGATTGATGGTCGCAAAGTTGAAGTAATAGTGTCGGTCACTATTCGAAAAACATTGTCCACTTTTTTCAGCTTGTCTAATGTTTATGAATTAGTCATGTGCCATGTAAAGACGTTTGTAAAAGATAAGGAGGTGTTATCGAGCTTTATTCAGCGAGACTACTGGCAATGTAAAAAGCATCGTCTTTATCTAGGAAAAGTACTTCTTCCACTTTTCGTCTATTACGACGATTTTGAGGTCAATGACCCTCTTGGATCTCACAGAGTAATTCAAAAAATCGGTAGCACATATATTTTCATACCAGGTCTTTATCCAGGATAACAGACGCTTTATAGAAGATTTTTCGTATCTTGATTAAAGAAATTAATTATCTTCAAGAAAATGTGGTCAAGGTGGGAACTAATGTTGGCAAAAGAAGAATTTTTTTTTAGGGGGGGGGGGGGGGGGGGGGGGGGGGAAGTCTGGGTGATAATTTAGGTACAAATGAAGTGCTAGGTTATAGTGCGAGTTTCAATAGCGACCATTTTTGTAGTTGATGTAAAACACCTGTTTCGAAAGAAAAGAAAATATAAGATGCATTAATTCATATGAAATTGATGTTACTTGAGGTCCTGAGGGAGCTTTTGCTTACGATATGGTGGTGCATGACATCTGCCACTTTGTAAAAAAAGCCACCAAGAAAGTTTATCCTGCAGTTTTAAATGATAGAATTAGTAAGTTTGATTATAGAAAGTATGGATTTTCTAATCAACCCCCCCCCCCCCCCCCCCCCCCCTCTATTACAGCAGCGGAACCCGATTTTTTTTTTTTTTTAATGTGTGCATCTAAAATGATGGTATACATTTATTCTTTTCCGCCGCTTATTGGGAATTTGGTGTCACATGATGAGGTCTGGTGTTTTTACCTCACTCTTCGTGAAATTGTTGATAGTGTGATAGTCTAAACAATTCAAAGAGAATGTGCTGACTTACTGAACACACTTGTTTTTTAAGCATTATGTTCGATTACTTGAGGATTCTCTAAGGCCCAAACGCCACCACATGGTGCATTATAGTAGAGTCTTGAAAACATGTCGAACTCTATCATTTAGGTGCATACAAATTTGAATCAAAAAATTGAGTTATGAAAACATGTACTGAAGCTACTTGCTCTCGTAAAGATATAAAACTAATACTGGCTATGAAAGAGCAGCTGCAATTAGCTTACAGGTTTGCAAGTGACAGAGGTTTCACTCTGAAACTGGAATAAGGTCCCCCTTCTATCATAGAGGATATGAGTATAGTCCAGTAGTCATAGGTTATTTAGAGGAAAAAATTGGAACCATCCAAATTTTTGTTTTATTGGCTTCAGACATAAGTAAATATGCTAATGCTAAAAAATAACCCAGAAATTTTCAGTGCCTCAATTGTTTGAACAATTAAAAGTTACTTTTTATGGTTTTTTGTAAATATCTTGGGAACGACAATTGCGAATTTAATTTTTTTTTATCTACAAAAAATGTTTAAACAATTTTTTGGTTCACTCAATAGTTTAGAAACTGTAGACGTGTAACGCTAATTACCGTTCGCCCTACGTGTCGCGCCGCTCTCCCTGCGTGTTTTTGAAACGATATTTGCTTCTATTGATTTTTATGTAAAATCGGCGCATAAAAACTTAAGAAAAAGACAATAAGTATATAAAATCAATTTATTTATGCACAATAAATAAAAGCGAAAGCGTACGAAAGCTGAAACCAAGGAAATCAACAAATATTCAAAAATAATATAAGAATTGAAAAGATTCTAACGTAGGTAAAATCCGGCCTCGGCGTGGCCTGATATACTTTATTGAACTACTTATACTACCCTATACTATAATAATTCCAGTAATTACACTCTCTCACCACCTTCGACACTATTACACAATTTCGTATGTGGTCTTGTTACGAATAGACCCCTTTTCAAAACACATGTATGAATACGGGTGTTTTTCATGCCTGTGGAGTGGGATAGAAGTACCACTTTTCGAGACTGTCACGTGTACGGGAGAAAAACCTCACTTCTACTTCTTAGAGAGAATAAATGTGATGTCACAGTGATATAATGGAACGAAAATGGCATAGAGCTAGCATATTGCGCGCCACCTGAACTTTGATTCTTGTACTTCGTTCTCTACCGTGCTCTCTAATGTCCCGTGTCACGAGTCATGACATACCCTTATTGTGGCACGAAAAATAACCTCATTCATGCATGTGTTACAAAAAATATCGTGTGCACCAAGGGCTTGTGGGCTTTTTTGACCTCGTGTGTTTGCAGTACTCGGTCTAGAAAAGCCCACTTCACGCCCTGTACACAATATACTAGTATCATAGACTTAAAGAGATAGACCGCGCGCTCTTATGGGCCGTTGAAACTCATATTGAAGGACAGCAATAGTGCGAAAGTGATTCTTTCTTTTTTTCTTTCGAGTCAGAGGAATGATCAAAGAACGGGTTTAGCGGGGAAGGAGAGTGGCGTAGTACCCCTACTAGATCCTTACTCCCCACTATATCACCACCTAGAAGGAGACAGAGTCCCTTTTGCTATTGTTCTCTCTTTTTAATGTATTCTTCAGCTCCTCTCACGCAGCGCGCGATCTATCTCTTTAAGTCTATGACTAGTATATACAACATGTTAACTTCATTTATAAACCGGAAATCATACTTGATTCGTGTTTAATCAAAAATACCAGACCCACAATTTCTCAGCCAGCTAATATTGTTGATAATTAATTATTGGCAATGAAAACTACCACCGCGGGTCGAGGGGCGCTAGCATCGCCAAAACAATATGGCCGGTCTAACCGTACATTATATCATGTATTTATATTAGAGTATTCTTTGAAAAATACTGTAATGAAGTATTTCACGTCGGGATAATGTTGGCATTGCAATTAGACACACTTTGTATGTTCACAAAAGCAACACCATTGTTACGAAATATGATCGGAGGCCAGAAAGTAATTAACTTTCGGTAATCGGACGAAAATTCCATTATCGTAATATCACTGCTAACATCAACATGCGATAAAAATGATTATTTCTCAGACATTATAAATTTAATATCTTTTAATTGCTTCGAAAAAGAAATACTATTTCGTTCACATACAACAACGTTGGCGCTTGTACGATCACATCCGCCATTACTATTAGTTTTCGAAGCGGCCACCAGGTCTCGCATTGCAATTTTAAACTTCGAATATCCTGAAATGGTATAACTTCAACAGCAAGTGTTAGCGGAAAATCTTATCGGTACAATCGATTCTGGGTTTTAATTCTCAAATATTCACTCAAGTTGATCTGGCTGCATTCAATTCTAAGAATGTGAATTAGATCCAAAACTCACCTGAGTCTTGCTGCTGTGCGTAGCCACCTATGTCAACCGGATTTCCGTTGATTACGAGATCCCTCATGCAGCCAACATAACCTTGTCTCAGAGCGCCGGTCCATAAAACAGGTGGTACAGTCAAAGGGGCAAAAGGCGCACCAACTCCTCCAATGTATAATAAGCCGTCAAGATCTAACTGCGTTGAATCGCCTGAAAAATTCAATTAATAAGTTCAATTCGTGCTTACATTTGACAAAATTTATAATTCAAAGTTACACCAAACCTAGTATAGTGTATTTTCTGTTTATGTCTTGTAAATAATGCTTAGATTTGATCTGAAGTAGGTTAATGTAGGCTCGGCAGATCAGGCAATTAAGATGGCTCCGTCGCAAAGACGCGAATTGTGCGGGTGTCATAATACAGTTACCTTCAAACGCATTAATGATAATTTTATATAACAATTATTCATTGGATACTAATAAATAAGGACCCCCAAATTTGCCCAATTTCACGATACGATTCTGGATGAAGCAGCACGGCAACGTGGAAAATGTCCATCTCACTCTCTCTGATTTTGTTGTCGTACTCGTACATATCTTTATAACACCGCTGGCCATGGTCACCAGTTGATTTGAGGTTGTTATGGTAAACATAATATTAGTATTTGATAATTTTTTACTACCTAGAGTTTAATTTTCGATTCAATTTATCGATTTAATTTATTATTTTAATACGATGAATAAGTCTGTCATCAACCACGAACAAATTCAACAGGCTAGATAGCCGAAGATTCCATTCTTGCGCATGCGTTTCTGTGTTATAAATACTGCGAAATTTCTACGATGCTGCCGAATCTCTGTGCGGTCATGAGCCCCTCGCAACTGCAGTTTTATTGACACTTCGACTTTGAATATCTCGTTCGATATAAGTCGTTAACGTGGTTCCCTATCTAAGTATGTCCTCTTCTGAAAACATTGAGCGAAACAGTGCTATTAAACGGAATATCTCTGCCGGAGCACCAAAAATAGGAAAAGGGGATACGTCGCGACATTCTAGTTGCAACTTCGAAAAAGTACGTCCCAAAACATGTTCATTTTGGGCCAGCATATTGAACAGTGTATCTCGTGTAGCATGGTTTTCTATAACAGTGGCTGTTTTACCTGTTCTACCACATTAGTGCGTTACGCTATCTCGAGGATGTCGCCGACAACTACAAACACGACGACTCGCCATTATTTCGAACTTTTGAGAATCACCAATTGTCAAAAAAGCTTGTTTCATACGCTATTTTTTATTTCAGCGTGAGACGGACATGTTTTGGGACGTACGTTTTACGAAATCGCACATAAAAGATGTATCTTTTTTTCCCATTTTCGGTTCCCGGGTAGAGATATTCCGTTTAACAGCACTGTTTTTCCCCATGTTTTTAGAAAAGCTCATAATCAGGTAGGGGCCGTTACCTTAACTCCGTACTTTTTGGTTGTATTTGGAATTCTCATGACCTAATTAATATCACCATAGTTTTTTGTGAATAACTGTTATGTGAATGTAGAGATATTACTTGATATAAGTTGTTCGAGGGTAATCTTTCTATTTATAAGCCTTGTGTTAAAAAACCGAATTTCAACTATTTTTCTCTCTGTTATTTAGTCGTTGACCTGATTTGAAATTTTTCGTACTTCATTATTTTGCATACTTTATTTACATGTTCAAACATTGTTTTTTTCTGTTCACAATGTTTTCAAGACGGAGCCACCTAAAGTATTCTTTTTTTGGGCCTGCTTCGTTACTAGAATACCGTGGAGATCGGAGTATTATAAATACTGAGCAAAATAGGCCTGCTGAGTACCTTGTGACGTCCTGGCATAACCATTTCTCACTTTATAGAATAATACCGCACAGTTCTTTATCATTCGCTTACCAGACGCTATTTTACACCCTACCTCCTTAGGCAACTTTTCTCCTTAGAATCACACCGTGCTTACATCCTCACTATTGCATCTCCACCTTGGCTATAACCAAGTTAATCGCATTACTCTATATTAATTGTTAAGACACTGTTTATTCAACCTTCATTTTCTACACTTCCTTTTCCCTTCCTCCTCTATTCATGTTTAACTCCTGTCCTATGTAAATCCTAAACTCAATCCAAATTACATCATGATCAATAAACATACAACTGTCAATGAATATTATCAATAATTATTTTATATCTTATGCATTTCAATTTCCCTGTATCATCTTAGTTACTTTTAAGTGTAAAACGAGACACACACCTTCAAAATGATAGGACACAACTTCAAATTGACGTCACACACCCTTATGATATGATAATCTGACATCAGCTACCCTTGACTTGATGGCGCACACTCCAAAATGGAACTATAACCCCTGAATTAGGGTCACAAGTCTAGATGCAAACCCATATCTCTTCTAGAAGTATGCTCCGACTCAAGGCCATCCTGGAAGCTCGGCCTAACGATTCTGGAAATTTCAATGCAAAGCTGACAATGCCTAATTAATGCGAAATCATCATGGTCTTCCGTGGAATAATGGTAACATATCTTACTATAATGCGCAGAAAGTCACAAACAGAATAGCCGAATATACCAGTTACATCTACCTAAAGGAAAACGAAAAGAAATAGTGGATTAAAAAAATCATCAACACCGCGACGATTCGAAACCAGTGATCGATTTGGAAGAATTAGGGTGTTCAAATTTTCGATTACTGCCACACATAAAAGTGGTTCATTAGTATGAGGACTATTACGGAAAGTTTTCTGGATACCACGGTGCCTTCAAATAGGTTCTGCAATTGAAAATTTGATATCTGAAGATATATACTGAATCCCTCCATAAACTTTTGGATTCAGTGGCTAGTTTAAAACAAATAACGACACAAGACATGGCATGTTTATCGAAAGATCTTTTTCTCATTTTCGCTTCGAACATCATCGATGTAATGTGAGAAAAGCTATCAGTGGCCGTGAAGGTCGATGAAAATATCGTAACTTTCTGATGTACCGAAAACATTATTGTTTGCTGAACGACTAGTTCGATAGACGTATAACCACGGTTGAAGATTGTTCACATTGTCACGTGGATCGATAAAATTGTATTTACTATGTAAAATCAAAGTAAATGGCTAAGTCAGTGTTCACTTTCCATATAACCTTACATCCAAATTAATTTGTTCACTCCACCACCTAAGCGACTGTATTCAATTGCTCGATTGTGTAAGAGCTAACAGTATGCTGTCCTACTGAAAATGTTCATGTGATAAATCACATGATGTTATGAACAAATTCTGAGTGTAATTTATACTGGTTTCAACTTAGGTGACCTGTTTTGTGTTGAACAGCCAATGACGAATAGGGGAGTGTACTGTAGACATTCATTCGTTTTTAGCAATTTTTCAGGTTCCTTACCGTAATAGAATCGAAATATTTGAATAGTTCAAATAATTTGAAAAATTTAACTATTCGAATATTGGATGGATTCGGATTGTTGAGAATAATTCCAAAATCGAAATCGTCCGTCAAAAATAATTTACAATGCAATTACTCTATGTATATTAGAATGATAATTGCATAAATTATGAATTTTGACTCGTCCCCGTAACTACATTAGCTCCTTATTGCAACTGTCTTAGGAAAAATACTCGAAACGTCGATAAGTTTGAACTATTCTTTAGAAAAAATACAAGATTCTTAATATCAACCAAGCTGTTTGGATGATTCGAAAATCTTGAAATATTGAAACTATCAAGAGACTCGGTAGAGTCTCGAGCCAAGTACATTAAAAAAAAATTAAAAAAAAAAAAAAAAAAAAATTATTTCGTCTCGACTCTACCACTCTCTTTTACCGGAACGGGAGCTCGGCGCAGGAGTGGGGGTAACCATATTATTTCATTACGGCGTATAGGCAATATCTCAGGGCTCACCGAATTAATACAAGAATAAGATGCGAAAAAGATTACATTTGAGCGTAATATCAATGCTATCGGTGCACGGATAGCTGAGATATGATTATTTAAAAAATCGAGGGGGTCAGTTTCATCTCAGCAATTTCTTCGTCGTACCAGATTTTCGCTCCGTGCATAAAAACTATGCGGATATAATACATAGAGAGTACTCCGACGAGACAAGAGTTTCTACCGATCTCTATATCTATATATACTACGGATACGCATAGAATTCCGAGCGAGTTCGTCGGTCTGCCATGCAATAACTCTTTCTATGGCCCACGGGAGGCAGCATAATCGCGCACACCGTATAGCTGAACGTACTAACCATATTTATCTTTTTGTTTATTTGACGAGTCGAGCCTTTGAGGTTATGATACCTGTCACGATTGATCGCGATTATAACGACGTGTCGGTAGTTTACTTGTATTTATTTCAAATCAAAGTAATTCCGTAATAATACGGAGATAATAATTATTAAACGCTTACTTATAATAATATTTATGGAGCATAGCAGTATTGCATCGAGATTTTGACACTTTCAAGAAAGCCTATGTAACCGTACGTGATCAAAATGAGTAACAACATGCCCTCTATTTGCTATCGAGGATAACGAATTATTATACAGTTCCAATATCGTGTAAAAATGTCTGTGACAATTCATCTCAATTATAACGAAGGGTCGGCTGTAAATTACTTATATTTATTTGAATACTTATTTCTCTGACTACGGAAGTTGGATATAACGTAGAATTCATAAAGGAATCAGAAATTCAGTAATAATGAAGAGATAAACGCTAATAATATGTATAGGGCAAATAGAAATAACCTCATTTAAATTTACATACAAATCCAGTGCCAGAACTCACTACAGCTGTTGTGGAAAATGTGACCGTTAGTTCTCAAAATGAGTGAAAATAAGCCATCGATTACTTATCTAGGATAAAGAATCGTTATGAGGTCCTAATATTGTATATAAAATTTGGAAATATTCTACATTGCAAAAATGAGCAGGCACGTGGCATCGTTACCTAAAATATGAATTTGTAATTAAGTGCAAGATATAATATATAATGCGAACTCAGTCATTGTTCTCTATAAAACGTATTTTGTACAAAAGCTATAAATGCGCGCCGTGTGGCTGGTCGTGATTAGATGAGGAAGATACTTGTTTATTACATTGAGAATTGATATAAATGAGATATGCGGAATATCAGTTAATTGGCAACAGGTGATGAGATTGGACAAGAAATAACCATGAGATTGAACAAAATAATAAAATTAATTTTTATAACACAATAATGACCATACGTGATCAAAATGAGGTATGGTTTCATATCACGTATAAAATAGTCATATATTCTATGAACATACATAATCGTGAATGTTTTTTTTTTATGAAAATTAGTAGGGAGATGGCATCGTTACCTAAGATTCGATGAGATATTTGCAATTCAATGCCGAATATAATGAACGATGTGAACTAAGTCAGTGCCTCATGTAATATCTTGTGCACTGAGAGCTATCACCGCATGCAATGTGGCTGATTATAATTAGATTAGCGAGATAAAAATCTGAGAACTGGAAAATGAAAACAAATCAAAAACTGAAGATAATCATCATTTGACTAGTTTAAGTTAATTTGATCAGCATCTGGGCCTTCGATGATGTAAGTATAGTTCTTCGTAGCCAAAATTTTCGTTGTGAATATTTTTTTAACGTTTTTTCAACTTTGTTCTGTCAGCTTGAAACTCTTCGGACAACTTTTAGTAAGCAGAGAACTTGTCAAAGTCAAAATTATAAGCGACGACGGTATATAATTTCATCATCGGTGGCTCGATTGCTGATCAAACTTGAATCACTAGAATATTTACAATTATGCAGCCAAATTGCATCTTCAACTCTTTAGGCAAGACCCTACTAAAATCTTGACCAAGAGGAGTTTGTTATTTTCCAATTAGCCAAGAAAGGTCTAATCGAAAAAGTGATACTACCAATTCTAGATTACGGTAAAATATGTTTTCAAACAAAATCTCAGTCTTCTGCGATGAAAGTGTATGTGCAGGAAACCCTTCGCAGCGCTGTGCAGGATAGATTCTGCGAAAGGTTATCTGCGCATACACTTTCATTGCAGAAGACTAAGGTTTATCAGTAAAACACTTTCAATAGAACTTATAACGGTTAGATTTATAGAAATGAATAGTATTCTGAAAAATATTATTCAACAGAAACGGTTGAGAAAATCAAAACGTGTACAAAAAGTAATGAAATCCCCCAAAAGCACCTCGGGTGCAAAAACTTTGCGCCAAGTACATTAAACCGTAGTAACTATCAACAAAAATTTGTTAACAAAATATTCAAAGTAATAGCATTTGATCTACAAAAGTATTGAAATCAATGGACTTTGCCAAGTACAATTGAATTTGCTTCCAATTAATTTCTAAATATTGATATTTCAATATACATAACATGTTACAACATGCAACATACGTACTCATATAAGAAACGATCAATTATAAATAAAATGACGGAAAAACAAAGAAACGAAAAAAAAAAATTTGGAGGTAGTGGTACTTGGCGGGCATTTTTGCAAAAAGTACAAGAAACTATGAATTGAATTGAACTATTCCAATATTCTCATAATAACTTCAACATCAGCCCGCCAAGTACCACGTACTCCAAATTTTTTTTTTTCGTTTCTTTGTTTTTCCGTCATTTTATTTATAATTGATCGTTTCTTATATGAGTACGTATGTTGCATGTTGTAACATGTTATGTATATTGAAATATCAATATTTAGAAATTAATTGGAAGCAAATTCAATTGTACTTGGCAAAGTCCATTGATTTCAATACTTTTGTAGATCAAATGCTATTACTTTGAATATTTTGTTAACAAATTTTTGTTGATAGTTACTACGTTTTAATGTACTTGGCGCAAAGTTTTTGCACCCGAGGTGCTTTTGGGGGATCAATTATACAGAGTCATGAGCATAAAATTTTATTATATAAGCGATGAGTAGGAAATATGTAAACTGCCCAATAACTCGACAGAGTCTTAAATTTAAGTTAGTAGTAAGTAAGCCAGGCCTATGTACAGGTAATTGTATTACCTCTATAGGAATTTACAGATGTAAATTTGTAATTTTATGCTGGTTAAATAAATAAATAAATAAATAAATAAAATAAATTTTTTTTGAAAAATTCAGGAAATTTCCGATGAAAATAGTGATATCGACGTACCATATACTTTTTTAAGTCAGAGGAAAGCCTTAAAAACAAAATAAATAAGAAAAACACAAAAATAGGTGTTTCTCTGTTACTTACGTAGCAAAAAATCTCAAACTTTCACAGTTTATTCATTTTGATGTGTTCAAGTAAATATAAACGAAAATTTGAAATCGAAATTTTGAGGCCCAAAATCCATGACGCTATTTGTGGTTTGTCTCATATACATATATATTATATAGTAAACAAAACAATAATATACAAATATTAAAAAATGACCAACATTACCGACCGAGCCATATAGTAATACGCGTCACGAGAGACACTACCCCAACTAACGTGCTCTCTCACACTCGCTTGGGCAGATAATGCTCTCTCGCTCGCACTCACGGCCGACCATTTTTCTGCCGCTCATTTTCCCCCCTTATCAGCGGTTAAAAGTATTTAACTGGAGATTTACTTCACAAATGAACTCCTTGCTTTCACACACCACCACAAAATGATAAACTAATAACGAAGATAAATTCATCGTCTTACGCAAGAATATCATATTTTATACCTCGGACTATCGATTTATCCGCATGTCCATCTGACTATAGCAATAGTGATTAATACATCGGCCTTATTCGTTCGAAGCGATGTGACTCTTCTTACAGTTCGCCACTTTTACGTACCTACTTATCAGAAGGAAAAGATAGATATCTCGGGTATAGACGTACAGTTAGATAGATAATTATCAATCAGTTTTAATGCACTAGTATTATTCAAACTGTGAGTTTCTACTTAGTATGAAAGTGGCGAAAAACGTCACAGAAGACCAAAACAAACGAACAGACATTATAAATTTTCATAAATTAAAGAAAAATACATACATACCATGTAGGTATTTTTATCATATCATTTTTATCATATGTAGGTATTTATATCAATAATACATAATAATACAGTCCGGACAATCGGAACGAAGATTTGTCTGGTCAATGGGACTGTTTTCAAAACATTTCAGAGGCAAGTAACCATAACGCAATCATTGCATGATTCTGAGTTTTCAGATAAGCGATAATACATCATCATATCAACACAAATATGAACACACAACTAATATTTTTATTTGACTATGGCTTGTAATTTGGAAATTTTGAAAATTCTACTATTAATCGAACGAAAATTTCGATAATTTATCTCATCACTACAAACTCATTCACTAGGTATGACGTTCACGTGAGACTGAATTGTTATTTTTCTATACAAATGGTTCATTAATTTATTTGAGCTTACGTTTTCAGTAATCGTAGTATCCCCCAAAAGCACCTCGGGTGCAAAAACTTTGCGCCAAGTACATTAAAACGTAGTAACTATCAACAAAAATTTGTTAACAAAATATTCAAAGCAATAGCATTTGATCTACAAAAGTATTGAAATCAATGGACTTTACCAAGTACAATTGAATTTGCTTCCAATTAATTTCTGAATATTGATATTTCAATATACATAACATGTTACAACATGCAACATACGTACTCATATAAGAAACGAGCAATTATAAATAAAATGACGGAAAAACAAAGAAACGAAAAAAAAAAATTTGGAGTACGTGGTACTTGGCGGGCTGATGTTGAAGTTATTATAAGAATATTGAAATAGTTCAATTTATAGTTTCTTGTACTTTTTACAAAAATGCCCGCCAAGTACCACTACCTCCAAATTTTTTTTTTTCGTTTCTTTGTTTTTCCGTCATTTTATTTATAATTGCTCGTTTCTTATATGAGTGCGTATGTTGCATGTTGTAACATGTTATGTATATTGAAATATCAATATTTAGAAATTAATTGGAAGCAAATTCAATTGTACTTGGTAAAGTCCATTGATTTCAATACTTTTGTAGATCAAATGCTATTACTTTGAATATTTTGTTAACGAATTTTTGTTGATAGTTACTACGTTTTAATGTACTTGGCGCAAAGTTTTTGCACCCGATTTAAATTATTCGAAATTAGACTTATCGAATTTTTCGAATGATGTGATTTGATTCGATTTAACCATTGGTCCCACACTCCTAGTAAATGCATTTTTTTCTCATTTATTCAGTTAAACTCGATATCGATTGTCAGCTGATTATACTAATCTAGCTTGTCTATTACAGTAACCGTTGGAACTATTCTGAAATTTACGATTTTGAAAATCATTGTTACGGCGTTCTTGAGATCCAGCAGCTGAAGCCAAATTTTAGTTTAGTTAGGCAGCGCTCGAAGGTTTCAAACCAAATAGACTAGTTATACATATAATACGGACAATCGGCACTAACGCCTTGCTTATTAACCATCGCAAATAACTATTACAACGTATCAGGACTCGAAGTGGCCACAGGGTGGTGGCGTATGCATCGATGATGTCATTCCTCACACGGGGTTACTCGAAGAATATGACAATGATGACAATTCCTCTCCTTACCTGGTGTACGAAATTCAGCCGTTATCCCGTCGACGGTCAAGCGGCCCTCGCGATCAACTCGACGTAGCGCAACGTCGTGCCATCCACTGTCATCAACGCGACGTCGCGATGCTCTCACCTTGACAGGCCCACTGCCCAGGTCAGCATGTAGATACAGGTGACCACCAAGGATTTCAAAGGCAAAAAGATCCGGCTGAACAGACAAGAATGAACATTAAAGGTTACGTATGGAAATTGATTATTCTAAGGAATCTTGTAGATACAAAAAATTACTACAATTTAAATCAATAATCGTAGGTCTTATCAGTGTGTCTCTATAGCATAACATATTCGCCTGCCAGTTTATTGCATATTCTAGTGTTCGAAGGCACAAAAATTCAAGCCTTGGTAATTAATTTGTAACATTTAGAAAAATTAGTTCGTGTAATTATGATTTTAATTTTAATGGCACAGCATCCGGCAGAAATAGTTTCGTGACATTTGTGAACCCATCAGATAGTCTTTAGTGAACGTTATTGATCACACGCCATCGAAGATGTGAATTGAATTACTTCTGGTTCTTCCTTCGACATATTAACTGAGGATAATTTTCATACAAACATAGATACAACAAAAGTTGTAAAACAAAATACAATAATGATATTTTATTTATCAGAAGACTTGTAGGTTTTCACGTGAAATATGATTAGCCCAAATATTTCAATCTCTGCTTGTTATATTGCGGGGGATACTTGCTCACTGGCGTGCTTCACACAATTGTTAAGGACAGCAAAATCATTTGTGAAAAACGAAATTGCCGAAAATTCTCCAAAAACTGGGGTTGCCTAGTTTTCTTTCAACATGTATGTTTCTCACTCTTTCTATCTTAACTTGCATCGTCATCTATATTGGTATGTGGTCTGATTTAAGGCTCTCCCATCTCCAGCCAACATTCGTGGATTCCCCTTCTTTGCCTCTATCAAGAGACTCGGTAGAGTTTCGCACCAAGTACATTAAAAAAACAAAAAAATTTTCCAAGCGCGACTCGGCCGAGTCTCTTTACCGGAGAAGTAGCTCTGAGCGGAATGGGGCGACAATGCTTTTATATATTCACTAAATTGGTAATATACCGGGAATCAATGTTTCATTTTTGTAATAAGGGTCGAAAGCATTTCCATTTGAGACCAAAATCAAGGCAATCGGTGCGCTGCACTATGGGAGAAAATCGAGTTTTGCGGTCAAAAATCTACGAAGACCGAAACGGAGTATGGATTTTTTTGAAACTTAGTTTTCGAAGGTTTTTGGGGACGGTGATTCCAAATTTGGGGTCAAATTTAAAAAATTCAAAATAGCGCATGAAACACGTATGAAAAAAAAATAAGAAACTGGGAAATTTAACCTCAGAATTTGATATTTGAGGATTTTGGGATCCACTGATTGTGAATTCAAGGTAAGATTTTCATAATCCAAAACTGCGAACTCGATGTCACAGTCCCAGACCAACGAGCTGTCTGATTTCGCTTTAGCTTAGTGTACAGGGGTCTTAAAAGTTGGCAACTCTAAATTTATGTTCGAATATCCAAATAATTAATAATCTGGCTATTTACACAAACTTCGACCGAGTAGGTATTTTATATAGTGCCAGAAGCGTTGGAAATACTGAAATTTAGACATTAACCTGGATTTTTTGACTAATTCGACGCCGACCGACGGGCTCTAATACGTATGAAAATGTTCTTCCAAGTGTCACGAAAAACATGGCCGAAGACCCGTCTGCCCATTTTTGCCCATTCTCAAACTACAGACTTGTGAAAATTGTTGAAGTCGCAGAAAATACTGCAAAATTCATGTTAAAACATAAATTTCCAAAATTTATCAAGGCTTTTGTATTATAACAAGTTACATATATAAAAAAAAAATACATATTCAAACGATATTTTATCTAAAAATATATTATCAATATCTCCGATAAGCTGCACAAACGGATAAATAGATGAATAAAACTTAACGTGTGTATTCAAATTATATTCCAAATTTTACCGCAAGAAATTACCTAATTTCACCTCATTCTCCAAACGTTGTTACATCATTATGTATAATATAATACATAAATATATTATATGTATGTAATAATATAATAATAACATATAATATAGGCCTGAAATTAATAATAATGATAATGATAATGATAATAATAATAAAGTGATAGTATGTTAACAATATACATAAATACAGACCTATTTAGTATCGGATGACACGGAGTGCGCATAAAAATACATCCTAATTAGGTCGCGGCTCACAATTTTTGTACATAATCCGTCTGTAACGCAGTTCAAGTTAGAAAACTTGTACCAGTATTCATCATGTTAGCCGAAAGTTCTCAGTTTTCACTTACCTCATTACGAGGATTCGATTAGTGTTCTAGTAATTTTTATGAATGCATATTCAATTTCAAATCAACAATGCAGATACTTCTGTTCTCTGTTATTGAGCGTTCGTGTACAGACCTGCACATTAATGGTTTGAACATGAACATAGCTGCGCTTGGATTTTCGAATCGTGAACATGGACTCGATCAACCAGTCGATGAACAAATGCTTTGTTCGAGAAATACGCGTATGCGTTTACAACTTCAAGTCGTTCAAACAACATTGTTGATTCGTCTTGACGCGCGCTCTGTTTGCTAAATGTCGACTGTGGGCGCATGGCGGCGCTAGTAGAGGTAAATCCATATTCAATGACGTTGATTTTTCGGGTAAACCATTAATGTGCAGCTCTATACATACTAGACCTCCAACTTTCAATAAATGAGTACAGGTAATCCTAAGCAAATTAAACTTTTTTCCAGATAAAAATATAGTACTTACTCAGGCTCTACCTGCATTCTTTGCCGAAATTCAAATTTCCGAACCCATAGACTTATGATCTCTGCGTCATTAATGTTTCAAAGTAAATAAAAAATGAGCCGATTTTCGATAAAACAAGAATTAATTAATTATGGAATAATGACAAAATTAAAGCGAACGTTCGATAACCTTTTCTCCGATTAAGTCTTTTACAAAATGAAATTTCCTGTTGATATGTTTTGTGCGCTTGCTAAATTGGTGATTTATCTTCGTATAGTTTCATTGGTCCTCGTTGATCCTCCCCCAGGTGCTTCAGCGGACGTTTGATGACGTCGTTTCTTGACAAGCTTGATAGAGAGACACAGGTTTGCTATTTGCAAAACCATAATATAACTCTGCCGTTGAGTTGAAATATGAAACTGCTGTTCGATTTTCTATCGGAGCAGTTCTCTGCCCAATCTACATTGGCGCATCCAACGAGTTCCTCCCTTTTTTGTCCTCCGAGTTTCGATTTGAGGATTTTTGTGAGCCTTAAGTATCGGACAACTCTCTTCAGTTCGATCGAATCCTTTCGGCGGATTTCTTGCTCTTTTGACTCAAGATTGTAACGCTGGCGCTGATGTCCGATCTTGAATTCACAGCCACATATAAAAGTGTTCCAACCAGGCTTTGGTACTGCCCATTATTTTGTAGCTCTTCATTGTCTGGTTGCAGTTTATAGTATCCTGTGTCCAAGGGGATCTTAGAAATTTTCGCATTTTGTAATCCAAATCTGTCCAAAATTTCCTCGATGTATGGTTGTTGGTGAATTAGGAAAATACCATCTTCGTCTCTCTCGATGTTAACCCCCACGTTGCTGGACATTTCGCTAATGTTCGTTGGACTAAATTCCTATTCTAGTACCTCTGCAGTATTTGTCACCAGCTTCTTGCCAGTGCATGCAATCAGTATATCGTCTACGTGCACGATGATGGAGATGGCTCTTCCGTTTGTTCTCTTGGTATACAGACATCTGTCGGCTGTGCTTGCTTCGAATCCATGTTCTTTGAGAGTTTTGTCTAACATTACGTTTCACATTCTCGCAGCTTGCTTTCACCTGTCGAGGGTTTTGTGAGTCTGCAGGCCATTCTTATCTCGGTCTCTTGTTGGTAAACCTATAGCTGTCTCATGTATATTGTTTCTTCTAAATCTCCGTTAAGAAAAGCAGTTTTTGCGTCTTAATGTCGCACGTGCATCTGTCTTTTTCCTGTCACTACCAGAAGTGTTCTAAGTGTGACAGGTCTCACGAGCGGAGCAAATACCTCAGTATAGTCAGTTCCGTACTGGCTTTAGACACATAGGACGTCGACATAGGACGGTTCCTCTGATTCAAGAGTACTCTGGTCGGCGACGCTTTCTCCCTCTGAGTCTTGTACGCCGTCGTCTTTTCTGTCGCCATCGTTGTCTTTGGATTCATCAACACTCTTTTTATCGAATATATCTATGCAGACGATTTCCCTCTGTGCTTCCTTTTTTTCTCCTGATCAACAAGCCTCCATTCAGGATCTGTTTGCTTCTTTGTCAAGATATCTTCTTCCATTTCTTTTAGCGTTGAGTCATTGTCTTCCTCTGAAAATCATTGATAAAAATCACATCCCTACTCAGAGTAATCTTGTTATCCTTTAAATCAAGCATTCTGCATCCTTTTTATTCGTCAGAGTACCCAACGAATATCATTGGGACGCCTTGTCGTCTAATTTGCGACGTTTCTCCTGTGGTATGTGGACATACTCTTCAGTACCAAATATTTGTAAGTTTTTCATATCTACCTTTCTGTTGTTCCACAATTCATATGGAGTCTTCTCTGCAGCTTTAGTAGGTAGGATGTTCTGAATGTGATTGGCGGTACTCACTGTTACGCCTCAATATTTCTTTTCTAATTTTGCATCCATCAGCATCGTTTATGTTGCTTTCATCAAAGTTTTGTTTTTACATTCCGCTGTTCCATTCTGCTGGGGATTATACGGTATCGTACACTGTGCTTTTATACCTTCATCCAGATGGAGTTGCTTCAGTTTTTCATTAACCTATTCCTTTCCGGTGTCTGATCTCATGACCTTTGGTTTCTTTCTGAATTTGGTGGATACGTGGTTAATATACTGTTTCATATATTTCGTTACTCTTGTTCTCTAGTAGATATATAGTTGAAAATCTGTTATAATCATCTATAACATCATAAAATATCTTTTACCAGCTGGAGTTGTATGATTTGCTGGTCCTCAGAGATCTGTATGTACACTTGCCGAGGTTGATTCTGAGCCGTAAATGAAAATCAGAAAATTTACTAGACTGATTGTTACTAGGCAAGTAGCTAGACAATCTACTGCGAAACCAGCAGGAGCTGTTTGCTAGACCGAGTCTGACACCGAGTGACGTCATTCCGAGGTGATCTTTTCGAAACTTAGCAGACAGCTCGTGTTTTGCAGCAGACTGTCTAGCTACTTGCCTAGTAACTATCAGCCCAGTAACTTTTCTGATTTTCACTTCCGGCTCAGAATCAACCTCGGCAAGTGTACCAAGTCTAGTATCGCATATGACTTACACGATGATTCTTTTGGGAATGGAGTTTTCGATGCTTTAGCTTTCACACATCATTCGCAGATTTTCTTTATACCGCAGTCTTGTATTTTCATCGCGTCTGCTAAGTATTTTTTCTCCAATTGTTCTATACCTTTAATATGATGATGCCCTAGACGCCTATGCCAGGTATGCTGACACTGTTCTGTATGCTCTATTACCAGTACCATCATGGCTTCCTCTGGACTCCTCAGTGCGTACAGATTGTTCTTCAAAGTAGCAAATGCTATTACCTTATCTTTTTTATATATTCAACAGCCTGAACCCTTAAATACCAGGTTCAAGCCATTCGCTGCTGGACGTTTCACGGAGATTAAATGTTTCTTCAAATCAGGCACGTACAAGACATCCTTGAATGTAATCTTTCTTTCTTCGTTTTTCTCGTTGAGGCACCTTAATGTACCTGAACTAATGCCTTCTACCTTAGCCTTGATACCTGTAGCCGAAATCACATCCGTTATATGTTTACTTTCATACGTGCTGAAGAAATCTTTGTCACCGGTCATGTGGCTCGTTGCTCCGGAATCTATATACCACATGTTCCCCCTTTTTCCTGTTTG
Source organism: Macrophya annulata (assembly GCA_963924015.1). NCBI lineage: Eukaryota > Metazoa > Arthropoda > Insecta > Hymenoptera > Tenthredinidae > Macrophya > Macrophya annulata. The sequence continues at coordinate 27,297,769 of OZ001257.1, read as the reverse complement.
GTTTACGCTAAAGCAGAAATTTTGTGGATTGTCTTCGCCAACCTGGCTAACTTCTTCTTCATGACCTGATTGTTTTTCTCGCTTGGCTTTCTATGCCAGATATTTTTCGCATTTCCGTTTGAAATGTCCTTTTCTTTTGCAAAAAAAAAAAAAAAACGAATTTGCTCTTCTCCTTTTTGAAAACTCCTTGACTTTTGCCCAATCTTCATTGCGGACTCCTTGCTGCTGTCAATACCCTAGGCCGAGGTATACATCTAATACTAAAAAGGACGCTCCCTGTCCAAGAAATGATGCACCCTGTAAACTTGTGCGCAACACCTACTACGCGACGGTGCCCCACGCCAATAGCAGTCGGGCACGATAGAAGGCAGTCCGCATACCCCTACCAAAAGGCACCTAACCAATCCCTGTCTAGCCAAGGCCTGAACCAATCCCCTACCTAGCATACATTGTATATAAGCACGGTCAAACGGCAGTAACTATGCATTCTTCAACTGGAGACTGAACCAGCAACACAGAATAAAGAACTTTAATCCACCAATAACGCTTTGAATGTCTCGACCTTCCCTGCCTCCTCCTCCTCCGCTACCACGAGCCAAAGTCCGATTCAGCATCCGCAGTCACCCCATTGTCCTACTTAGGTGCCGCTTGGGCAAGGAACTGCTTCCGGATGCCGTTGTCGAGCAGCTCCGGCTGGCTCGGGCCTACGCCTCCGAGCAGACCTGGTTGGCGAATTTCAAATGCGCGGAGTACCCGCTAGCTCTCGAGGTAAAGTACCCTCGGCGGGCTCTGATACCCGTACCTGGAGTAGAAAGGGGTAGGGCGATAGTCCTCGCCGACAGACCCCCTAGCGCCGCCAGCCCAGTCTCCCCACCCGGGAAGTGCACTCACATTCCGCTGATGTCAGAGACCGCGAGACCCCGACCGGTAGTTCCGTTGACTCCACCGTTGACCCAACCCTTGGTACCGCTACTCAAGGCCACTCGCCCCGACCGGCCAACCACCACCACCAAAGGGGGACAAATCCTGGGTACCCTGCCGGAGGGACCCCGGGTCCGATTCGTAGTAACCTACTCGCCGTCCATGCCCCTGATAGCGCAACCAGCGCCACAACGACGGGCCATCTTCCTCGCGATCCTTCCTGCAAAGCCATTCAAGGCCAGATGGGCGTAACGAGGGCCACACTACGACAACGTCAAACCTTTCTTGTCTGCCCTGTCTAACCAGCTGGTGACAACTTTTTCGCAAAAAGAACTAGATTGAATCCCTAGACACTATGTTTGATTCTGGTGCTAAATCCCAACATCGATTGGTGCATACATATACTAACAATGATAGATAATATTAAAAAGATATGGGGTAGTCCAAATGAAAGTGAACAAAATTTGACCCCGACCCTCACCGAATTGGTTGCCCATTCTTTTCCGTGTTCTACTCCAAAAAAGCTACAGTTTCTCATTTTTATAGATTTTGCGACTCACCGTTCAGATGTAGCGATTCTTTCAAGTTTTTTCGTTAATCCAATTCAACTCGATAGTCTTACACTTCATCGCGAAGTCATAGAGGAAGAAAAGTTTTGTTTTCTTTTAATTCTCACATTTAGAATTTTTTAATGAATTTTCAGATCATCCTGAATCGTTGTTTTTGACGAAAAACACACAAAGATTGAGTTATCTTGGTAAAGACGTTTTCAAAAATAATGACATTTTTTGTGAATTTTTGTCAGTCAGAAATACAACTTTTTCACGAGTCACAAACTGGGCATGGCCTTCGTTTGGAAGCTACGCCTCGTTTTGCATGATAATTTCACTGAAGTATTTTCTTATAAATCACTTGAGGCGGATTCGACTCTAGATTTTGTGTTTCATACCAAAAATCAAAATCGCTTCATTCATTCAATTTCGACACTCGATGGAGAATTTACAAACCCAGTAATTGCAAGAGTCGGAATTCGCTAGTATCTTGAAATTTCTAAAATAATTTGTTTTATTCGTTCTCTGATTAGCCCGAGATTATAATGGTTGGGTCGGTCCTATCAGTCAGTAAGTTAATGTTGTAACAGTGTTTACTTATGACGTTTATAAATTGTGGTTAGTGTCGATTTTGTGGAGACGAAATCGATTTCGATCTTTTCATCCAATAGAATTTCAGTTTTAGCGCGGGCAAACCGCAAGTTTTGGATGTAATCGGAAAATTTTTTTTACGGAAAATAGAACTACAATAATCAATATTGAAAAAGAAATAAAGTACGGATGCAAATTCAACTATCACAGGTTTGATCTACGCGTTGAGCCCCGGGTGCAATTTCACAACGCAACAGATCATCAACGTGCAAATCATTGTCGTACTTCACTGAAATTATCACGCAGAACGAGGCGTAGCTGCGGAACGAAGGCCATACCCACTTTGTGACTCATCATAAAAAAGTTGTATTTTTGAATGACGAAAATTCACAAAAAATTTCATAAATTTTGAAAATGTCTTTTCCGAGATAACTCAATTCTTGTATGTTTTTCATCAAAAGTAACGATTCAGAATGCTCTGAAAATTTGTAAAAAAATACTAATGTGTGAATCAAAAAAAAAAAAACTTTTTTCCTTCCATGACTTTGCGATAAAGTATAAGACTGTCGAGTTAAATTGGATTACCAAAAGAGCTTGAACAAATCGCTGCATATAAGACTGTCGAGTTAAATTGGATTACCAAAAGAGCTTGAACAAATCGCTGCATCTGAATGGTAAGTCGCAAGAATCTATACAAATTAGAAGGTTTTTTGGAGTAGAACATAGGAAAAAATCGGCAACCAATTCGATGAGGGTCGGGGTCAAACTCTGTTCACTTTCATTTGGACTACTCCATATATAACTACAATGGTAGTCAAATTGCGGAAATTTGAGAAAAATTAACTCAAACTTTTATATCGTTATATTTACAAAAGTGGAATTCAAGTAACCGAAGAAAAGAAACCTTCAAAAGAGAATGCAAAGCGCTCTTAGAAAATAGATTCGACGTCGAATTCCTCAACCCGACACCGGAAAGTTCTAAAAAACATCCCAGTAGTCCCATTGCAACATCATCAAATCGCATATCAGGTGCTAGAGATCGCCCACGTTAAATGTCCAAGGAGAGTTCCGACCGTACAAGACGAAGACACATTCATGAAATTCGATTCCGTCCAATTATACTCTAGAGAAAATATCAAAAGCTGCTTCACTGATTCACACAGAAGACATGAAAGTTCAATCAACAGAAATGCAATTAATTTCGTTTATTGACGGAGCTCTCGCCATGTACAATGGATTTAGATTTGACGAAATCAAAATGTGAGACACTCCGAGCAGACCATCAACAATTACTGGGTGACAAATCTTACCCCCTTTACCAACAGATTGCATTTGCGAAAGAAAAATGTTATCCGAAAAATATACACTCAACACAATGGTCACTACTGGATCACACGACTAATAGACTAATGTCCTCGTTGGACAATAAAAGATCAAACAATCTTGAAAGCGAGGAATTGGTGTTATACAGAAAGTGGGGAATGGACAATGCCTCCAGTCAACAAACGATCAACAAAAATGGTGTACGAATAATACAACGAAAAATTCACACCCTAACCGTGATCTTCGTAACTGCGAAGAATCTGACAAAAAGGAAATTGTAGAACAAGAGGCTGTTTCAGATGCGGAAGAAATAGTAGAAAAGATGCCAACAGATGAAACTGTATTCATCATATCGTTCGTCCCACTTGAAATATCATCAGATCACTTCGTGCTATGGAGAAATGATCGACCATCATCCATTAGGTATTGCCGGCCAATAAAATTTGAATTTTTCAGAGAAACTTCCGTTAATACATCAAGGAAATACAATTTTTACATTCCAACTGTAGTCAATAGAAATGAAAAAATATTCCAAGTTTCTCACAAGATGAAATGCACTATGATTGATGGAAAGATGTGTAACGTTTTGACTAATCAGAGATCGTCTGCATGTTGCAATATTTTCGGAACTAAGCCGAGTCAGATGAATAATCTAAAACTCATACGGAAATTAAAATGTTCCGAAGAAAATTATAGGTTCGGCTTATCAACACTACACTGTTAGATTAGGTTCATGAAATGTCTCTTGCACATTACGTACAATCTCGATTTCAAAGAATGTTCCGCGAGAGGAGAAAACAAACTTTCAATGCAGCAGAGAAAAAAAATAGATCCAAACTTCTTTAAAATCACAACTCTCTATAACTGTGGATGTTGTGAAACGTGGGTACAGAACAACAAACGATGGAAATACAGCTTGACGTTTTTTCTCTGCACCCGACACAGTGGCAGATATATCTGCCCTTGATCAAAATTTAATTGAACGCTTTGCAAACATTTTGCAGGTCATGGCAAGTAATGTGGAAATTGATTGCAATAGGTTCGAAAAATACGCCAATGAAACCGCTGAACAGTTTTTTGAGCTATACGAATGGTATAAGATGCCTTCCTCTGTGCACAAAGTGTTGATACATGGTAGTGATATGATGAGAACTGTAAGATTACCTATAGGGTGCTTTTCAGGGAAAACATAGGAGGCAGGGAATAAAGTTTTCGAAACTGCACAAGAGCACCATAGTCGAATGTGTTCTCGTGAATTCAGTAACGAAGATGAACTGCACCAACTTCTGATTTCATCAGATCCAGTCATCTGTAACCTGAGACTAAAAAGTGAATAAAATATGAAAGAACTAACAAATGGCACCAAATATTTGTTGAAAGGTACATCTGACAGTGAAAGTGAGGAAGGAAACGAGTGAGAAAGGAAAACAGAGATTGGAACTGTCAAGTAAGTTCACATAGAGTTTTATTTACTTTCTGGCACTATTATAACATACCTTCCCGGTCGAAGTTTGTGTAAATAGCTAGATTAATAGTTCATTTCGATGTTCGAACACAAATTTAGAGTTGCTAACTTTTGAGACCTCTGTACACTAAGCTGGAGCGTAATCAGACAGCTCATTAGTCTGGAACTGTTACATCGGATTCGCAGTTTTGGATTATGAAAATCTTACCTTGAATTCACAATCAGTGGGTCCAAAAATCCTCAAATATCAAATTCTGAGGTTAAATGTCCCAGTTTCTTATTTTTTTTTTCATACGTGTTTCATGCGCTCAAATACCAAGTTCTGAGGTTGAATTCCTTAGTTTCTAATTTTTTTTTCGTACGAATTTCATGCACTTTATTGAATTTTTCAAATTCGACCCCAAATCTGAAATCAGCAACCCCAAAAACGTTGGGAAACCAAGTTTCAAAAAATTCTATTCTTCGGTTCGGCTGTATAGATTTTTATAGAAGCATCATAGATATGTTTAATAATATGAATAGAAAATTTACCAAACTGGTGTTAAAATTTGAAATTCGTCGAAAACAATTGAAATTGAATAAATGTTCTGCTTCAAAAATATTCAGTATTTGGACAGTTACAGGCTGAATTAATTGGAAAATATTTATAGTCTGAATCGACCTAAAATACTCTTTGATACAGCTACTCTTTATTATGAAAATATAAAATGTTAGCGAACATGAGACATTATGTTTTTCTTGGATACGTGTCGAATACTTCCTGGGGAGAGAATTTCATCTTCCAACCAGTCCCAACCGGTACCAACGTGAGTATTAGGCTGGGCAACATAAACCGACTATGTTTTTGTTTTTTCAAAAGGCTCTTTTGTGCTTCAGGATCAAATAACAAGCCGGGCTTGTTATCTGAGTTCCTAATTTTGAGTTTTAGAGGCTGCTCATCCCGATTTTCTCTTTCCCATTTAAATAACATGGGAAATGTTCTTATGGCACACTTTGATTTTCATATCTCAAGTACTAATCTATTTAGAAAGATTCGACAGAGCTGCTTTTGTTTAAAATTAAACGTTCTACAAATAAGGTCTTCTGATCTTTTTCGATGAATCTAGCTGTTTCCAAATTGGTTATTGATAATTAATGATAATTAACCATGATCAAATTGTTCTGGTTGACAGTAGTTGTGACCCTCTTGAATTTCCGTTTCATGTGCTTAAAAGTGCAGAAATTGACGACCAAATCGCTTTTTTAACATTTGAATTCGGTCGAGTCATTTGGGGTATATTCATTATTAAGTAAGCTCCTGCATAGCATTGAATGCAATCTTCAACCCCTATCAGCATGTCAGCCATGGGCCGGCTGGACCATCGAACCTACCCAAGTTTAAGGCCAAAATTGACAGTAACATATGCGAACACTATTGAAATCTGTGACACCCAGTTTTTCAAGTGGCCGATTTCACCTGAAATGTCATACAATCGAAATTCTAAAAAACTTCAGGAATACTTTGTTGACTCAAATTTTATTACATTTGGTTGATTTAGTATGGATGTCCATATACAGGGTAAATTACTAGCGTCCGAACACTCGGAGTGAAGTTGCGGTGGCTGTGAACCAAAATCAAGAACCGCTTGAATCATGAGACATCAACGCAATTACTACAGCATTTTTTATATGTAAATCATGTACGATTGAGGATCTATTAAGGATCGTTTCCGAATCTCAGCAGTACATTTTTTTAATCACGAGTTGAATCAGAGGAGATTTAATCTGGCGTATTACACGCTTCTGCTACACGTATTTTCTATTGACTTTGTTGCAGGTGTTATCAATTCTTCTCTCGGGTACACACTTCACAAATCAACTGCAGGATTGCGCGAGAACAATTAGCCTTGCTTGTGTATTTCAAGCGTTCTTCGGCACCCACTAATCTATTGACTCAAGTATGAATTTTTGGTTATCAGCCGGGCGAATAGCACAAAAATTAATATGGTATGAATAGCATGGAACTGTAATAAATATCTGGACTGTAATTTTTGCTACCCTTAACTCAGGCCGGTATTTATAGTCAGCTCTTAAGAACTTGCTTGTTTAAGACCATCTTAAGATAGCGTTATATGGGTCCTGATTGGCTGAGACCATGCTTAAGTCGTGTGCCGAGTCGTCTTAAGACTGGCCGGACTTAGACTTCTCGAAAATATAGCAAGTATACCAATTTATCTTGTTTTAGGTTATGAGCATTGCTAGAGCGTATCACGGGCCTGCATGTTTCTATGATAACAAATACTTTGTATTGTATTTTATATCTGCATATTTGATAAAATTTGTCAATAATATTCAGACGTACCCTAGTGTGACCTCCGCTTTTACTATACATGACAAGACCATTGGGCTCGTTGGTTCGAATTTTGAAAGATATACTCCCAGATTTTGCAGCTTTCCATGGTGGTAGAACCTGAAACAAACAAAACATGGTACTTTTAGAAAGCTTTCGAAAATTTTGCCACGTGCAATGGTGTGTCTTTTCACTGTACACTCCGGTGAAATTTATACCTACACGATATCAGCAAGGAAATTTGATTAGTGAGGTAAGAGGAAGTAACATCTTCAAATCCTGGTCGGCAAATGTGCCCTACATTCGTTTTTACTCTTGAACTCATAATAAAATAAATATCTTACCCCTTAATTGTGAAAAACATACGGACAAATCCCGGATGAGGATCACAAATAAACATAAATGCGGAAGACGAATAATGAATAGTTATACAATTATCATTAGAATTGGTAATATAGCCCGCTCTGCTAATAGTGCTGCTGATGGATGGGTAGGGGAATAGTTTTCTGAGATAGGCAATACCCCCACCCTTGACGCGACTCGTCTACTAAAACATTCAAATCACTCTGTTTCAATAGTGCCACACGCCAGCTCATGTTCATTATGTATGGAACCTGACCACGGGCGGGGGAAACGTTCGATCACAAAATAGGGGAAGCGGCACTATTGAGAGTGGCACTTTTGGCAGAGCGGACTTTAGTTGTACTTGAAAGATATTAAAGACAACATAGACATGTAGAATTACATTATGAACAAACGTTTTGGTATTTTGCGAATTATCTCTGTGTAATCGTATCATGTGATACCAGGTGTGCCAACATAAGTAGATAGGCTAGGCCGGGTCTGGATAGAAAAGTGTGAGTGCACACGTACACGCACACACACACGCATGCCTTCCCGTGTCCATGGGAGCGGCTGAAGGGGAACGATGACGTCACGCTATCGGGAGTCTGATCAGTTGACCGTTATCACAAGCCTCACTCCTACCCTCACCATTGTTCATATCCAATTACGTCATGAATAGCCATCTAAGAATTTCAAAATGGCGATTCCATCCCTTATCTGTTGACCATTTTCGAATTTCACAATGGCGGTTTGGTCTCGTATAGGTGATAAGAGCTTGTCAAAATAGCGGCTTCTGATAATTGGAACTTGTATATGTCGGTCGCGAAAATCGATTACTGGACAATCGGAAGTCTGATATCGGCAAGCCTGTAACCGGAGTTTCCGATTGTACTGCAAAGCCTGTTCTTTCGTGCGTAAGGTAATAGTGTGACGTCATTGCGATAGGTTTCAACTGGTAAGTATGTCCACATAGCAACGAATTCAGGATGATATGGATTTAATAATAGCGTATATGTCCGTTCGTAATTAGAATCGAATGTGCAAAAACCTGCGATGATAAATCAAAAGTTCGGTATCTCTCTCTATTTCTTATTCCTGGAGTTTCCTGTTTTACGAGGTGTGTTCTAATAAAAGAGAGTAAATTCAAAACTGTACATCATTATTCAACAGATTCTCGAGTAATGTGGCATATCCGATAGTAGCAAAGAGAACTAAAAATACGATTAAATCTGCTCGAGATCAGTATTAAGAAAGTGGAGAAACTCGTCGAAATCACATCAGACTCGAAGCAACGTGAATATTGTTTGAGAAATCTAAATTTGAAGTAAACAACACGATGGATTTTTCTGAAATCGACAAAGTCGGTCGGTTGGATACGTTTCTCTCAACGATCAAATTGTCAGAACTGAAAGGCTTAAAAAATTATCAGATGACAAGTATTCGTAAAGTTCAAACAAAGTATGGATTAGAAATATAACGGTAGATTTGGAGAACCCCTGTACAGTGCTTCTACCAGCATGGATAGCGAAATCTTTGAACGACGACAATGATCTCTTTGAAAAGCTGCTGCTAGGCTACAGATGAAAATCGTCTACAATTGCACTACCTTGGTGGACAATATAATCAGATCGAATTAAACTATCTTTAAGTGATGCGCTGCACTTTGATGTCGATTTCATTTAATATACCGTGCGGTTAAGGTCGCGGAAAACCACCTAGGGCTAGGCAACCCAATAGTCATCATGATTTTAATAAATCCGGTAACAATGTCCGCCGGCCCAATCGGTAGACGATGTAGCGGTGGCTGTTACGCTTCCAGGCTGGAAACAACATTGTTGCAAAATTTATTCAAATCATAATGACTATTGGGTTGCCTAACCCTAGGTGGTTTCCCGCGACCGTAACCTCGCGGTGTACATACTTATACTGACATTGTCAATTAGCATAAAAATTTGTTCTATAATTCGATGTAGTTGTATTACTCTACCTAAAATCTTTGTAAAGGAGTGAAAAATACACACACATACACAAACATACAGACACACGGACACACACTATATTAATTAGCAACTTTATATGAAATTGGAAACGGATTTCTATTCTGGAAAATAAATGTATTACAAACAAAATTATGTAATATTTATTCTTTGTCCTCGTGAACCTAGTATACGTGATACCTCAAAATGCAGATAAATTGAGGATTAGGATTAGGGCATGATTCATATTCATGTGTGTGAAGTTAGCCCAGCACTTTTGGAAAATTGAAAATCTAAAAATTGTGCTGAGTTGTGCTCGACTAGTGCTAACTTGTGCCGAAAACAAAAGCACTCCAACTTCAAGGGTTTCCAAAATAATTGAAAAATATCATTTTTTGTACCAGCCCAGAACTTTTGGAAAATCCAAATTCTAAAAATTGTGCTAGCTTGTACCAAGTTTGTGCTAGTTTGTGTCATATTTGGTTTTCTCAAAAACTCGAGTGCCAGACAGACAAAAAATGAAAACAGAAAAAAAAACAGCCCAGAACTTGTGGAAAATCTAAATTCGGCACAAGCTAACACAAACTTGGCACAAGCTAGCACAATTTTTAGAATTCAGATTTTCCAAAAGTTTTGGGCTGGTACAAAAAATGATATTTTTCAATTATTTTGGAAATTTTGGTCATTGTCTGTGTGAGGCCGTATCTCCCGAACGGAGCGAGTTGGTATATTGCTGCTTGGCAGAAAGATAGCTTATTTGGCCTTGAAAAACATATCTAAAGTTCACAAAAATCGAAGTTAGGGTTATTAAGATAATCAATTTTGAAAAAAAAAATGTCTTTTCAGTTTTTCCCATTTATCTCATAAAGTTTACAAGTAATTTAAATTTTGAAAAAATTAGGTAAAAGCTGATAAGATTCCACACATTTTGAATACAAAACGTTTCGATAAAATAATTTGGCCCAAATGACAGCCATTTAAAAAAAAAGTGCATGTCTATTTTTGCAATAACGCTGTCACGGTGTAAATTTTAACATGGCGCCACGAAGATCCAAAATTTTTTTTCGGAAAAGAGAATAACTCGGGTCTCATGAATTTGATGTTGATATCCCAGCAAACCAATACATAGATGATACATAACTATCAGAGCACAATCGGAGATCCGAATTACATAACACTATTACATAAACGATACATAGCATATCTTGTAATCGTAATACAGTTCGCATAGCACAAGATATATAAATGATACATCACATTTAGAGCACTCACAGGCATTAAAGCTACATAACATACACAAAACGTAACATATCTGCAATCCTGCTACGTATCATGCACAGCTGGGCAATAAAGTTCATCAAGGGTAGAAATTTAAGCTCAAGCGTTTCAGTGTCTACGCTGTTGAGCAGGTCCCTCGCTCCGCATACCCCTCTCCCGACTACCTACTCAAAGTGAAGTACGAAATACTTTCAAAAAAGAAATAAAAATTAATTTCAGAAATATCCACAGGTCGGGGTAAGCTAACCCATTGACCAGCCGTAACGCATCGATGGGCTAATGGAGAGGGGTATGCGGAGCGAGGGGCCTGCTCAACAGTGTAGACACTGAAATGCTTAAGCCTAAATTTCTACCCTTGATGAACTTTTTTGCCCAGCTGTACATAATCTCAGACCCATCGGTGGTATATAACATTAAAGGCATGAAAGATACATAACATCGTTACATACGCGATACTTAACATATCTTCAATTCTGCTACATATCATGTACATAATCCTGGACCTATTTGTGCTGCATAACATTCAGAACATTGAAGATATACAGGGTGGTCTTTTTTAATCGCCCCAGGTGAATATCTCAAAAACTAAAAAAGATACTTAAAGGGTTTCAAGGGGGAAAAATAATGCTGGTATACGTGTTAACTTATGGATCTTGCCACCTCCGAGATTTTGCAAGTAGCTTTGGATTGTAGATAGGGAACACATATTTTGAATATAAGGAGCTGACAGCGAGATCAAAGATTGATTCAAATACGAAAAATAAATATTGTATGAAAAAAAAAAAAAAATATTCTGTTACGTCCGGGCCTTACCACCCAAACGTACCCCCTTTCCTCTCCTACAATCTTCTATTCCCACGTATGTGACTATCTTCAATTCATTGTTCTGCTTTTATCTGTAACCAAGCTATTCTCTCATCCTCACGTGATTCCCGTAAACCCTGGGAATCGCACCATGCTTAGATCCGCACTTTTACGTTCCCACCTTAGCTACAACCAAGTTACTTACTCTATAATAATTGTTAAGACACTTTTGAGTCGACCTTCGTTCCCTACACTCTTAAATAAACCTCCGTTACGACACTTTATCTTCATCCTTATTACAGCTCTTTTCCAACAATCATCATATACCTTAAAACGCAATTTCTCAACCAACCACCTCACAACTTATCAACAATAATTGAACCTAAATTACCTGCAGAACATAATAAGTCAAGTTTAATTCATTAATCCGCTATACGTTCACTACCACCACCTCCACATCCTCAGTCTTAGTTTGAACAAGGGCTAGAACCCGAATTTAGATGTTACAATTCAAACAAAAAAATTTTTTGTTCTCAATTAATTAATAGTATTCAACTTTTTTTTGTATCTTTTTTGGTTTCGAAATATTCGCCTGGGACGATTAAAATGGACCACCCTGTATAACATTTTTACATACGCGAAGCATAACATATATTGATTCCTGTATCACATCGTGTGCATAACTTTGAACTCATCGGTGGTATGTATGTACATAACATTTGGAGCATCCCAGATAAATGACATTATTACCTCGATTGTTATACCTATACACGAGATGGAACACGTAGTCCAGCATTCATAGTGCCGTATATGTATGGGTATGTCATACAATATAAAACCCATAGGTGATAGATAACATCGAAAGCATCTGCAGGATACAGCGTAACAAAACAGACTGACATCTACGATTCATGCAATATTTCTGATTTTACACAGTGTATGTATTTTCATTCGAGAAATCTGAATCTGTTGTCGAGAATATGTAAACCGCACGGATAAATTATCAGTTCACATAATCATTTCGTAGCCATCACATAACGATGGTAGTCAGCTGGATGTATCAAGTTCAAATCAAACAGAAGGAAATTTGCATCATTTACTACGTGATACTTTGGCGTCATGGCTAGAGAGTGTGAATGACAATCCAAGCGTGCAAGTAGATCGAATCCCAACGGTGACGAAAAACTTACGTTTCTCTTTGGTGAATTGAAAAGGCGTTTTAATCTATCCGTGAGTAATAAGGTATAGGGGAAACGTGGGTAGCCTCGGACGGCGGGTATCCCCGGACATTACAAGATTAAATATAAAATACATAAAGGAAAACATAAGGAAAATATAAAATCTTGCAATGTTCGAGGCTACCCACCTTTCTCCTACATAGCATGTCACATATAGCGTATAATGCGGAAATTAGGTATAAAAACGTCTTCGTGTTTAGCTTTTAGGACAAACTAGCTGAATGTATGATATACATCAGTGACACATCTCAGATACATATCTGATATATCAATGAAACGTCGCTGATACATGTTAGAGATTTGAAGCTGGCACATACATGATACACATTATATCCAATGATGCTTACATAGTGTTATAACAGTAACGTATTTTCTCACGAGTGTAGATTTATGTAGGTGATAGATGTTTTGATTAGCTGGATTAACATCTAAAGTTCGAAAAAAATCGAAGTGGCCGGTTTTATTTGCTCGTTGAATCCATATGATTTGTGCCAAAAATCAATCAACTATTCACCCACCTACGTGTCGAAAAAGAAAAAGTAATGAAAATTTGAACAATCAAAATCACAATGACATAAGTTTAACACTAACAAAACATGATTTAAAATTCGATAATTGTACTTTCAACAATTGTATTTTTGACGTCAGTTTATGTAATTGCAATCAGAAAAATGACTCGTGAAATCTCGTAAAATAATTAAAAATAAAAAATTCTCGTATAAAATTGATTTTATATTAATATTAATAATATGGTAGTATTATTGTGTAATATTTAGGTTATTTGTTATGTATGTTACTATTGATGAAGTTTTGCTTGTATATGTAAATTTCAAACAATTTCTGACTTCTAACTATATTTTAAACTATTTTTTTACACGTTTCATTACTTTTTGCACTTTATTTTCTTGCATGTTTTATTCAAGTCTCATTACCTTTCATATATTTTTTTGATGCCCGCTCCGACCAGCAAAAGTCGAGTGGGTAGGCCGCAAAAGTAAAAACAGTAAATATCGCGAGCTAGTAGCCGTCAACGCTATTTTATTGATTGACATTAATTATTGAACGTACTATCGCTTGGGGATGAAGAAAAATAGTATACGATGATACGCGGCCAGAAAGTTAGATGCCCTGGCGTGCGTGATATAAAGCCTCGGCTTCGACTCGGCCTTTGTATCACAAACACCAAGAAATCTGATTTTTTGGCCTTGGGTCGTGATACAGTAGGATCGCGATATATTGCCGCTTTTCGGGCTGCAGGGAGGGAAATTTTTGCGGTAAGGAAATATATCATGCGGTAGCGCCACACTGAAGCTCCATCTACTGTTGTTTTGCGCAGACGCAAAGGCCGCGCAGCCACGCGCAGTGGTAGTTGGTGGGGGAGCTAGTGTTGTTCGCATGGAGGAAAAGCGTTCTCAGCGGTAATACATCGCGATCCCACTAAATACTATTTTTTTCGCTAACACCACACTCCTATGGCATTCCAGTTGTAACTATTAGTTTCATGCAGAGGAAAGTGGAGTAATATAGCCCTCTTAAAAAATGAGGGAACGTGGGGTAACGTACTACCCCCTCAAACATTAAGAAAAAAAAAAAAACTAAAATATGTATATTAATATCACAATTCTATGAAATAATATTAGATTCAATAAATGGATTATCAATTTTTCGTATAGATTTTAAGGCAGGGCCATTCTACCCTACTTAATTAAATTTCTGTTTGTTTGTCAAATTTGCCACATCACCTCGCACATGACACATATGACATATCTATTTCAAACCGTATGGAACATTGTAGCACTAATATTCTTTTAGAGGAGCTATATTCCCCACTTTCTCCTAATTGTATATTAACTTAATTATATTCAAGAAAGTGTGTACATTAATACAAATTTTCATTAAATGTTTAATATTATTTACAATACAACCTAGAATACCTTCGAAACAAGGCCATTTTGTGAGGTTACAGGCCTGAAATTCTAGTTTTCTGTGCACTTCTCAATGCAATCTCAGCAATAATTTTATTGATGATGTATGTACAGGCCATTTTTAGCCAAAAATTATTGACATTTATTTCTTATATCCAATCGTACATCTTCGATTTTTCTGCCAAGTTTAAAAAATCTTCGGGGTATTCCGTCTCGACTCGACTATGATAGTTCCAATATCGTAAATTTGTTTTGTACATTACAGTTCTGAAAGATGCAATTACTCAATGCCATTTTTTCTTTGACGATTAGTCTCATCGTTTTGACGGAGCAGAATATTCCAATTCCGAAGTTTTCGCTGCTACGAAATTTCCAAACGCATATTATAACCTGAGATCTGTCAGTCCTGTCGAAAGAATGAACTACAAAATTTTGTGTTCTTGGAATGTACTATTTGAAAATAACGTCTTCGACATTCATCAACCCTTGTATCTCGTATTAAATTCAAATGAATGTGTCCAGGCGTAGCTAAAATAGTCAAAGGATTCGAAATCTGACTGTTGCGTGGACGCCTACGATGTTAATTAAAATGCTGTAGGCATTTATGTATTTACATAAATTAATTCCAAATGTCGGACGTTGAGTAACATTTATAGTACAGTAGAACCTCGACTCTCCGAACCGATTAGGACCGGGCCTAGTTCGGATAATCGAAAATTCGGATAGTGGAACAGCAATGTTAGGTGACACGATGTTTAGCGCTGGGAAAAATTAAGAAATATGTCACACACATATATGTTTTGATTTTTATATGTATATTATTTAATAACATTTGTAAACATTTGACATTTAATTAAATTTTTTTTTCAAATATTAAATGCATAAATAACAAATAATGAAACATGTGAATGTGTATGTCGTGTCATATTTGAAACGCAAAATAGTAGGAAAACAGTACAAAACAATGAAATCTCGTTACATAATGCACATATTAAACGGCTCAAGTTTAAGGCTTCTTCATAAAGAAATCCAAAATTTCTGGTTGCCGTATGTTTGTTACTTGTTTTTCTGCGACTAAATCTCGCAAACGTTTGAGAAGAAGGAGCTGTGTTAAGCATCATTCTTCTTGTTGTTCACACCACTCAAGACTCGTCTCTAAAGTTGCAAACGCTTCAGCATTCGAAGGTTTCTTGCACGTATCCGAATCTTCATCGCTATTGCTGTCGTCATTATCATTCTCTTCGCCGGGGTTCGTTTACGTAGATACAATTTCGTCATCATTTCAATGCTGATAACCAGGATCGTTCGCGTCCACTCTATAGCGTCTTTCTTGTTACAATCCGTAAGTCCCGGGATACTGTTGAATAACTCGACGAATTCAGGGAGATGAACATGGGGAATCTCTTATACAATCTCTTATTCTGGCCTTACCGAAGGAGGCCAGAGCTTATTCCAGGAATTTTTTCAAATTTCCTTCCGTTAGAGAATCCTAAGCATCTGCTAGCATGTAGGAAAAATGCTTCAAGTTCAGTGCGTTCGAAAATGAAACAACGCTATCTTCGGTGTTCTCTTCCGTGAGTAACAGCCTTCGTAGTATTTGCTTACGGTACATGCGTTTCAGTTTTTCGATCACACCCTGATCCATAGGTTGGATCAACGACGTGACGTTTGTTGAAAGATACATAACGACAAAGTCCGGGTCAAAGGCATTCAGAACTTCTGCGGATGGATGAGACGGCGCGTTATCCAACAACAGCAGTACTTTCCCAGTTTTAGATTTAGCTTGACGCCATTTTTTTACATTTGGTATAAACTCATTTTTATACCAATCACAGAACAACTTTGAGTCCATCCACGCGCTTTTCTGTGCTTTACAGGTTACTTGTGAACTCCTGATGTTTTTAAAGCATCGTGGCTTTTTAGATTTTCCGATGAGCAGCAAGGGCCATCTATGAGTGCCAGCAGCATTAGCACACGTCATACTAATCACCCTTTCTTTAAAAACTTTAGAACCACGCGCCGCGTGTTCTTGTCGACATGCAAGAGATTTTCGCGGTAAAGCTTTTCAATAGAACCCTGTCTCGTCTTCGTTATAAACGTCATCTCTAAAAAACCCTTCCGCATCCAAAAACGTTTGGAATGGTTCCTTAAATTTTTCAGCCGCGTTGGAATTCGCTAATAAAGCTTCTCCATGAACCTGCAACTCACGTATCCCATGACGATTTTGAAATTTTTGAAGCCAACCGGAACTGGCCTTAAAATCTGATGGTCCCTCAAGCTTCTCATTCAAATCAAGAGCTTTCTCGCACAACAGTGGACCCGAAATTGGTTTTCCCAAGCTTCGTCTCTGTACGAACCACTTAGAAACTGTATTATCTAGATTTTTATTCCACGCACTTTTCATCGCTTCTAGTTTTTTTACTCCGTCCTCACTCTCCATTATACATTACGTGAACACGCCAGACATTATATGAACGCGCCAGAGATACGCCACTTTCACCTCTATCTAACTTGGAAATTACATGTAATTTTTGTTGCAACGACAGAACATTACGTTTTCGTTTAGTGTAGGAAGAACTCAACGTCGAAGCCATAACGCGTATGCATAGAAAAAACTATGAAAAAATATCGACTATGTATTCAACTGAGTATTCCTGTATGTAGTTAAATAAAGACTACCGGTAAGAATGAATATGCGAGTCCACTAATGTCCTGACAGGCAAATCAAGCTTGAACACGGTTGACGAAACGCTTTGTTTGCAACATTGTAATTGCGCGTGGCCCTTCAAATTTCGCGTCATCGTTCAAATAGATACATACTATATAATGCAACACGAAAAACGCGCATGAAGCAGAAAAAAAACACCAAGGTGAGGTTCGGATAATAGAGGGTTCGGATGACAGAGGTTTGGATAATTGAGGTTCTACTGGAATTTTATATTTGAACAGATTCAGGTAAATCATACAAATTCTGAACTTAGAATTTCGCGGGGTTACATAAGATAAAGTGGATAGCTCCCGGAGTCGACAAGTATTATACAAGAAAAATCTTCTGAGTCAGCGGTTGTTGGCAATAGTAGGGTGGAGTTTAGTAAGGGTAAGAAATTGTTAATATCTTTTAATTGGTTGATTTGTTGAAGTGGAAAGTTAGTTACCGTGTGTGAGTAGTCAAGAGGTCAGAGTAGGACTTCGGGTTGAAGAAGTAGAAGGATTGGCGGTTGGACTTAAGATTGTTTAAACATTAGGATTTCTTAGAAGAGTTAGATAGAGGATAGGTCTTGGGGTTGTAGTGCGACGTGTGGACAACAAAGGAAGAATTCGGTAGGTCGTAAAAGATAATTTTTTAGGGAAAGTTTCTACATTTGCAGTGCACATAGGCTGTTTTACTGCGGGAGACTACAAGATAGGGATTTTTGGAAAGTATTGACAGGAAACCTCGTCTTTTTAGGTTACATAAAATGTGCGTGCCAAATGTTTGTTCTGCTAAATTTCTGCAAGACCTTGCGATAGATGGCAGGACTCTGAGTTCAGAACCCACAATCATCTCAAGACTAGAATAAACTAAAAATGAAACGAAACGTCCTGAAACTGGTAATGGAATGAAAGGATTGTAATTTAAAATCGTCTTACAGGTATCACAAATTCTGCATTTTATTTTCAATACTTTTCAATAATAACCGTCTCACAAATTTGTTATAAATTTTTTTACTGAATAGCAAATGATGAATAACAAAATTATGTACTTCGGAACTGCCAGATTTCTTTTTATTTTTAATCACGTATGTGAAAGGGAAGTCTTCATTCCTTGTCGAAAACGACTATCGCCAATTCAAAAAATTGTCGACTTTCGAACCCTTTAGCTGACGTCACACATGATTCTGAACACACATTGGTCTATCTGTCTGTCTGTTCGCTGGTCTGTCCAAAATATAAGAGTGTGTATTGTTCTGGAAAACGGATGGATTGAAAAATTTGAAACCTTACAGGATTATAGCTGTTGATCTGACATTGAAAGATTGCTATGTCTCATCAAGATCAATCAACTGGTTGCTCGGGAAAAAATGATTGAATTCGAAATTAAATAAGAACGAAATGGCGCAGTGATCTGGGGCATAGCCTGATAGAGAAGACTTGCATTTACGTGTTTGAAAATGAATGGTGATGAAAAGTCTAGGGCAGCCTGGATGACCAAATTGTTGTTCGTATTTTTAACATCATTCTATTTTGTTGACTTTTGTTGATTTCCAAATAATCATAATTCCTGAACTAAAAGTCTTGCCATCTGCCACGAGGTCTTGAAATTTACGTAATTTTTTCTAGAATATCCTGTAAAAATTTCAATAAGCTCAGAGATGGCCTGTTTCTCAAAAACAGTTCTATGCCATGCATTTAAAAATAATTTCTGATACGGGGGTTGCCCGTATTGATTTTTGAAATTTCAATATTCTGCTCCGTCGGAACTATAGGAGCAATCGCTAAAAGGAACGGTATGAGAAATTGCATCTTTCGTGACTACATGTACAAGGTGTTAAGAAATTATGTATCGCCACTTCACAAGATGATTCTCCAGTGCAAGATCGGTGGAGATCTGCAAAAACATGCCCCCGCAAAATTGATCTTGACCTCGTTCTTGGGGGTCAAATGAGTCCATTTTTTATGGTTTCTAAAAATTCTACTCGTTGAGAGCAACAAAAGTCTCCAAGGTACCATAGGTCGTAGACAACCCGTTCACAATGAAAATGGCACTTGAACATATTGAAAGATCTATAATACAGTAGACTCCCGTTAAGTGCTCATGCTCGGGGCTGTAAACAACCTGAATTCGGAGAAATGTGCACTTAAATGGAGCCCCCACTACGCTTACTAGTTCTCGGAAATACTACGCAGTATAATAGAACTAACAAAAGAATAGGCGGCTGAAACCACATCACCCATAGAGAGACGGCGCAAGAGTGGGGGATCTGTCGATTCTGTGAAATATGCCGAAAACGTCGAAGTTCCACGAAAGCGAGCACTTAACGGAAGTCTACTGTATTCAGGAAAAGTTACCAGTCGACGTTCTACCCGATTGTGAGATCATTTTGTCAACTCTTGCTATCTGTTACCAAAGTGGATGAATTTTTCACGCACCGACCCACGATTAACGACCTTAATGACGAAAAAGAGCGTCTCCAAGACTCATAGAAGCAAAAAAAAGCCTAGAAATCCCAACAAATGATTAAGGAAATCATTCATAAGACTGTGATACTGAGAATGAGTAGATTATTAAATATTAGTATTTGATAAAACAATTTTATAAAACGAAGTGACTAAAGACTAAAAATAGTTGAACAAACAATGAACTGAATAATTGAAAAGTAAAGTTCTGACAAAAAAGTTAAAATGCCTTTCATATTTTACTATATTCACCCGAATTTCCTATTCTGATGCAATTTACCAATAATTCCAGTACTGTAGACTCCCGTTAAGTGCTCTCCCGTTAAGTGCTCGCTTTCGTGGAATTTCGACGTTTACGACATATTTCGCAGAATCGACAGATCCCCCACTCTTGCGCCGCCTTTCTATGGGTGATGTGGTTTCAGCCGCCTATTCTTTTGTTAGTTCGATTATACTGTGTAGTATTTCCGAGAACTAGTAAGCGTAGTGGGGGCTCCATTTAAGTGCGCATTTCTCCGAATTTAGGTTGTCTACAGCCCCGAGCATGAGCACTTAACGGGATTCTACTGTATAGTCTCTACTTTCCACGTAATCGGTGTCGGTAGTGACATTCGCGGGGATTTCTAGGTTTTTTTTTTGCTTGTGTGAATCTCGGAGACGCTCTTTTTCGTCATTAAGGTCGTTGATCGTTGATCGGAGAGTGGAAAATTCATGCACTTTGGTAACAGATAGTGAGAGTTCACAAAATGATCTCACAATCGAGTGAAACGTCGACTGGTAACTTTTTCCAAATTTTATAGATCTTTCAACATGTTCAAGTGCCGTTTTAATTGTGAACGGGTTGTGTGCGACCTATGGTTCCTTGTAGCGTTTTGGATACAGCTCAGTCTACATGCGGGACACAAAAATTCACGAACGAAAGGAAGTGCTGCGTCATATCGCTCAAGCCAGCGCGATGATTCGACGTAAACACCGAATGATGAAGTCGGGCAAAAAGCTCACTGAATAGAAGATGAGCGATGTTTTCAAACTGGTAGTCACTCCGTTGACAGATGAGGCGAAGGTTTCTGAAACGGTTGCTAAATCCATCAAAGAAGAACTGATTTAAGATGAACCCGCATCAAAGAAGAGGTTACAACGATTTAAGAAGAACCTCGATTAGATCATTCCTTTTCAACAACAGACGATGAAGAGAAATGGATATATGATTCTACAGCTACGTGTACGGTGCACGGGTAGGTACATCCGCCACATCCAGGATATTGGCGAAAAAAAACGTATTTTCTAATTTGAATGTGCGGCGTAGAAAATTAATTTCGTAAGCTCCGTCTTGCGCAATGGTCCCTGTATATTGTCTGACATAACAAAATTTGAATTTCGATTTATGTTCATCTGTAAATTTGATGAGGACACATTGATTTATCTGTAATGGTTTGCCTAGCTTGCCATTGAAGATTGAGATGTGATGTCTTCTTTCAATTCATTGACTGAATCAAAACTTTCATTCGAACCACTGGATGATAGATTTTCAACCTCATCATCTTCATCATCTGATTCAATAATTTTACGTTTGCACTTTTTGGGAAGCACAACTTTAGATATCATTTGTTTTGTTTTGATTGGTTTTCTCATCTCAGCCTTGATTTGCAATTTCAATTTTACGGGGCTGGTGGTTGCAATAACACTGCTGCCCTTTTCCCTAGATTTTCGATTAAGTTTTCTGGGCTTAGCTTTCGGATAACCTTCAAATTCTGCAGGGCTTATGAAATTTTTTGTTCGAAATTCTAAATTCTCTGACGTGTTGGGAGTAGAGAATGTTCCAACACTAGGTCTGGTTTCTCCGGTGTCAGAAACTGACGGGGTTTCCACAGGTGTATCAGGGTCAGCGACATTAGATGCTCGTGCCTCGGAATTTTTATCGATGGGATCGTCCCGATCAGTGACAGAACTGCACAAAAAGTCAGCTTCTAAAAATATTGTTTTGTCAAACGGAAAAATCCCTGAATGCTGAAATCCTTTGATAATACTCATTGGCACTAATGCTTTGTTAAATGCCGTTCCTATACATGAGGCCACGTCATAAATGGAAACTGGAATGCCTGGATGCGCTAACAACTAGGCTTGGAGTGCTTGGTTGTAATATGTTTTGAATGGCCCATAGACTGAAACGTCAAAAGGCTGCATCCGATGACTACGTGTGAGGTGGTAGTGTTAATATTGTAATTCCGTTGGATTTTGCCAATTCAAGAGCTTCTATGGACAAATGGCTCTCATAATTGTCTAATATCAGCAAACATGGATGTTCTTTTAATGCTGATGTGAATTTTTTGAAATGACGGATAACTTCCGGGAAAAGATTCGCGGTCATCCAACCGCTAGGGTTAGCTAAATCTAATGTAGCAGTAGGAGCCCCGTTAATCAGATGTGGTTTATAATTTTTCCGAGGGAAGATCATTATGGGAGGGATAAATGAGCCCATGGCATTGATAGCTACACAGGTTGTCACTAACGTGCCGCGTTCTTGACTATAAGTTGCCACGTTAACCTGTTTTACAACTTTTGTTACAATAATTTTACTGCATTTCTGAACCGTCGTAGTTCTTGTTTCGTCCAGATTCCAAACCCTAGTTCCATTAGCAAAAGATTCCTCCTTTCCATACGGACTTTCAAGGTTTGAGAAAAATAGGTCGACATTATGCTTGTTGAAAGCTGTCATGAGAGATAGAGAACAACCTTCGGGAGTTCTTAGACTTAATTTATTTCTCTTGAGGAACGAGCGCATCCACTCTAGTCCTGCTTTTTTATCCTTATGCCAGCTTTCAGGAACTTTGACTTTATTGAACCTACAGGCTCTGTAGGGGTGGACCGACACTTCTTGCATACTCGTGGGACCTGTTGCGTGCCATACCACGCTAGTTAGAATTATATATTACTTCCCTATTGATAGGTACTCTTAGACCCGCGAGCCGAGGGTCGACGTGCCACTCGAACCCAAGGCAAGGGGGGCAATAAACAATATTGCTTATATTTTCCAGACATTTGGCAACCAAATGTGGAAGATCTAAATCACCTCCAACTTTCTGGCTGTCACTGTTTTACAGCTCTTTTAAACTTTCCCTAAAAACTCCAAGTCTATTGTCTAAGCATGCATCGCCTCGAACCCTTACCTCCCCTCCATATAGTCCTTCCAAGAACCTAAATGTTTAAACAATCTTTCCTCCATCCCTCCAACTTCCCACTCTAAGAACTCCTGACCAATCCTCACATTTAAACAAATCTCCCACTCATCTCATTCAACCAATCAGCACAAATTAACAATATCCTACCCTCACGCAATTTCTTTTCCACACCCACTAACGCCAACGACCAAAAATTAACTCCAAAGGTTCGTCAGTCTATCCAAAAATCTTCAACCATAAGCATGTTTATCTACTCTTACTCTGTCGCTAATCCGTTTAACTATACTCAATTCCAAGATTTTCTTTTATATTCATTTACTTGTTATAACTAAAGTTAAGTTTTTTGTCGTAAATATATATTTGAATATTGTTAAAAACATCATCTCTTAATAATCCACATATCTACCTAAACCACCTCATCCTAAAACAAGAAGTAGTCACACAAGGACGTTGTCGGCGTGTGATACGTTACAGGACCATATAAGGGAACCAACAAGAACCCTCAAACCGTAGTGAGGAGGCAAGACTCCAGGCTCTAGACTTATCTATGGAGGGCCTGGGACAGCAAGGATGGACACAGGTCCGTCTTACTGATGTCGGGAGTAGATCCGAAAGTCGGGCCCGAGCTGAGGAGAAGGGGGGACTACTGGCTTATCACGACCTACGAAGGACCTCTTGCAAAGAGGCTCATCGGAGGGCTAAGAAGGGATAGGAAGCTTTTGAACCTCCCCAGCACAAGCACAAGAAAGGGAGGCCGAAACCGCGATGTAGGAAGGTGCACCAAGCTCAGTGACGGTAACGGGACTGGTAACATTGATCTTCAAGCAGCCTCAAAAGACGAAAACAGGGATGATCGCGCGGTGCGGGGGCTCGAAGGACCTTGCACGGAGGCCTGCGGAGCGGCCTGCACCGGCGAGCAAGGAACAGAGGAGACTGAGATGGGTAGTCGTCTACGTTTCACGGAACTGATGGACCTCGCCTCACTTCCTACAGACCAAGAAGGGTGTCCGCAAGGGCTCGGCAACAATGGGTGAATTGAACTGAGCGCCCGGTTAATTCGAAAAACAAACAAATTTACCATTACTTTCATTATTTGTATTATTTTCATTATTTTCATCATCTTCATTATTTTAATTATTCTCATTATTTTCATTATCATCATTATTTTTATTACTTTCATTATTATCATTATTTTCATCATTCCCATCATTTTCATTATTTTCACCATTTTCATTATTTCCATTATTTTCATTATGATCATTATTTTCATTACTATCATTTTTTCAATATTATCACTATGTTCATTATTTTCATTATTTTCATCATATTCACTATTTTTATTGCAATCAATGCTTACACGTTTCGTTGATAATCCTGACTTCTAATATTTCAACGCAATGTTAGCGATTCAACGTGGAATATGATAGTATACATATACCTCTATCGAAATTATACGAATCGGAAACGTTTAATATGCCGTTATCATGACAATCAAGTCTCATTACTATCTGACTATTATTTCATATAACAGAAATGAATTGGTCATTTTGAATATCTAAATTTCAAAAAAATCAGCTGGCGCTCGTCAGTCGGAAGGTACTTGGCGGTGATCCGCTACCGCGAATTTTGATACAGCATTATTTTTATCGCGCTCTCACAAAAACAAGTGAAATCCGCTCTAAAAACATCTGAAATGTAAAAAAAGCCGCCAAGTTCTCAGATTAGAACACAATAAAACTTCACAAAAAACTTTTCGCCAGTTTCTGTCGTGGAGCCGGACGTCGCTGTTTCGTGTATAAGGGTAAATCTTTCTGTGTTCCGTGAAGTGCCACAAGATACTCTAAGTGAATTTCAGGAATATACTCTACAAGAGAATCGTCAGGGACGTTGCAAACATAAATCGACTCGTGTTCCCACTCGAAGGATCCACGCGGTAAGTACTGACTCATCGGCTCACCGTACAAATCGTTCACGTCCTAGTACATATGGTAAGATCCCTCTTTGCTCAGATCAAAATCTACCTTCATGTATTTATTATTGCTTACGGTATGTTGGTTTGGACATTGAGTCTACACCACCTTGAACACCTTTCTCGATAAATAAGAGTATCTTTACGTCGGTGAGGAGCTCGAGTTTGACGCGCGTACACTTGAGCATCGCGCTAAAAGCGAAACCAGGGGCGGTGTGATAGTGCAGAGGATCCAGGTTATAACGCAGAGCGACAGTTGCGTCTCAATCTTTTAAATACATCCGATAGGAGTAATACGTCCGTTTTTAAATATAAATCTGAATATTCACTCAACGTACTAACATTGAAAGACCTCCAAGCTCTTATCGCGTGTCGGTAATTCTCCTCCGAAACATTTCTATTGTTTAATTTTAAAAGAATTTTTCTGCCGGGGGTAGCTCCTTTTCACCAAGTTTTGTCCAGCTATCCACACTCGATTTCCTCTGCACTATTACAGTGTCTACGTGTACTTTATCCTTATCATTTAGATATGAGGTTTATTTGTCCAAGCCGCTTGCCATAAATCGAAATGTATCGATAAGCTACCTTCGTACCAGTGATTTTCTCTGTGAAAAAAATGTATCCTTTTTGTTGACGGGGAGGATACTCATTTCACCGTCGAGTAACGTCGCCAGTGCTTTGATTCAAAAGTGTAGATCGTAACCGGAAAGATTATGAAAAATTATTGAAAAGACAACTGTATAATTTAAATTACAACTTGGATGCGCCGCACCGCGGTACTTACCCGTAGAATGACAATGATCGGGATGCTTCTCATTCGTCTGGGTGAACTGTTTCTCACAAATATGACAGATCTCAGCATTATGGCAGAGAGAGCTAGAGAGCTGCATCAGTACGTTCCTTTCCAGATAAAAATCAACCAATTCAGCCAATTTTCGTAATTTATTGTCAAACCAGTGGATACAATCAGAGGCACGGTTTATTTCAAATTTTGAGAGAGAGTTGTTAAAGCTACGATGCAAATAATACGCTGCACTATGTGGAACACGCTTTTCACACAAGATCTCGCTTTTCGTCGGCTCAAGTATAGATTCTAGATCGGCATATACCACAAACGGTACAGACTCTTTGAATGTATAATTTTGAAAACTGAAAATTTTCTTTTGTTTCCTGGGTAGGATTATTTGACATTTATTCATGTTTGCAGTCTAGTCTACGCTTTTCAAAGGGAGTCTTAATTTCGAAATGACACAAACATCCATGGAAGAGAAATATAGCGCTTTCATGCTTCAATATTTGAGACCTTAATAACCTAGAGAGAATTCTGATCCAAGCAAAGTGGAAAACAATCTGATGATCGGTTTCTGCTTCACTATTCACGGCGCGAACGTGAGTTGTAGGTTTGTCTGATTTGCTTTTACTCAAATAAAGGGGTACTATTTCATCAGGCATTTTCCGAAAGGGGTTCCAGGCCGTAGACATTTATTGCTAGACCGTTGATTTTCTCAAATTTCGAAATATCTTTTCAGTCTATAGGGAAATTAATGCCCTTATAATTATAAGTACAGAGCTATAACGAGGATCAGAACTAGTTCAATCAAGGCGGTTGTCCGCAGGTCGTCGCGGCTTAGATCTTACACAGGATTGAGTTCGTCTCGTTGAAAAAATATATTACCAGTTTCGAAAAGTGTGAGTATTGCGAATCTTTCCGTGTTACAGTTAGAGTGGTTTTTGTGGATACTGTGAGCTTTAATTTATTGATTTTCTGATTTTTATTTTGTTAGCGCTTCCGAATCTATTTCGAACACCAGTATAGTTGAAAATGTTGGTACAAGTCGTCGAAAAATGGGGCTTACCTCACAAAAAAGAATGGGAGAATGCGAGGAGGAGTTTTGGCAGAGGTTCCGAAATGCATCGAAACAGGGCATTTTTTACGAGCAGTGCATAACAAGAAATCCTGGGTCGGGAGACGCTGAGGTGGACCATCATCTGATGTCCGTCTATGCAACGCCTCATTTTTCGTTCTGCGAGTGTGATGGGATCCCATTGTTATGACACAAATAGGATAAGTGTTTGCGGTATGTGGTGGTGGCAAGATTGTACCTGGATGCCGACAGAAAATTTAATAATGATGCAAACGACCAACACAAATTCGAGAAACTTGGCGAATCGATGTCTCAGCAGTTATCAAACTGCCTGCGAGATAAAGGCTCTCAAATAATCCAATCACATTAATTTCAGTATTTTGAATGATGAAATTGTTTCAGAAGTTATATTATTGAAACGAATTCTTTCTGTAATGCATCAAAATATTCCACCAATTAGAATCCGTATTCTAATTATTTGCTCATTTTCTTAGTAGCTCATCTGCTTGAAGCAGAAGAAACCAGGGGTGCAAATTTGAATGAGAAAAATCTCAGGATCATGATCGTGTTCGACGTCTAATCTATACAGGGTGTCCCAATTTCAAAGACGAGTTACGCTTCCAGCTGACCTAACGGTTGCATTGGAAAATGTTTCTTACAAAAGTTGTGTGGTTCAGAGGGGGCCAAGAAGATTTTTTTCCCCCGTGATCCAGCATTATAACTGGTAATGCTATGCAGGATGCACCAAATTTTTGAAATGGAATCATACATTTTTGGTCAAACTAAAATATTCCCTGTTCGAAAATGTACAACTTTCTAGGGAAATTTTTTTTTATAAAGTCAATAGTTCGTGAGATACAACAAAAAGTCAAATCCTGTAAGACACGAGAAGGTCGCGTCTTCCACACCTCGTGTGTGTGAGTACGCGCGTGCGCGCGTGTGTGTGTGTGCACGGGCATGTGCGTGAGCGCGTGCGTGGGTGTGTGTGTGTGTGTGTCTGTGTGTACAGTCAGCGATATCAAGATAAGGTCACGTGGCTCGTCACTTCCGCTGTATTTTATGACTCCAAACCCTCTCTGTGATGTGTGTGATATGTCAGAGCATTAGTGGGGTAACTACAGATGTTCAAAAATACCACCATCAAGAACAAGACATGCTCTCACTCGCTTTTCGAAGCTGTGCCCCGTTTTCGTCAGGATCGCCCTTGGAATTGCTCTGCACGCAATAGTAATTCTGTTCATCATGTCACCACTAGTCGTTGGAGGCTCCCGGTAAACAGCATCTTTCAGGAATCCCGACAGGAAAGAATCAGGTGATGTGAGATCCGTTAATCGTGGTAGTCACTCGACTGGACCTGCTTGACCGACCTAATTACCACCATAGGTAGCCTACAGATAATTCCTCACAATTCGGTGATAATGTGGAGATGCTTCATCTTGTTGGAACCACATTCGTGCTCGTGTGTCAAAGTCAACTTCTTACAAAAGCTCCGGTAATGCCTTCTGTGAAAAGTCGAGATATCTTGGCCCGGTCACCAGTCCCTCAAAGAAATGTAGCCCTACGAGATATCCGTTGATGATCCTACACCAAACATTTAATTTCTACTGATATTGATGATCAATCAGCCAATGTGGATTATCAACAAACCAATATCGAGAATTCCAACGATTAAGGTGGCCATCGCTCTGGAATGTCGCCTTGTCACTCATCAGGTGGTAGCGGGGAAAGTGCGAGTTTCACCTGATTTGTCCAGTTGCCCACCGACAAAATGCAACGCGACCGCGACGCACATGATCTTGATCAGAGAGTTGTTGGTGCAAGAAAATCCGGTAGGATCGAAGTTGTGACGCTTTCAAGATTCTTCGCGCGGTGCGCTTTGATACCCCTAAATACTTTTGGACTTTTCAGAGACTCAAATGAGGATTCATAGCAAACATCGCCAAAACGATGATATTTACGACAACTGCGTGACCCTCGGATTCAGGATTTAAATTTCGAACGATTTTTTGGGCTTTCAAGTGTCTTTGTCAAACCCTACGTTTCAGTTTCGCAATAACCCTATCATTTGGGAGTCGATATCGGACGTGACCATATCAATCGCCATACAATCCAGCTGCTTTTCGGTACTTCCTACGACATTTTTCCAAAGCGAGAAGAATATCAAGGACTTCGGAAGGAGTGTAATCAGGCATTTAAAATTACTGGGAAATACTGTGAAAGTAGCGAGCCGTCGAAATCTTATCGTATCATACTCGTATTGTATTGTGGCGTGTTATGTGGCGCAGTAGGTAAGCAGGACGCATTGTATTGTGTCGTGTTATGGAAAGGTAAGACACAGCACATTATGCACAAAAAGCTGAGGAAACAACAAAACATTTTTATGCGCAACTTTTTCTTTCCTGAGCTCAATTTATCAAGTTAAGTGGAGAGAAATATATTTGAATTTCGGCTACCAAAAAATCCGATATAATTAACAAAATTTTTTCTTACTTCAGGTAATATACTCAAATTATTTTAGAATGTTTGAAGATACCAAAAAGCTCAGGTGGCACACTTGATAAAGTATCTTTCATATGCGTGCAATTTTGATATTTTTAATTTTCAATATGTATATAATTTTAATATTTTTAATTTTTAATTTGTATTTAATTTCATAATATTAATATAATTGTAATCTAATATTGTTGAGAAAATCTATTCATTTCAAATGATAAACGCTTATTCATTAATACCCCTCATTTCGTAGTAATTCGGCCTCAGCCTAAAGCATTTGAAACGAACTATAGTCCTGGGATCGCGGAGTCAAGAAGGCACACACGCACACAAACAGGCGTGCCACACCAACAGGTGCCCGTTCATGGGATGCGCCTTCTTGGCTATTATTCAATTAATCATTACAAAAAATCTAGGCATTTTTAGAAACATCGGCAAGGGAAGAGTATTCCGGTGAATTGTTTGTTGCGAATTCTGTTTTATAGTTTTTGTCAAGTTAAGTTACATACGTGGCAATAAAATCTGATTTCAATTGTTTTTTCGATGAAAACAGCCTTTTTATAGGAACCCTGTAAAAGTTAATGTACTTGGTAAACGTTTTTGCACCCGAGGTGTTTTCGTGGGTCTAACTTGCAAGACATATTGACTTGAACTTCTCGGGCACGTGAAATAATATTCAGAGGCTTAAATTCTGGTTTCAATATTAAACTAACTTACATTTTCAATTAATTTTATGATTATGACTGATTTATGATTATGATTGAATTTATGATTATGATTATGGTTAATTTAAAGACTTAACAATATTTGTTGTTAATTATTTGTTTGTTCCAAATCTTGTAATTGTTTTCAGCTATTCCATATTAATTATTATTACGTTAAACGTAGCGCATAATGCGATTATGGATTTGAAAAGTTTCAGTTGTTATAGAAGTTTAGGGACTTATAGCGTTGGTCATTGAGGTGAAAAAAAAAAAAAATTCGGAACCTCGTATCTGCTCATTGGAGCAGTGTTGTTGAAGAAGACGTTTTGAAATAATTCAGAAAACGTGATCGGTGACGACTAAATGACTGAATTGACATGAATCGCCGGGTTATATGCAATATAATTGCTGATCCGTAGTTTCCAGATGTAATATGGTATGTAAGTTGTCTTGTAATCTGAAATACTTTTATAGTATTATATTATGGGTAAACGACGAGTGTACAGTAGATTCGATCAATAGTATATAAAATTTCAAACATGTAAGTGTAATAGATTGATAGACATCTTACCAGAGTCCCACCTTGTCAGCTGCGTATTTTGAAGTGTGTATATACCTGTATCCTATAAAAAGTGTAGAAATTTTGAAACCGTAGTATATTCTAAAGAAATGAATAGCGTGTGTACCTCGTTACGGTTACTTTTCATGATTCATTATACACAAAATATTACAGATTTGTTGAATTATTCCTGAAAAAATAATTATGTATGCAGTACATGCAAGCTATGTGCTTTGTGAAAGATTCAACATGCAGTGTAGTGCTCTTGCTAATCACCCAATAAAATACAAATGAGTTTTGATGACTGATGAAGATATTAGACCGATATGGCAGTACAACGTCTGATAAATTATTCATCTGCTGTGTCGGTCTACTGCACTTTTCATCAAATTAGTTTCTTCTCTCGATATTCCGTCCAATAGTCCCCATGCGAGTACACTTTGTGTTTCGGGTATGAGTATACTTTATTGCATCGCAAGATGTGATGTCGAATCCGAAATATCATCGGAAAGAAGACTATTGGTCCATATCCTTCATCCAATATTTTTTTATTTCAGTCTACGATTATATTATATGATCAATCATTATTTAGTACTGTCAGATTCAAATTCGCTTTGCTTTGCACTTCATCAATAAAATAAAAGTGAATAATAATATAATACAAAGCGTTAAATACAAGGATACGAGTTTAGAATGCTAGTTTACATCACAAGTCATCGGGCTTAAAGCGGTATTTTTCATACGATAAATAGAATTTCAAATATCTGAAAATGCCAGAAAGTTATAAGGGTGTCGGGTGCCTGGACCAAGTTGACGAACTATATACACACTCAACTAAAAATGAAGTGCTGATAATGAGCCAAAAGGAAATAAGAAAAAAACATTATGTGAAGATTCAAAAAAAAAAAAGAATGTATACAATTGCAGTTGAAAATTGAACGACAAAGGAAAAAGTTATAATAACGGCTGAATATAAGTTGTGATCAGTACCTCATGAAAATTAGAGTAAGTATTGAGAAGATGAGTTCATGAAATTTTTCTGTTGAGTATCGTGCATATGCTATAATTAATATATTTGCATGTAAATATTAGGGTGGTCCTTAATTTGATCATATTTGAATCTTGATGCTTCCATAGGCCAAAATGTGTCCAAGCATATACAACAAATGTAGCTGAAACCATGAATCCATACCTTAATTCTAAGTACTCCTAGTCTAGTCATTTTAGGTTTTTTGTACCGAAAAAGTCGAAGCTTCAATTTTCTTGTTTTTTGATCGCTCCATTTTGACGTTCTGAATAGTCGTTCTGAATAGTCGATAAATTCGGTTTTTGCGAATATCTCGCTTCCTATGGCTCGAAAACCAATCAAGGTAGGTATAAAAATTAAAGATAATAAAATTTCCCACAAAAGAAGTCTCTCTCATTTTTTACGTACAATGGACGATTTACAGAATATAGGGCGAAGAATGTCTATGACGTGCGTAGTATTCGTTGCCGCACATTTTTTTTTATGTATTTTTACCAATATCTCGCTTCCTATGGCACGGAGACAAATTCAGGTGATTATCAAAAAGAAAGATCACAAAATGTCCCAAAAAAAAGGTCTGATTACTTAGCTTAGAACAGCAAAAACCTTGCTCCGATATAATGTGTGTAGTATCTATTTTCGTACCACTTTCGAGGTATTTTTGTGAATATTTCTGCCCAGTCTAGACTCCGTGGCAGCGCAGGCTGGGGAGTCAAAGTTATTGGTCGTTCGTACGCCTTGCGCGGAAACTTTGGAGTACTTTTTTGTCTAAACGATCCATGGTATGTAAAAAATGAACCAAATCTTTCCTACGTGAAATTTCATACTCTTGAATTTCGATCTGATCCTCAATTAGTCTCCGAGTCATAGGAAGCGGGATATTCGCAAAAATACGTCGAAAATGGTGCGAAAACGGATACTACGTATGTTATAGCGGAGCAAGTCTTTTGCTAATCAGTTCGTTGTACGTAAAATATGAATGAGACCTGTTTTGTGAGAAATTTCGTAATCTTTCTTTTCGATAATCACCTCAATTTGTCTCCGAGCCACAGGAAGCGATTCGTACAAATACGTGAAAAGTGGTGCGGCAACAAATACTACGCACGTCATAGACATTCGTCGCCCTATATTCCGTGAATCGTCCATTGTACGTAAAAAATGAATGAGACTTTTCTTGTGGAAAATTTTGTTATCTTTACTTTTGATAATTACCTTGATCGCTCTCCAAGCTATAGGAAGCGAGATATTCATAAAAAAACGAATTTATCGACTTTTGACCTTGAATATTTATTGACACGAACACGAACGCGATCTCGTTCTCGATTTTCAATATGTTTTTCAGAACGTCAAAATTAAGCGATCAAAAGAAAAAGAACATTGAATCTTCGACTTTTTCAGTACAGAAGCCATATTTATGACTAAAATGAATAGACTATCCCATCAGCTTTGAATTTTGCTATTTGAATAACACACGATTCCTGGCATTTCGCAGCTAACTTCTTTTCGTATTGCTGTGTCGCTCCGAAAAATCTGAAACTTGATAATTTTTCACCCATAGTGATAGATATTCCAAAATTTCACAGATTTTCAACAAGCTACACCGCACCAAAGAACTGTACTGAAGACATGATATGAAAAAGTTCCGGAGCATTACGCATACGATTTTTTGTTATTTAGAGATGAAAGTTTTTGTTTAATGCGCTCCTGCATTGGGAATTAAGTCGTCAACAACCTGTGACATTTTCATAGGATACCTACTACCATAAGTAAGAGGTGTGGAAACTTTCAGATTTTCCTTGCGATAATGTAATCGGAAGAAAAGGTCCTGCGAAGTGACAAAAACCGTGTGTTATTCAAATAAGCAAATTCAAAAGCTTGGTGGCAGTACTTAGAAATGAGATACGAACCTTTGGTTTTGAATGCATTTTTTGTATGTATTTTCAGATATTACGGCCCACCAGCGCGTTGAAATACGAACATGATCAATTTACCGATCATTTTAATGTATATAGGTATATTAGATGATAAATGATCATGTATACATATAAGATATATGTACACTCAACGAATTTGATTCTACCACCCCCAAAATATACAACCGAAATTACACTACGTTTTAAGTTGGCAATGCCCAACTTGAGAGCCACCATGATGGGAGGTGGTCAGCGAGTTAAGGTGGGGCAAATCGATTTTCACTGACATAAACTATTTTCTTTCTAATTATCTCAGAAACGGTGATACCAAATTAATTGTTCGTTTGGCATTTCATGATTTGAGAAGAACAGGTTCTATCTAGAGAGGAAAATTTACTACAATCTAGAATAATTTACTCTTTGTGCATAGTAAAATGTAGGTGTGTCATTTATTTTTATCATTATCAAAGCTTTCAAGGCATTGATGCGTTAGACCGTTCAACAGCTCCTTTGTAATTGGAATGCCGTGCATGTTCATCTAAAAACAACTTTGATTTAGGTAATATACAGGGTGGTCTATTTAACTCTGCTACCTGATTTATCTCGAAAAATTAAGTAATAGTAATTAAGTAATAGTAAAACTTCCAGGGTACAAAGGAGGAAGAACGTCGGTGTTATTGGATTTTCCAGTGGAGGCGCCGCTTAGGTCAGAAGAAGGTCAACTTTGTTTTCTTTAACGGAAGTCCATATTTCTCATTACGAAAATTTGTTTCACTTGAAAACCGAAACCACTTTTGTATGAAACATTTTTTGTGAGACATCAATTTTCCATACTATTCGGCTGAGCAACTAAAGATTTTTCAACTTTTAAGAACATTTCACTTCTAAACTATCAAGTTTAGAGAAAAATTGCAATAGACAAAAAGTGCGTAATTTCGGGCAAAGATTCTTAGAAAATAAATGCAATTTTTTTTTCACAATGTTTGATGTCTTTTCACGCAATTAAAGAAGCTGCAACAAAAAGTTGTTGGAAAAAAATCTGCAATTATTGTCCAACAATCTTTGCATGAAATTACGTACTTATTATCTTCTGCAATTTTCCTTCAAACTTGATAGTTTAGGGGTGAAATTATCTCAAAAGTTTAAAAATCTCTAGTTGTTCAGCTGAATATCATGGAAAATTGATGTCTCACAAAAAAATGTTTCATACAAAAGTGGTTTGAGTTTTCAAGTGGAACCAAATTATGTAATGGAAGATATGGGTTTCTATTAAAAAAATAAACAAAGTTGATCTTCCCCTGACCTCAACGGCGCGTCCACTGAAAACTTCAAAGACGCCAACTTCTTTCCTCCTTTGAACCCTAAAAGTTTTACTATACCGTGTGTTTGTGAATAGGCGCGACAGTATGTCCAGTAGCGGATGTACAGTCGCGAATGCGAATCACGTTATGCGAATGTATCGGTATGGTATAGTAGATCACAGTCTAAGTTCAATCCACGTGATCATTAGCTGCGGAGTCCAATACTTCAATGGCGCGCTTGGTCGTACTTTTGCATCAAGTGTCACACAATAAATCACATTTAAATGAAGTAGATGTACTCTTTTCTTTTGCGGATACTGCACTCGTACTTATGAAAAATAGGATCCACTGTCTACCGAGTATGCGGAGCATGAAGAACATTTCGTAAGTTTGATAATTGTTTTGAATAACAATATTCAACGTTTGTCATACTATAGCCAAGAGCATGGCCAAGCGCGCCATCAAACGGCGTACTGATGTATTAACCTCCACAGCGTATGATCACGTACATTTTTAGACAGAATCTACTATACCATACCGATAAATTCGCATAACGTGAATACTCACGCAGTGGGCGACTATGCATCCGCTACTGGACATACTGTCGCGCCTATTCACAAACACACGGTACTCAATACTTGATCGGAGAAGCATTTTTCGAGATAAATCAGGTGGCAGAGTTAAATGGACCACCCTATATACGACCTGATGTGTATTTCCGCTATCAGAAATAATTGTCTTTAATCAGTGGCAAACATATGTTTTGTTGCCTTCCACCATCTCTCGGGCATTGCAGAAAGTAGAAAGGCATATGTTTTCCGGTGATTGAGATAAGGCAATGATCACTAACTGTGGGAATACATGCCAGCCCATTATTATTGTTTGAATCAAGGATGTTTTCAGATGACCATGATAGCCATTCCCGTTGCAAGAGCGCTAACGTTTTTTTCACTTGAATGCTGCATCAAGCTGACAGTTGATGGTATCACCGTTTCGGAAAATAACGAGAAAATAGTTAATGTCGGTAAAAGTCGACTATAGCTCGTCCTCTTTGGGTTCGTGTATCTATATTCGAAGGTTGAAGTGCTAAAAAAGTAACGTCATCTTTGAAAAGTGTGAAAAAGGTCAGTTCAGTATTTTCGCAAAATGGCAATAGCCCTAGAATTTGTCGGAAAGATGAATATTTTTTTCATTTTTCGAATGATTTATAATACAATCAGGCTATTCAGAGTTTTTTTTATTTTTTATTGTCAAGGCGTTTCTGAAATACCAGAAGAAGAAGATAACATTAAAAAATATCAGTCCAGTAAGATACAATACATGGAAAATAGTATTTTTAAATTGCCTCAATAAACCGAAAATAAAATTCGAATTACGAATAGGACTGTTCAATTAAAATTCAATATAAATTATCATGAAACTAGCAATCCAAGGACAATCTAGTAAATGGAATAATATATTGCGATTGAATATAATGGTAACGCAAATTACCCGTGATATGTCTAACAATATGTGAAAGTAATTTGAAGCTTATTTATGTTGCATCCTTGCTATTGAATCGAATAAATTTGGAATAATTTCATATGACTTATCAAAAATATTTCTGAGATTATAAGTTAAATGAATTGAATTGAAAAAGAGACTGAAAAGAACTTAGTTCTATTATTAATAGGCTTTTTCGATGAATAAGTGAATTGTTCATCTTTCCAAAAAATGTAACACCCTAAAAAATTTTTGGATGTACCGCAATCACCTTTTTAACACTTTACGAAAATGTCGTTATGTCCACAGCAATCGAATAATCTCAGTCGTCAGCTTTTTGAGGTTATGTGTATTGACATCATTACCGTCGAATATTGTGACTCGAGCCTTACTCGCTCGCCACCTCCCCTTATGGTGACCATCAGGCTAGACATTGCTTACTAAAACGTAGTACAACTTAAGTTGCATATTTTAAGGGGTGATAGAATCGAATTCATTAAGTGCACGTTTATTGTATAGCCAAGGAAATGGAATCTGAAGCGCCGTATTGATGCAACTGAACATACATGTGGTTTTAATTTCTGTCAAGTTGGCACAAAATTGAAGCAACCTCTGCTCCTATGATATATCAGTGGGATAATTGTATTTCAATGAAGACGTCTTTTGTTTTATTGATAACGTCAATTCGCATACTTAGAATTATCTCGCACGGAGAAGAACAATAACATATCATAAGAGCAAAGGTTGCTTTAATTTCGTGCCAACTTGAAAAAAATTAAAACCACTTTTATGTTCAGTTGCGGCAAAATGGCGCTTCAAATTCCATTTCCTTGGCTGTACGTACCATAAATATACGTGGAAGCGCACCATGCTTAATGCCGAAGATACCGGAACGTATCTAGCACATGTAATTGACTGTACATGTCGTACATATCATTGTTTAAGGGATATTTTGAGGATGCGCCCCGTCGAGGAGTAAAAAAAAAAACGAAGATAACTCTTTCACTAATGTCTGGTACGAAGAAAGTGATATTATTTTGCTATCTCTTTCATTGTATGGCACATTGGTGCAACAGTTAACTTTGTTATATTTTCATTTTAATGCTAAATTGCATAAGCTAGGGCATACGTCCGAGTATCTTCGGGATTGAGCATGGAGTGTTTCCACGAACATTTACGGTATACCGTAAGGTTACGGTGAGGGGAATCCACCCAGAGTTAGGTAACCTAATAGTCATTGTGTTTTTAATAAATTCAGCAACAATGTCCGTTGGCTGTATCGACAGACGACGTAGCGGTAGCTCTTACGATGTTAGGCTAGAAGCAACACTGTTACCAAATTTATTGAAAAAATAATGACCGTTGGCTTGCCTAACTCTACGTAGATTCCCCGCACCGTATAGGTATACAATATATCGTAAGCCTACAACCTAACCATTCCCAAAACATGGTGTCAGTGCGTAATAATATTCTTACATGTATACTCTAAATCTATAATAATGAATATGTATATATATGCAGATTTGTGAATGTGATATCAACGAGTAGGAAAAAAATAATAATGTCTCCTCTAAGCTATAGGGTCGCGTGAGTAGCCAATCAGGTGCGTGTCGTGAGCAATCGGGACAAGTGCGCCGGCTGGACCAGAGCTTTCCTCGATAAAGGCTTATGCAGAGCTTACCAGGTGGGACTCTGGACTGGTGAAGGTGACCAAGGCTCCGTGTAGTAGCCTGTTGCTGACTGCCGAGGCCTTCTTCAAGGCAACGTCCAACGGTTGGCACCCCAACAACCACAACCACACAGACAACATTTAGATTCGTTTAGAAAAGGCTATACTTCATTATTTTCCTACGTATATTATACATCGTTACTGTTACTTACACTAGCTACTTAAAGTTAGCTACATAAATGGGGTTGACACCAGGCTGCACAGTAGCCACTATACTCACCTTGGTTGGAAAAATCCCTATTCTCGAAGTACTGCCAATAGGCTGGT
Source organism: Macrophya annulata (assembly GCA_963924015.1). Lineage (NCBI taxonomy): Eukaryota > Metazoa > Arthropoda > Insecta > Hymenoptera > Tenthredinidae > Macrophya > Macrophya annulata. The sequence continues at coordinate 27,259,378 of OZ001257.1, read as the reverse complement.
CAAATTAGACAGACTAGACCTTCTAATTAGTCTTTCCATTCGGCAAGTATGAATAATCGCTCCAATCCGAGATTCAACAAGATGCTCTCATTGTGTTTGCAAAATTAACTCGGAATAAAGACTTAATGAAAAATTTGTAATGACAAAACGCGATTTTTTCAGTTTTTATCAAAACTCTCGAAGACTGAGCGAAGTTGGATAACAAACTACATGTTTTTTGTTCTAGAGCGTAAAATTATACAGGTTAATGATTCAAACAACATTTGTCGTCTCGTCAGTCATTCAGCCTTTACGGATGTCACACTCCAGGCTTCAAGTTTCGAAAACCCACGATTTCGTCAAATGAATTCTCAATTCTGAAAACAGCAAAAACCTAAGACTATTCAAAAAAGTGAATTTGTCTTCCTCACACAGTTGCAAAATGCACTGAAAAGATCTGAAAAATCGGTTGAGGTAAGCAAAGTATTCTTTCAAGTTTTCAGATGATGTATGACTCTATCTAGACATATGATTCCATTTTAGGTGACTAAAAAAAAAAAAAAATCATTGGAGTAACATATGAAAGACAACAAAATCTAGGGTTTCCGGGACTTGAGGCCCGGAGTTTGACGCCGCGTGAAGGCTAAATAGCTGAATTGACGGTGAATATTTTTAAAATTGAAATTGTAGATAATTTTACGATTTATGAAAACAAGTGTGTATAGCTTGTTGCCCTACCTTGCTTAGTTCTCAAGATAGTTGAGAAAAACCAAATAAGTGTCGCGGTTTTTACTTATAAATTAGGTAACAACTTTCTATCCCGCGGTAATTTCGATGACAAGATAAGACCCTCTTATCCCGGGTTAATTTCGAAACAAAATGAGACTCTTTCATTGCATCTCAAGACTAAAGCAAAGAATTGTATTTGCAACCTGGGAGGATTAATTAGAAGGTCAGGATTAATTAGAAGGTCAGCCTACTAAATTAGTCTCATGTGATTGATCTAGAAATTGACGAATTATCCACCGCAACAAAACTATAAGTATGTGGGAATGTCGTACGTCAACCATTTATTGTTAGTAGTAGTTGAGCTCCAGGCTACGTGCTAGATCCAATATCTATGAGGTAATATTTTAGTGTTGTATTATTGGCAGTCTTTCTGTTATAGACGAATCATAGATAATAACTGCGATAACAATATAATTGGAACCATGAGAGTTTATTTTAATCAAGAACACAATTTGATGTTTCGCGGAGAACTGTATTGCGATTATTGCAATACCTGCTTGCGATGTGATGCCTACTAGTCAGATGACCCGTAGCAGGGAGGTGACACAGACTGCTAGAATCGGTTCGCATTCTGTCCGCATTTTCTAGTTCCTTTATTGCTCTGTGTATGGCGCTAGTAATCTTGTGCCTGCAGTGTGATCACTGATCTAGTATAGAGTTGGTATAGAGATCAGTGAGTATGATCCAATCAGCGCTCGAGCCACTTGAGCAGAGAATCACTAGCGCCATATACAGAGCGATAGACGAACTAAAAAATGCGGACAAAATGCGTTTCATTTTAAAATACAGGGAGAATAGCATGTGTCACCCCCCTGACCCGTAGTTTTATACCGTGACTTTTCGAGGAAGATGAACGCTAGGGAAAATAACTAAAAACTTCTGAATTCTGGGGATCACATTCAACCAGATCCTGTTCGAGCTAACTTTATTCTGTTTGGAGTCGAGAATAGCGCGCGTTTAATTGGAAGGTTAATGATTGGCTGTATGCTGATCGCCGCAGCCAATCGGGACCTTGACTAACTAACGGCTGGCAGACTAACTATTGTTATTTTGTGTTAGCTCGAACAGGCTATGGTTGAACAAAATCCCTTGAATTCAGAAGTTATGAGATGGTATCCCTAGCGTTCACGTTCTTCGAAAAGTCGTATATGCAACTGAATACTGAATATATTTTCAGCAATGTGGATACCATTTACGTTACGTTTTATGCCATAATACAAACTTATCTTCAACGTCTTACGCTGTAATCTATTTCGCACTCAGATACTGTTCCACGGCTATTCTACATGGTGTATTTTTTATCGCGAATGTCCCGTCAGTTTGGTAATAATTCGAAAATAGGGCTTTTTCAAGTTGAGCAGTGATACTGATCATTGTAGGCTGGTGGTTATGAGAGCTAACTGACAAACAGAGGGAGCGAGAGAGAAAAAGAGAAACAAAATAGAGACAAAGAATCCGGACAATCGATCATCAAAGTCAATTCAATATTGAAAGAATAACACCAGTCAACCTGGTAGGATATCACCTCGAATCTGTTTATATAATTAGTTAATTTTTGATTCAGAAGGGCGCTTTCCGGAAGTAGCATGATTCGGCGACAAATTATGAATACACCTTCAAAATACAGCAAACGCGTGAAGGCTGAGACAAAGCAAATCAGTCAGCATACCAGGAAGTAAGATAGACTTCCACGGTATGCAACCAACGCACTTCTGGCCACAAGAATTATCCGAAAATTCGATGATCGATTGACAGTACAAAAACAAATGTAAGCCACAGTATTTAAATCTACTGATGATTTTAAAAGTAGCACACATATATTATACTTTTAGTAGCATTGGAATCGATTAGGATAAAAAAATACTCATTAGGTATGTACCTATTATCAAATAATTGGGGCTTATGTTTCAGTGATAAGAGTTGCGATGCAACATCAAACGACACCCTGGGATTCTTACAAATTTTACAACATCAACAAATAGTTTTCTGTGTGGAGAGAAAGAAAGCTAAAATACACTATAATACTCTGGAAAAATATTATTTTACAATTATGCATCCACAAACAGTAAACCAGAGCTGTAATAATTAGTAACGGTACATCAATGAACGTTAAATACAGAATATTTCAGGTATAACATCAAAGCAACGTCAATCCTCAATGTCTAATGATATTGTAAAATAAATATGAAATAGTAACAATGCTTTCAACAAGTCATACATTCTTTCTTTCATACGGATGACGTTGCCCGTTAATATTTGGATAAAGTTTCGCTATCTCTACATCTTATTACATAATGTTCCTACCGATATTCATTCACACTGTCAAAAACCTTAGAGCAAGACTATACGCTGAATTACGGATTATGAAGGAACCTGTAATAAAATTTAGTTGAGTATTGCCCATACATCTGTAACATGATTTCCACATTCGATTACTTTCCTACATTTGTATACAATAGTATATTATACAACAAGTGCATGAAATGCGATTTTACGCACGTGATTCATACGATATTTTTTGACATAGTATGGGAAAAATTCGGAACGGAGATTAATAACAAACAAAAAAAATTCTGAAATAGTATAACAGAAATCGTAAAACAGAAATAAATATCTGACGGTTACGCATCAAGCGAGGGTGCAGGGGCTGAGGCTCCCAGTAGGGGGTGAGGGGGCGGATGAAGTCCCCCCCCTAGCTGAGAAAATACTCACGAAAAGCTATAAAATGGTACGTACTTGAAAATAAAAAAGATTTCAAAATTGTATTTATATTTTTTTCGTAGTGTTGTTTCAAATGTGGAATTCCTTCGACCCATAACCTTTGCATTTCAAAATTGAAAAAAAAAAAAAGAAAAAATGGATCACAATTGTGATAATTATAATTATTGATAAGTTACAATATATACTGATTATACAATAAATGAACGTGAATAGTTTTGCAAACTCCATAATAAAAACATGAATATTCTTGATAAATTAATAAGCAATTCATTGTTTCACCTTGTATACTATAGCGTTTTGAACACTACATATACAGCACGGGATTATCATTATTATTTTAAGTCACCACTTTTCGACATACATTCAATTTTACGCACGCTTTCTATTTCACGCATAGTATGCGTAAAATTGCATCTTACGCACAGAAGACAGTGCATAAAATCGAATTTTACGCATACCATTTTCGTATTTTATATATTGTAAAATGACCGTATGTTGTTACGGGGACCAGTACAGTTTGCTTTGGGAAATTTGGAGTGCTCCAAAATGCATTCATTTGTCAACCAAAGTTTATTCCACTTATAAAAAAAATTATTCCTTGAAAACCTCGGTCCTGAGGTTTTAGGTACATCGTTGGTCTGATTAGGGTCATTGAGAGCTCAGTTTGTTCAGAAAAGAAATCCTCATCATATGAACGAGGGAATTTTTCTATAGAATCGTATTGGCCAAGTTATTTGCAAATTAGTAGTCTGCATTTTGGAAATTTTGGATAATCGACCGTGACTTTTCACATGATTTTTTTTTACCGATCAGTATATTTATAAGATGTAGAATTACCGTCCGAAAAAAGCAAGACCTTGATATGTTGAATTGGGTCGCCAAAAATTTTGCAAAGAAAAATTGTTTTTGATGTGAAATAATCTTTGGTTGACAAACAAATGACTTTTCTCGCACACCCCTGTTGTCAAGGAAATGGTCTAGTCAATTTTTACCAATGTTAGTAGTTTCTTGAATATCTCCGAAACGGAGCTCTTAATCGGATTGTCCTATTGGCAGCCGATGATTGACGAGGAATGAGTTCGCGCTAGCATGAAAATTCAATGAAATTGGTTTTTTTTTTTTGTAATTGACATCGTAAAGTGTTGGCGTGTCATGATTCCGACTATTATCAGCAGCTACGCATCATTGGCATGGAAATGCCAGGGTAAACGCCATTCTACATGGAATTACGAACACATCCATCGAAGAACATCTTAGTTTGATGTAATTCCGTGTAGAATGATGCTACAGCTCTCGTTTTCGTGCCAATAATACGTAGACTTTGATAATAGTCGAAATTAATGACACGCCAATACTTTATGATGTGAATTGAAAACAATTGAATTCCATTTCATTTAATTTTCACGCTAGCTCAAACTTATTCCTCGACAATCATCGGCCGCTAAAAGGACAATCCGATTGAAAGCTCCGTTTTGGAGATATTCGAGAAAGTAATTATGTCGGTAAAAATCAACTAGACCATCCTCTTAAACTTTATGATTGGCAGCGTAGTTTCCACGACTATGTCTTTTACGTAATTTTGCGATAATTGTATATTATATTGCCTAATATGTATTACACCGGTCAACACGATTTTTGGGTCTGGCCTCTGAGTGTTAAATTTTGGTTTCATATACATCATTAATGAAGGGAAAAATAGTTAATTCGATCAAAGTTTGCTTTTGTAGAAACCAGAGCAATTTTTCGAAATTTAAACGAAATGTCCGATTTTCTCAGAATTTTATGATAATTGAAATCAAAAAAAATTTTTACTCGGTAACTAAGTCTTTTTTATTCTAAAGAAATGATTATTAATCGAATACAAATGCAAATTCAATGGAAATTTAGTTTGAAAATGAATATTTTTAGTCATTTTCTTATGTTTCTTTGAACATTCTTGTATTAAACCCCAAATATAATCGCACATCATATTTTCGTTGTACTGTCCTTGGTGAAGTCGATTAAAGTGCTTTATATCGGGGTGAAAATGCTCTTCTTGCTCCTCTGAGTAAGCAACTCATATTATCTTTAAATTCATCAGCTAAAGTATTTTTGCAGTTTACACAGGAGGAGTGGGGTACCCAATTTTTATCTTGATTCCGAATTGGCAATTTGAAATAGGCTTCGAAAGCTTCACAAAGCGTTAAATTAGTTGCTAAAGAGAATTCTATGCTTGTTACTTTAATAAATCTACCGCAAATAGAACAAAATGAATCAACACCGTGCTTACACTGTCTTGACGCCATTGTTATACTCAATAATACACAAAAACGGTTTTCACAGCTGTGATAACCAAGTAAACATTCACTATCGCGCCCTGCCAGAGTGATGTTCAAGTTGCTACCGTTTTGCTTGACGGTGCTACCGCCTATTGTTTATGAAATTGAGTAAAATCTTCCAAACTCACTTATCGACATAAAACAGACAGAAGCAAACCTTAAGGAGTGAAAATGGAATTTTTCGGTGTTTTTCGATGCATAGAATAAGAATTTATGTATTAAAACAGAAACCCAATAACAAAAAAATAATTTGTCGACCTGTCTTATAGATTCTGTCGGCCTTATCTGGAAAAAAAAATAGACCGATGTTACAAGATTTTGGTTCAAAATTTCAATTTTGTCCTGTAGTAGTACATACATTTCAAAATTTGTGTGCAGATGATCTTCTCGCCTCATAGACGAGTTCGGATGCCCGAATGCAAGCAATCATATTACTGTCCAGGTATTTTTTCTGCCTATGAAGTCTTTCCATGGAAATTGCCGGTAGAACGATGGAAATTATTCATACTAACAAGGAAAATGACAGTAGTGTTACAAATAAATATGTTTGACAATACATAACATAAATACAGGTTGAATGACTATCTAAAGCGTCGTTTCATTGTTTATATTACATACTAATTTACCGAAAAATGTTTTTTTGGCATTACGATATTTTTTTTTTTAATAGAGAACCAAAAAATGAAGGAACAGACACGGGCAAATTGTTTGTTTTGGAATAGCGAAATATTAAAAGAAAAAATATTTGAATGTTGGTGCAGTCTATATTTATGATTTACACCCTGGGTCATCACGTGGATACAATCAAACGACGCTTCAAACGGTTATTTGATTTGCATGTTTAGTGCTCAGGGTAGTGTTTCAGAATGATACAAATGGTTTTAAAACATATCTATTTGTGACATTACTGTCACGTTCCTTGTTGGAGCAAATTTTCTCCAACACTTTCGCATGTGGTTTTCCATGAAGTGTTTGCAGAGCAGCATCGAGATACTTTCAACTTTATATTGTGTTTCACGTTTGAAAGTATCGACACACAGAGAGAAGTGATAGAGTTCAATACGAGTCTAATTATTGAACCATCTATTAGTGACAACTGAATTTTTGTTGCTTACAATCAAATTATATGTATTTGGCTAGTAGGTTCATTGAAACTAGACCGTTTGCTTAAGTGTATATATGTGGGGTATTTTATGTGTAATTTACGGGCCTTCAGGCTTTCCCCTTTCGATTTTATTTTTAAATTTGTTGAAATAGATAATTAGTATCTTAGATACATATACAGGGTGTCCCAAAATTAAGTACAAAAAATGATAGAGGTAATACAGGGGGTCGAGTTGAGTCAATTGACTCTAGGAACATGTGGTCTACGAAGTCGCGTTGGCGAGATATGACCGATTAAAAAATCTTGCCAAGCACTCGCATGCAGGCAACCGAGTACACAGCAAGCATCGGTTATAAGTCGTGTCGATAAGCACGCGACTGCTGATCAACACTTTCAAATTTACGAATTTCAAACATAAACACTCTTGGCATTGAAGTCTTGCCAAACACAACAACGAGGATACGTGATAAAATTGAATAATGCTTCCGAAATTGAGAATTTTGAACGAAGGTTTATTATCAAATTTTATGATGAAAACCGTAAACCGTAATTCGTAAATCTGAAAGTATTGATCAGCAGTCGCGTGCTTATCAACAAGACTTCCAACCCATGCTTGCTGTGTACTCGGTTGCCTATATACGGGCGCTTAGTAAAATTTTTTAATCGGTCATATCTCGCGAACTTCGCAGACCACATGTTCCTTGGGTCAATTCACTTAGCTCGACCTCCTCTATTACCCCTATCATTTTATGTACTAAATTTTAGGACACCCTGTAGAGATGCGCTTGCGCGAATAGAAAGAGGGAGATATAACGAAAAGATAGAAGTAAGAAGTTGTTTTGTGTCACTGTGATTCAGAAGAATAAAATAAAATAGATAAGAAAAAAGAAAGATAAAGAAGTGGACGTTTCAAAGTAATACTCTCTGGTCAATCCGTCCATTTTAACACGGTAGCAGAGGTCCGTGGTTAAAAAGAGAAGAACGGAAAAAAATCTAGTGTTCCGAGAAGTTTGGAGGTTAGGAAAGATGAAAACTAAACGAGAAAGTTCGGGAAAACAGAAATGGCTAGCGGCAAGAAAGAAGAATTTTTTTGCAAGCTTTTGACGGAACAAATTTCGACAATTAATGGAGATTTAGATTGAAGCTATTTCTGGAAATGAAATAATGCAATGAAGTGCTCGATACTAATGAGAGACTTGCAAGTATTGGAAGAACAAGTTGGAACAAGAAAGAGTTGAAAACAAAAAATTACATAGTTGATAGTGTACCAAACACACAATTAGAATTGGTCACGTCTGAAGACACTGCTGAATGGATGATTGACCAATTAGATGAGATTCACTTAATAGGAGTGGGTCGCACGTCCGGGTCATGGATCTTGTCCCAACGTTTGGGCGCGTTTTTTTGTACCAAAATATGAATTACTTGCTATATAACACGCGTGATTGGGCCTTCGTAATTCTTTCAATTTGCAAAATATACTGCACCGATGAGCGTAATTAAATGGGTCAGGCTAAATACCCTGGAATAATTTATTGAGGTTTAGCATTATGAGATTCTATAGAATCTCATATGAGAGTGAATATTTGTACATTGAATTATGTAGTTTTTGTACACCAGATTCTCAAAACTTATTATCCTAGGTATAAAATCATTTTACTTTGTGTTTATTGACATATTGTTCCTCGTATTCTATCAATCGTACAGTATTCGTTTGATGAATTTAAAAATCTCTTTTCACTCGAAAATGTTGAAGATATTGTAAGTCCCAATCTTGTGAATCGCCACAAAATATCAATTTCATCACAATATTATGGTATCACTTCAGACAAATATACATATACCTAGACATACTAATGGAATGGCATTACGTAAGGATGAGTGAGGTTCGTTTGTCCGACTACACATTTGCAGGCTACTATCAAATTTAGAAATGAACTGCTGCGAAAAAACCTTTCCTAATACGAGTTGGCAATCACTCTTTAATACGAATGACTGCCTGTTTTTTTTTATTACGGGTATTCCTTGCTTCCAAATATTTTTTGATTCTGATTTTCTGTATGGATTGACGTATTGACGTTGATCGTCGTGTATCGCACGTACTGCTCGTTTCTGCAAGTCTGGCTGACTAGTTAGTCATGTAAATGAAAGAGCAGTCGATGCTAAAACGAGAAGACGAAATCTGTCATGGATCTGTCACATATCTATGTAGGGTAAAAAACACTCCAAACTCAGGCTGAATTTTAGGCTCTTTCGAAACTTGGCGGGTAGCTACGGCTACCATATAATATTTATTGACCCAATCGTTTTTCGGTAACACAAGTATCACAGTTGTCGTATAAATTAGTTGGATTTATATTTACACTATCCGCGTCGATACACAAAGTATTGTACACAGTATAAATTTTGTTCAATCATTCATATTATTTCAAATAATAGTTCAAGAATATAACCTACTTTTATCAGTTAACTCTTCTCTATCATTTTATTTCACGTAATACATTCCTAACAAGATAATTAGGCCCTTTCGTTTAAGCAATTGATATAAGACCTGCCGGACGGCGGCCTCAGAAGTGCTGGTCTGGGTCTTTCCTCCTCGGACGCTTTGGGAAATATCCACTATTTAGCCTGGTCGCTTCGTAGAAAATAAATTTCAACTATAATAAAAATTTACACTGGTATTCGGACATGTAGGACCGAACAGAATAAGTATTGAAGGTGTGAAAGTGATTTTATTTTTGACGCCGCTTTTGGCTGAGAGTAAAAATTTTTCTGAGAAAAGATTCTTCTAATACAATGCCCTGCTTTAATGAAGAAAAGATTTCATGAATTATGTGGCCACAGGCTATTTTAACAGTGTGCAGAATTTACAATGCTTTTGGTGAGACAATGTGGACGTTTTGCCGGCGCACGACTACGATTATACAGCTGTCCCCACTCACGCGGTACCTTGTGGGTTGTTCGGCTGAAGTAGTATTGAAGTACAGTCCGACCCCGGGCACTGTTAAACTTCGGGCACTGTGAATCCGGCCAGGGCCGACTCAGATCTTCAAAATGGTGAAAGACAAATTCTTAAGAGCAACTGAAATTTGTTTTCCATGTTCATAATTCAATGTCTCCGCGTTCATAGGCGTTTTAGTTTAGAAAACAAAGCACAGCACTGATGTCCGTGTTTATAAGTGATTAGTGAAGACATTTTCTTCTTAGCGATATCTTTGAAATTCCACTTAGTAGTTCCAGTTTGTTTATCATGTACAAAGATAAGTTTATTCTTACGAACATGCATGTAATGATTCACGTTTTTTTTCTGACAAAAATCTTTGATATTATCTCTTTCAAAACGGAAGTCTTCTAGAGTTGTTCTGACAAGTTCAGAATGTTGAGGTTAGAATTATACTTTCATTACTGACAGAATTAAGGTATTAGGAGACGTATATCCCCAACCAAAGGTGAGTTTCGGTGAGAATATTGAACACATCGGGATGAGATAAAAATCTGAAAAAAATCAATCATAACCAAAGTGATAAGATACTTCGTTTTGAATCATTTCCAGTACACTAAAAGAACCTTTTGTATTTAAAATAGCTACGGACCTGAAGCTTCGCTTTCATTGGCTTATGAGGCAAAGGGTGGGGAGTAACAGTGCCCGGGGCGCTCGGTCCCGAGACTTAACAGTGCCCGGGGTCGGACTGTAGTGCTGAAGTAGTGAGATGTAACACAGACCGCGGAAAAAGACCTCCGGCCACTAAGTGCGACGTGATAGAAGTAGAGGCCTCATGTCAACTGTGACGATGCATTTTAACTGCACGTCACAGCAAGCTACACGTAGCGCTAGCGTATTATATCTACCGCTAATCATACCGCTCTCTCATATAGTTTTCGCTTATCGCTAGTTTTATTGTTAAGTTTACCGCAAAGGCTTTCATTATTATTGCTTTAATTTAATCAGTTATAGTTTATAGTACAAGTGAGTGCCACGTGCATCTCCATCTTGGGGTAAGACCTTTAGTTCTTGTTAAGCCACGAACTTACGTAAAAAGAGATCCGTAGAGTTTATCGTACAATAAGGTATCTTTTGAATAACGTGTAGCCTTTGAGCCACGTAGTTTAGTATTTTTAGTGATTTTTAGTAAAAAGGATCTATAAAACGTGATTTCGTTACTTGCTGCGGCCATCTTGTCTCGCTAATTTTTGAGTAACTTGCCTGAATTTGATTGAATAATTTATTAGTCTGCCTATGAATATTTGATAGCTTGTTTTTTTAATTTCTCTGATTTTGTTTCTCTCTGTAATTTTGTATCATTTTTGCTTGATATAATTATGTACCTAATTCCGATTGCTAAATTTTGATTTATATTTCGGGTATTTCTGATATTCCTCATATTATCGTATGGTGTGTCACTAAATAATTTTCCACCCTCCCGAAGGTTGGCTGAACGTAATAGTTATTAGGTTAGGTTGTCTAGTTTTAAGATTTATTTGATTATATCCTTCATTAAATATCGCTGAGTAAATTCTGTATAATTACCGCGTCATCTGATAACTTCAAGTCATAATAGCATTCAACTGATTTTCTGTAAATTCAATATCATTTTTTTTTAATTTTTCCTGAGTTCTTTATACAGTGCGGCCTCTCAAGAGTGCCGATTCCTCTCATTCACGTTCGAATGCTACCCCCACTACCAGGCTGTTGTTTTCAGCTTCGGACATCGAAGCCGACTCTCTCAATAGTGCCATTCGTGAACGATTAGTTTAACAGAGTTTTAACTGCGTATGCAGTAGGTGGGTTTATATCGACCATCACTTAGCTCTGACTTTTATATAATTTGGTTAGATTAGTGTTCTATATTTATTTAAATCCTACTGCATTTTTGGATTTGAGTGGAATTTATTTTTATGGAAACAATATTAATCAACTATCAACTAAATATGTTTCAAGAGAGGAATATTTTCATCATGTATAGGTATAAATTTGGTTCTTCCAGTGTATTTTTCAAAACATATATAGATTTGTTCGTATACTCTATTAATTCTGGCGTTACTTCTGATGTAAACTCTTTCCTCTGTTTACGTTTCTGTGCTGTGTTATGAAGCTCTATTATTTTTACTGTACTGCAAACAACAAGCAATAAAAATGTATTTCACAGCGGCACTATTGAGAGAGCAAGTTCTGAATTTTTAGAGGCAAGCGGTACCCATTGGTGGGGTACTAAGATTCTCAGAAAATTATTCTCCTACAGCCCCATGACCGGCACTATTGAGAGACCGCACTGTATCGCTAATGATCAATATCTAATACCGCTAGCGTGTTGCCTGTAATAGTATTTTTGCCTGAGTATCATATCGCTCGGTGATACGTCGCTTAAACCGTAGTATAATGGTTTGTATTGTATCACTTCACTCAGCGCTCGCTAGCGAGGTCATCCGTATTTTTCTTTCTACTACCGCTGCGTAATAAATAGAGACTTTTGAGTATTTTGTTTCTTTGTTAGAATATTTATTGTATTGCGCACCTTTTCCGCGAGATCACAAGGTAGTACCCTCTTCCATGCAGATGGAGCCACAGGTTTGAAGGACAAAACTTTTCCTGCCGGTCGCGCCACCATGCGACCGGTGGCACGCCAGCGCAACTTCATTCCTTTTCTTCGTGCGTAAGAAGTCACAGGGCGTTTTTGGACAGTGATTTATAAATGGGTCGAAAACACAAGAAACGGTCTCATTCAGATGAAGATGATAAGGAGAATAGTCTGGAACGCAGATTGGAACGATTGGAAAAGATTATTATAAGGCAATAGTCGAAAAGTCGCCGTAAATATCACCGTAAGTAAGAACTTGTTTTCAGACAGAAGATGGCGGAAACGCAGCATGGCTGCGGACGCGCAGCGTGGCTGCACGAGATTCTGAATTATTTAGTTATAACTCAGCTATGTGCTAACATAGAGTTTTCAGTCCTACTGAACAGGACGAGTATGGTTAGGCATGAGCCGATCGAGAAAACGTGAGTTTTCACTAGAACGTCAATGTTTCGTTACATGACAATTTTCAAGAGGGACGTGAGTCCTCGTACCTGTATACATACCCTGTTTCCATCGAATGTGCTTCGTCGGAGGCAAGAGAGTGATTTTCACGATTAAGACGAGAATCTCAATATCAAAATAGTAATGGCACACGGAAGATAGTTCAGAATAAATTGGTTTACAGGTTATGAATCTTCGGATATTGAATCATCGGACAGAGCGAGAGATGATCGAGAGTCAGATCAGCGCCTTGACAGCCCTGGGCCTAGTGAGAGAGATTTCCCGCCAGCTACGCCACCCCTCGCATTGCAGCATAGGTAACCGTTGAGTGACTCTTCGAATCATCGGGAAGGAGATCAAAGCACAGAACCTATTGTGACTGCACCTCTTGACGAGAATGTTTTGCAAGCAATTGGTAAACGTTTCGAGCCCGAGAGTTCCTTGGGCCTTCCAATTGATAGCGATTCGGCTGTGCGGTGGCAAGAGATCATCAAAAAAGGCTTGCCAGATGAGGATCGGTCGGCACTTGTTAAAAAATATTCCGTACCAAATAACTGTACTGAGATCAGCCCAGCTAAACTCAATCCGGAGGTCACAGCATCTCCACCTGAGTCGGTATGTATTCGAGATGATCGTCTACGAACAAGACAGGATAAGACTGCCTCATGCCTGTCTGCTCTGGGTTCAGCTTTGACTATGCTTCTGAAAGACGAAAAAGTCGAAAAATTATTATTATTGGAATTGATAAGCGATGCTGGTAGACTCCTTGTTGATCTCCAAAGGGACACTTCGTTCACACGAAGATCACTGGTATTGGCAAATGTCAATGCTTCGGCAACAGCAGCACTTGAAGCTACGGAGATCCAAGACTTCTTATTTGGTCAAGAATTGGAAGGGCACATAAAAACAACACAAGCCATCGAACGTACCTCCAAAATATTGAAACCTACCGCGAAACCTGCACTTACCCAACAATCAAAAAACTTGAAGGGCCTACCACGTCCACAATGGAGACGACCCAAGACGTCTGGCGGGCATCAGAAGTCGTACGTCCAGCGCAGTTCACACCAGTATCGTCCAAGGGACCAGGACAGGTCGACGACCAGGAGGACGCAGAGACACCCATCGACACGATAGACAAAGTAAATATTTTTGCAGGCAGGTTAAGTTGTTTTAAACAGCAATGGTGCTCAGTTACTTCAGACAGAGTAGTTCTGGATTGGATTTCAGGGTATGAGATACCTTTTCTTTCCCAAGTTCGTCAAATCTTGCCTCCAAAAGAGCCTCAGTGGTCAGTAGGGGCAAAAATCTCAGATCAAACACCAAATACAGAACCTCTTGAAGAGAGTGATCCGCAGGTGTCAGCCCTCGAAGGGACAATATCTATGTAGCATTTTCACTGTTCCAAAACCAGACGGGACAGTCCGTTTCATCTTAAATCTGAAATTGCTAAATGAATTTATTAAGACGGTTCAGTTCAAGCTTGAGGACATTAGAACGGCAAGAGATCTAATATACAGGGATTGTTTTATGGCAACATTAGATTTGAGGGATGCTTGCCATTTAATTCCGATCGCGGAACCTGACAGAAAGTATCTGAGGTTATCATTCAATGGTCAACTTTTTGAGTACACTTGCTTACCCTTCGGGTTGAACACTGCGCCATACGTTTTTTCTAAGGTTATGCGACCAATAGTATCATATCTAAGAAAATGTGGTTACATCTTAGTAATCTATTTAGATGATCTGCTCATAATAGGAAAATCATTTGCAGAATGTTTAAATACCATTAATCAGTCTTGCTTGATGCTTGAAAAGTTAGGATTCGTGATTAACGAGGAGAAGAGTCACATGATACCGGCTCAAAGGTTTGAATTCTTGGGTTTTATTTTGGATTCAACGAAAATGCTGATAGAATTACCAGACGAAAAAACGCACAGAGTTTTATCATTGATAGAACGATTTTTACAGAACAAACTTTGTAAAATCAGAGAATTTGCCTCTTTTATCCGGACGCTCGGTTCATGTTGTTATGGTGTAAAATAAGGCTGGGTTTATGTTAAAGATATGGAAAGAGAAAAGTGCTTGGCCTAAGATAATAATCACCACAACTATGAGGTAAAAATTAGGTTACCTATAGGTATTGATTCAGACTTACGATGATCGAAATGTAATATTATGACCACAGCCAATCCTATTAATAATCTTTGTTTTGATATTGAAATTTTTTCGGATGCGTCGTGATCAGGCTGGGGGGTCTGTTGCAAAGAGGATAGATCACATGGGTTCTGGAATCTCGAGGATCAAGAAAATGATATAAACTATTTAGAATTACTAGCTGCCTTTTTCAGGCTAAACTGCTTCGCGGATCGCTTCTCAAGTTGCAAAATCCTCATTCGAATTGATAATACAACCGCTATCGCTTATATTAATCGCATGGGCGGTACACAATATGCAAATCTCAGTAAGCTAGCCAAAGAAATGTGGATGTGGTGTGAGGCTAGAAATATATGGATCTTCGCGTCATACATTTGCCCCAAAGACAACGTGATAGCGGACTTTGAATCTAGACGTTTAGAGCCTGAGACAGAATTCAGATTGTCAGACGAAGCCTTTCAAAAGATATGTCGAACATTTGGAGCTCCGGAGATTGACCTATTCGCGTCTAGAGCAAACAAAAAATGCAAAAAATACGTATCATGGTGAAGAGATCCAGGTTCGATAGTAGTGGACGCTTTTACTATTAAGTGGATATCATATTATTTCTATGCCTTTTCACCGTTCTCATTGATTCTAAAAGTCTTAAAGAAGGTAAGGCAAGAAAATTCATGAGGAATTATCGTGGTCCGCTACTGGCCAACCCAGGCATGGTTCCCGCTCTGTATGGAAATGTTTGAGAGCAGGCCATTGATGTTTCAACCTAACATTAATTTGTTACTTTCTTCGAATAGAAAATCTCATCCGTTTTGGCATCGGCTTACCCTGGTGGCAGGAGTATTATGTCACAAGCCTTTGCGTTGCGAGGAGTACCCGCGGAGTCCATCGAGCTGGCAATCGCATCAATAAGTGAGGGTTCACGTCGGCAATACGAAACAGCCTGGAAGAAATGGTGGATCTTCTGTGGCAAAATAAACGTCATCTTCCTATCGGCATCGGTCACGGAAGTTTTAAGCTTTTTGGGAAGCGAGTTCAAGAAGGATGCATCGTACGGCACCATTAACAGTTATAGATCTGCTTTATCATTAATTCTTGGACCTCACATAGGACAAGACTCAGAAGTGAAAAGAGTCTCCAAGGGTATAGCAAATATCCGCCCCCCTCAGCCAAAATATGATTGGACTTGGGATCCGTCTATTGTCCTACAATTTCTGTCAAGATGGTACCCTAATGATTCTATTTCTCTCAAACATCTTACCATGAAACTGGTGACATTCCTCGCTTTCACAACAGGCCACCGGATGCAAACGTTAGCGTTAATCAATGTAGACAATATCAAGGATACAGAGAATGAAATCAAAATTAAGATTCCTGCCAAGTTAAAGACGTCTAGACCAGGGAAACCGCAACTGACTCTAGTCTTACCCTTTTACCAAAGAAATAGTTCCATTTGTCCTGCATCTGCCTTAAAAATATATATCGATAGAACACGGGCACTACGCAATAATTCTAAGATTCTTTTTACATCGTTTAAGAAACCCCACAAATCAGTAACCACTCAATCGTTAAGTCGATGGATAAGATCCGTTCTTAGTAAGAGTGGAGTAGATACAGATACATTTACAGCGTATAGTACGCGCCACGCATCTACTTTGGCCGCTAAAAGAAATGGCATTTCCATTGACACCATTCGGAAAACAGCTGAGTGGTCTGAAGGATCAAAAACTTTCGCTACTTTTTTATAATCGAGAGTTGTGCTCTGACAAGCACTCATTTGCTGAAGCGATCCTGAAATCGTAAAAGGTTCTCAAACTGTGTGTGGGCAGTTGATATTATCCCTATAAGTATAAAGGTATAATATAAAAAGCATGTATTGTTAAAAAATAAAAATTATGTTTTGGTTGTCCAAAAACGTCTGCATGCCGTAACTTATGCTTTAAACATCTACCTTGTGATCTCGAGGAAGAGGCGCGCAATACTATTCAACGATTAAACGAACTTACCTGTAAGTGAAGTTCTATCGGAATTGTATGAAGCGTTTCTTCCGAAGAGATCAGTCCCACCCAAAAGTACCGAGGCATTTGACAGCCGTTGACCCTTATCAGTTACGGCAATCCTTTAAAAAATCAAGTTGCGCTGGCGTGCCGCCGGTCGCATGGTAGCGCGACCGGCAGGAAAAGTTTTGTCCTGTAAACCTGTGGCTCCATCTGCATGGAAGAGGGTACTACCTTGTGATCTCTTCGAAAGAGGCGCTTCATACAATTCCGATAGAACTTCACTTACCAGGTAAGTTCGTTTAATCGTTGAATTTTATATTACGTCTCACCTTCTCTATATTTGAATTGCTTATTACCGCTTGCTTTTGATCACTGTTTTTGCCTAAACATGTTGCAATAAATGGTATATAACTTCCACTGAAGGATTTATCTGGTGTTCTAAGAATCATTTATCAAATAGGTGAACTCTCGCACTCCACCTTTATCGCTTAATAAGTTTGTATAAGCTAGTTGTGCTTTACTGCCACGGTTCCGCTTGATTTTGTGGTTAATTATTTATTTGCTGATTTCGAACGTACTATATTATCTTTGGCCATCTGTGATTGACGCAATTAGCGTCTGGCACCCAATACAGTCTCGTAAGTGATTTGGTAAGTTAAAGTTAATATTGGAGGGCGTAGGGCACTTAGTACTTCTAAATTGTCGGAAGTCTGAAAACAGGCGCTCATCGTTCCACTCAATGAGTGCAAGCGATCTCTCTCAGAGTCCGACAAGTAGGTCTGTTGCAAATCTGGCGCATTTTGCGAAGGTTTTTGAACAAGTGGTCGTTGATCAATTAGTGCGTTATTTGCAACAGAATTTCATCTTTGATCCGGTGCAGTCCAGATTTCAGAAATTCCACAGCACGCAATCGGCCTTGGTCAAAGTGCTGGATGACGTGACGAAGGCGGTAAATGATCGCTGGGTCATAGTCCTTGTCTTGTTTGATTTTAGTAAGGTGTTTGACAGCATGAACCACCGGCTGCTGTTGATCAAGCTTCTGCGGTATGGGTTCTTGGTCGGGGTAGTTAGGTGGTTCCATTCTTACCTGTTTATCGGAGTGCAGGCTGTGCCACTGAAATATAACTATACTGGAAGATGCACTGCCGCGCTGAACGCGGGAGAGGGCAGCCTTTGTGAGACAAACTGCTAATAGTGAGAATATCTGTCTTTTTCTATCTTTCAGCGCATACGCACAGTAGCGTAAACCACGCGGTAGATAATCTAACTCAAAACTGTTGCCCTCTACCCCCTGTGTTTGGTTCGACGCTTTGTGATATTGCCCAGCAGACATAGCAGTTAGAGCGCAGAAAAGAATCAATTCTGAAACGAGAACAGTTCGATATAAATCAATAATGGTACTCCAAGAAAATAATAACTGCATTACTAATCTACGTGTTCAAGCGTAGAATTCTGATAAAAGAAAGAAGGCGGGAGGCAGATTAAATATCCCCTTTGCTTGTGTGTGCCTATCCTTGTTGACGGCATGCTTTATGTGTGAATGATGCAATGCATGTACCAACTGTGGTGGCAACATGCCTAATGTGTGAATGATGCTGTGCATGCGCCAACTGCAGTGGCGACATGCCTAATATGTGAATGATGCTATGCATGTGCCAACTGTGTGGCAACATGCCTAATGTGTGAATGATTCTATGCATGTGCCAACTGTGTGGCAACATGCCTAATGTGTGAATGACTCTATGCGTGTGCCAACTGTGTGGCAACATGCCTAATGTGTGAATGATGCTATGCATGTGCCAACTGTGTGGCAACATGCCTAATGTGTGAATGATTCTATGCATGTGCCAACTGTGTGGCAACATGCCTAATGTGTGAATGATCACTGATACTTGAATGAGTCAGCAAGAATATGAGTAGAATGATTCGAAACGTATGAGGATATCAATGTGATAGGGATGCGACTACTACACAATTGCTACTCAAGACCACCTCCAATTGGCGACTGAACTGGCCGAATGTTCTTGGCAGACTGAGCTCGGTTCAGCTCGGCCTATTCGTGTTTGCGTTTTGAAACAATGGGGCGCTGCTGATGCTCTGTGTCCCAATATGAGAAAAACATGTCGACATGAGCAATTCTGTTGTTGTGGTTTTGTCTTTCTTCATCTAAGGATTAGGCACAATGGGATTGAATCAACTGAGTTTATTTCAGTTTAAATTAAATGGGGCATTTCGGATTCATAATAATAGAAACAAAAATTGGTTAAAAAATGTGATAGACTTAACACTACGCATGTGGCCATGCGGTACCTCTATTTCGTTAAGCGGATTGGCCTGTTTTTAAATGGACTGTACGACAAGATAGATATATATCCATTACAAGGACAGGTGGCCTCACGTATTTCCTTGTCTCTCGCACAGAACTGAGAGCTCAATATATTCCAGTGGGCTGTGTCGGGACGTTCAGGTGATGGTCATTATTCTACTTTGCCAAATAAATCAGAGGTGTCTCAGGGTTCCGTTCTTGACCCTATCCTCTTTCTTCTTTGTATTAATGACGTTGATCAGGTGCTTCGGTATGCTAAGCATGTCATTTTTGCTGATGATTTGCAGATTTATCGGCATCCATTCCCCGGTGATATAGTTGCTGCTTCATCGAATATTACTGCCGATGCCCGGGATGTCGCATCTTGGCTATTCAGGAATGGCCTCCGCATGAATGTCGTCGAACGAATCATTCTGAATAGAGCGCCCTATTTGAACTAGCTGCGCGTATTCGGCCTACCTTCAATTGTCGTTGCTGGCCAGAGTATCCCATATTTAACTACTGTAAGGAATCTTAGCGTGCATATTTTTGCAGATTTGTCTTGATAAGTCCATGTAGCCCAGGTATCTAGGGAGATCTGCGCCACCCTCAATGCGCTTGAGTTCTGCGGAGAGGCTTTTTTGCCTCAATTGCAGGTAACCCTCGTTAATGCTTCGGTTGTTCCACACGTTAACTACTGCTGTTTGGTTTGCCATGGACTTCTCTAACAATCTGAACGCCAAACTCCAGCGCGCCACCAATACCGGCATTATGTTCATTTTCAACTTGAGAAGGGGTACCTATATCTCGCCTTATTGCCTTAAGCTGAACTAGTTGTCGGTGTCCAACTTTATCGGACCACCGCTGGATTCGTGTAGTGATATCGAAACGAAAAATTATTTCAAGAGCTATATAGATACTTGACAAGCACATTTCATTCTCCTATTCTGCTACAATTATAAGCACCTTTTGTAGTATATTTCTTCCAGCCTGCATCCGTTAGAATAAACAGGTGGTTAAATGGAACTTGTTGGTGAGAAGTATTCATTCCCAAAATTTTAATATCTCGAGAATCTGGATCATTTCCATCGATTCAACTCTCAACTGATAATTTTTCTACCGAATTTGAATTTGAAATATCTTGCGATCCGCGTGCATTTCGCTCCGTTATACTACGTTACTTAATAGGATGGTCTACTCCGAAAGGGGGTTGTTTTATGCCGTTAAGATCCCTGTATCAGGATTTACTACCCTGTGAACCATACCAAAATCTTCAAAAATAGCATTTCCAAATCCATTTTAAAGATGATGTTTGCAATTGTTAATTGGTCGTTTTCTAATTATCAACAATATTTTGTATGCAATTGATGGTCAAGATCATTTCCATTGTCCCGTAACATTTAGATCTGTATACACAATTTTATTCGATTTGTAACAACTCAGGTATATCTGAGACCCAATTTACAATATGGAAAAAACATGGTCCCTCGAGACGGTATTCCTAAAAATGGGGGCAGTTTTTCGGAATGAATCAGCGGGGTCGGACTTCACAACTATAATTGCCAGAAGGCCGTGGTGCTCAGCATTATTTTTTGTTTTGATAGGTTTTCGCAATTTTCCTAAGTGGAATTGTTTTCGCATTCGGCAATATTTTTTACATTAACAAGGCTTTTGAGGGGTATTTCACTATTTTTTGTGAGTTTTGGTTGAGATTGTGGAAGAATATAGATAATTAATATGATTGCTTGTTGAGGTGGAAGTGAAAGCATTATAAATACAAAAATCACGGAGCGTCTTCTTTATAATAATGATAATAATGATGATAATGATGATATCGGTAATTATGGTCTTAACGATAAGAACGGTAAAAATGATAATAATGGTGATAATGATAATATTGGTAATATTGATAATAATGATGATAGTGATAGTGCTGATAATAATAATTAGAATAATGAGAATAATAATATCAAATCAATAGAGATCGAGTGAGATATATCGACGGAAAAAATCTCCCATCCAAATCTCAAGTCGACCAGTGAATCGGTCCGAGAAATATCGGTGTTCACAGAAAGTGTCTGCGTAAAACTTGTCCGGAAAAGAATAAGTAGAAGAAGAAGATTGTGATTTTTTTGTCAAGTTTAGGAATCTGTAGCTTCGAAAATACTCTGTCGATTTCTTCCGAATTGTTTTTGGAAACTCATTTTGACTTGAACAGTTAGCTCTGTAAATTTCAGCCCCAAGTATAGTGTAGTTCTCAAAATATGACGCAATGATTACATGTACGAAAGTTGGCTCGGGTAAATGATTCTCAGCTGGCGCTCGCCGGCCAGAAGGTACTTGGCGGCGATTCGCAGCCACGAATCTTGGTTATCGTCCATAATGCATTACTGAAGAACGTCGATAAACTGTCAAAAATCGGTTTCCAGAGAAAAAAGCCGAGTTGGCCACTTTACCCCACTCTCAAGTCAAAAAACAAAAATCATTTGACAATGGGTATAAACTAGAGTGACTAGAATTGTCGAGATCGATCGTACATGAACTCACAAAGTGAGCAGTCAATTGGAAAAAACGGTGTCTAGTACACTAACCTTTAACATGTAAAAAAGAAAAAACCGGGAGGAAGCTTAGTCGTCATAAGACTTTTTTCCTCCTTCGGCTTATCTCCTTAGGGAATGTAGCCAGCCACGAGTTAATATTTCTAGGTTCATTAAGTTCATGTCACTGCATTTATTTTATTTTATTGTCTTAAAAGTTAGAAGGTGAGGTTGGTAGCCCGGGCCGTAGAACAGGCCACTGCCACTGCCGGCCAACTCTGCTATAACTTGGTTTATCTATTTATAATATTATCATTCTACTTTTTTTATCTTTTAATTTAATCCTCCGTTTAATACGTAATCTAATAATAGCATAATGCTTTTGTCTTCCGGAATACGATGCCAGATGTTGGGAGAGGTCTCGTGTGGCCTCGGTCTGCTTGTGGCTGGCGGATGTGGTCAGCCAGACAGGTCCTTGGTTTGGACCCTCCTGAAACCGTCTCAAGTCACTATGAGGTCATAGTCATAGACCATCAAGAGGGTAAAGCCCATCCCCCAATTTGAATGGTATTTGGACTTGTGCCTTGTGAGTCTGTTCCCATTTATTCCAACTTACGTCTCCCGCCCATTTTTCCTCCAACTACTGTCTTCATTCTAGCCCAACGGAATCCTAGTACTAGATTATATCTAAACTCAGTTATAGTACTGCGTCTATACAGACCAGGAACGAACATAAGCTTTGCGTGATGTTTGGATGTACGATAGCTAAAAAGAACAAGTCGTCATTTGGTTTGTATTCTAGCCTAGATAGAAAAGAAATAAAACTTTCACTCTCCTTGCCCATCCAGATGGGACAGTTCCAGATTCTATGGTTAAGGGTTTTGAGACCCAGGTTGCATTCACAAGCTTCTGTTATTGTTACGTTCATCCTTTTCAGGTGAGCGTTAAGTTGGAAGTGTCCACTCATTATTTTGTTGGAAATAACAATTTCTTTTTTCGAAAGAGAGGAATTATCATAACAGGGAATGAGGTTTGAGGGACCTACATAATCAAGATACCCCCTTCTTTCTCGGTATTTGTTCGTTCCATACGTTGGAATGAAATCATTTGTATCTGCTGTGAGAGCTACCTTATATGTGAAAAAGAGATCAGAACTTGGAATCTTAACATTCATACACCTGTTTCCTTTCGCGCTTTCTTTTGCCAATCTATCCGCTACCTCGTTTTCCGCAATGCTCTTGTGATCCGGGAGCCAGATTACGGTACCTTCAATTCCTCTTTTTCTTTTGTTTCATGTATCAAATTCTTAATTTTACCTACTGTAGGGTGAAATTTACCATTTAAACCCTCATTACTGAGGCTTTCCACGACTCTGAGTGCGTCTGTACATATGACTAACCTCTTTGAGGAAAGTTTAGTTAGGGATAGGTCGATTGCTGACTTAATGGCATGAGCTTCGATAGAAAATATAGAAGCGTAAGGGTTGCATCCGCACAAGTAAGCTATTTGAAGTTCCTTCGAGAAAATTCCTAGGCCTGCTAAGTTATTTTCAGAATCTTTGGATCCGTCACAAAAGTGGGGCTCCTGGAAAGAACTCGCTACATATTTGACTAAATCTAGCCTGAGGGTCCTCGCTTTTTTGTATATCTCTCCCTATGTCTATTAGACACTTATTTTTGAGGAAATGTGCAAAGAAGGGCGTTATAGATGTAGGAAACTTGTTTTAGCGCACTGTTATTTTTAACTTGTCCCTAATTAACATCCAGACTTGGTAAAAAAAGTAAGTCTGGAAATTTTCCTTCCCCGGATTTTCTTCGCGTATTGTTCATAATAAATCTATATTTCTTAGTAGTAAGCTATTTTCGTTCGGGTAGTTACTCGGAAGAAATTTCGAAGAAAGTTGTCTTCTCCTGGCTGAGAGGGTAGCTATACCATTCAAGTGTAGGAGAGAATTTATGGGAGTAGTTTTAAAACAGCCCGATGCTCTCCTTATTGCTTCGTTTTGAATTAAATCTAATTTTCTTAATAAAGTTTTTGATGTCTCCGCAGATAACCACGAGCCCCAGTCAAGGCCCGTTCTTATAAGAGATTTATAAAATTTGATCATTGTAAGCGGGTGTGATCCTCATGAGGAAGAAGATATGCATTTTAGCATTGATACTAATTGCTGAGTGAAAGCTCTATCGGTTTTTGCTGTCAACAGAAACTTGGATTTTTCTTGGAAATTTTCAATATACCAAACTATCCTATTATTGACTACTCTCTCCAATATTTTAAGTAGATTGCACAAGAGAGAGATGGGCCTGAATCCTGAACTATCAGGCTTAGGGATAAAGCTAACAATATAATTCTCCCGTGAACTAGAGATTTTATTATTATTAATTACTAGCGCGTAGAAATCCTTCAGCCAGGTTATGACAATCGTAGGAAACTGTTCTATTATTTTATAAGAAATCATATCCATCCTAGGAGAGGAATTCGATCTGCTATTGCGGATTGCGTTCTCTACTTCTTCATAAGTGATGAGAGATGTAATTGAAGCACAATCGTCTGATGAATGATCCATTTTTAATTTGAAATCTGACGTATAATTGTGTGGTCCGGAAATTTTTTTAAGTGTCTCATCTAACCTACAGCTGTTGCTGTTTAAGGAGAAGTTGTCATTGATTTCTCTGGGGGATTTAGGAACTTTTTTCGAAAAGATTTTATCTGTCTCCAAACCTTTTCCAATTGAGCTTTTGGGGATGGGCTATTGCATAATTCTTTAAATCGTTTGTTATTTTGCTTTGTTTGAAGTGTTTTTCGCTATTTTTTGCTTGTTGTAGAAAATATCCCAGTTTTCTTTGCTACATTGGTCCAAGTATTAGTGTTGTGCAAGTCTCCTGTCTGCGATAGCTAACTTACATTCCTCATTCCGCCAAATCGCAGATTTGGGGATTTTGGATTTCCCTTCCTGCCCCTTTATGATTCTACTTTCGGCTTCTAGCAAACTTT
Organism: Macrophya annulata; assembly: GCA_963924015.1. NCBI lineage: Eukaryota > Metazoa > Arthropoda > Insecta > Hymenoptera > Tenthredinidae > Macrophya > Macrophya annulata. The sequence continues at coordinate 27,234,459 of OZ001257.1, read as the reverse complement.
CATGGATTAGGTCGATTAAGGCAAACTTTCATGCATTAGTTCGATTAAGGTATCATATTTTTGCAGGAAATTGTTTGTAAACTGGAAACTGAGCGTCCATAATAATCAAATTTTCAAAAGATTCTAGCTCGTTTAATAAATTGATAACGTAATTATTGTTTACATACACCGTTGGGGAAATATAAATAAGAAATATGTTCGGCTGTTCTTGAGTGTTTAGGATCCTAATCTCTATTAATTCTACGACGTCTGTTAGAGTGTACTTGAGGTTGAAAACTTCATATTGATACTTATTATTTATGTACAGCATCAGACCCCTGTTTCCAGTATTGGATTTCCTGTCTCTTCGTACCTGGTTATATCCAGGTAGCCTATCTGAGTGATAGTGTTCATAGTATCTCGTTTTGGATATCCCTAGGATGTCGTATTCCAAGTAGATATTGAGGATATCTGGGAATTTAATTTTTGACTCGTTAGCGTTCCAGCAGAATAGCTTCGTAGTATTACCTGACTTTCTCCGTTAACTTAATTTATATGGTTTTATATCTACTTCTTTTACCTAGCCTATGGTTATTTGTTCGCCTATATTATTCCTAATTAATTGTTTTCCCCTTTCCCTCTCCTATATTTAATTTGTTTACCTAGCCTATGGTTATTTGATCACTTATAGTTATTCCTGAATACCGCATAATCAAGAACGCCTATCTCTAGCTTTGGCATAACGACCGGTACAAGACGAACTTGGATTCTTTTTATGAGCATGGATGAAAGATGAATTCAGGTTATCTGATTCCGAACTTATATTGCCAGCGGCAGTTCTTTTGTACATGATCAATATTAAGTTTGTTATAAGAAGCCTTCTATATGTTGTGTCTACATTAATAAGTCCCTACTCTGTTTCTCAGCTCTTACCGAATTGAGGAAAAGGGGCAGAAGATTTCTCAATCGAGATACAAAAACGGGCGAAAATATATGTGTTTTCAGACCTTGTTTAATAAGATTCCGCTGATTCCTTTTGTGAGTATGGCTGATTCCTTGATGATCCTGAGAGTGCATCGATAGCAATATCTAATTACCTAGTACTACTTCCGAAGAGAGGATGACACTGCCTCTTGCTGTGTGCGTAGTTGAGATGCTTGATTTCAGTTCATATTCCAGTGGTTTTCCTATTATTCAGTAGATTGATGCCGAGGGGATGGCCTTTCAATTTTCTGTCCTATATACTTGATTGTTTGGCTTTTAGATTGAATATTGCAGAACTCTGTTCTTTAGCTTTGGTCTATCTGGTTTATTTATTTATATGATTATTTGGACGTATTAGCTACATTAGGAAATATAATAATTGTTCTTAGATTTATTCTTGTAAGATGTAAATTTATAACTTCCCTTATTTTCCATGGGAGCCGTTTCTGAGGTTTTTGTCCCGTCGATCCTGTGTTCCCGATTATCTTTTTTCTAACAAATTGAATAATGAATGAAAATTCGGTTCGGCTGAAGGGGCCTTCATCAGGGCTGAAACGTTACGCATAAAATATTGAGTGATATTTTTTCTCTAACCTACCTCCAAGAATGACTCCTACAATAATAAGTCGAGGTCAAGAATTTTCTATACATTTCAATACAGTATACTTTGGATAAAAAGCCATTTCGTGAATAGCCAAGCGAGTGGCTTCCCTTCCACACGTCCATACAAACACACACACTGAAATGCTGTTCCCCACTTCAACTCTTCGTCAAGTCGCCGGTGTGCTTTGCGCAGCCACGTTCGCGCATCACTTCATGTCTGCCTCTCGCTCTCTGCTTGACGCGCACTGGTAATTTGCGTATAGGGGACGATTGGTCACAGATCAATTCGGAGAATTACTCTCTCCTCTAGCCCCGATAGATGGTTTCTTATCTGAAGTCTACTGTACGTTTCCCATTGATTTCATAATGGATAATTTCAATCGTACTGCATTATGCAATATTTAATTAATGGACAATGCATCATTAGTACATTATTACTTTCGCAATTCTGCCTACTATCTCCAACGTATCTCCTTTCTGCTATCTATTTTCCACACAGTCTGACTCTATCAATTCGGAACCCTCCAACTTTGACCATGTTTAAGTCAAGGCCTCATAGCTCCATGGGTGCTATCGAGAGGGATGATGTTGCTGCTCTGCCCGTTGCAAGGTTGTGATTCTCGGGTGTACCCTCATTCGCCGTTTCTATCGAGCCTTGAACTCATATTAATTTAGAATCTTGTTCTTTGTTTTGTTCCGCATTATAACTAGTTTGAGTTATAGTTAACGTTTTGTTTTTTTTTGATTTACTGTTTACTTCTCATCTCAAGGAGAAAAGTATTGAATTCGGCTGGTTACTTTTATCTTAAGAAACGTATTGGATTCGTCTGGAAAATGACTATGTCGAATTCTGATGAATCTTCATGTTTCAAGGCCCCTAGAATCCGAAAATCATGTTTTTAACGAAATATCTCCTGTCTATTCATTTTGTTCATTCGAAAATCTCAGACACGGTTCGATACAACAATTGGAATTTTGGCCTAACGTCTTGATACATTAGCAAGATCTAACTCTTCCATAATTCGTGTTGATCCGACTTACGGGTTAGCCAAAACTGAGAAGGACTTCTGATATTTTTGGCGGAAATTTCAAATTTTCACGCTGGTAAATGAAAGTTCGAGGTGCTCCGAATCGATACATGTATATATGTATGGGGTTCCAACGCCAACTAACCCGACAAACGAAAAAAATCATGAAAAAACCTCGTTGGAGTTATAGACTCTGAAGACTCGTTGTCGCGCCATCTGTAGTTAGTTGCACAGAAATATGCTCCACATAGGGTAAATGTCCCAATTACTGCGGATGCGCCAATTACTGCGGTTTCAGATGAAAGTATTGAATTATTATTTTTCCGGGTCTTTGACAGCTTGAAATTTATTAAAAAAATTAATTCGTAACCTACATTAATAATTATTAAAGAATAAATAACAACAACCTTATTTTTAGTTATTTTATTGTAATTTGAATCTTGTATGGTAACGAAATTCTGAGTTTTGCTGCTTCCGTCTTTTGTCGAGCCATAAATACGTACTTTTAAATTGAATATATTTTTATTCCTGGGTATAAAAATATTTATCACAATATTATTTGCGTACAAAGTAATCGTATATTTTTCGAAATAATCTATACGGAATAACGTTAATAATTATTTCTTAATATTTTTTACCAGCGCAGAATTAGGTACAATTATTTTGCTATCTGTATGAATTACTGCGGCTATTTTCCGACGCTACAGCATAACCTCAAATCTTAGCTCCGTCAACTGTCGTATGTTTACTGTATATTAAAGTGTTGAGAATTAAAAAGAATAGGTATATCTAAATGGGAAGGACTGGTAAGAAACGAAATAAAAGAAACGTCGAGACCACAAAAAATAAAAAGAAGAATAAAAGATTTTGCTATTCAAACGAAAATTTGAGGCTCGCCGTGCAGGAGGTTAAAAAAAGGAAAATCTATTGCTACAATTTCTCGGAAATACAATATCCCAGAGTCGACCCTACGAGCGAAAAAGTCTAATAAATATGCTGATAAAAAACCTGGGCCTGCAGCGGTATTAACCACAGATGAAGAAAATGAGCTTGTTGATTGGATATTTCAATGCTTCAAGTTAGACTCTCCTGTCACAAAACCTCAATTATTTTAAAGCGTTCAAGGAATTTGTCTACGTCTTAAAAAAAAACACTCCATTCATTGATAATAAACCAGGGAGGAGATGGTACGAGTCTTTTCTCAAACGTCATGCAGAAATTTCAGAAAGAATATCAGAAAACGTCTGTCTCAGTAGAGCAAAAGTGACGGAAGAAAGTTTGAGGAAATGATTTAATGAAATCTCTGAATTTCTCACTACTAATAATCTACTCTTTATCGAAAAAAATAGAATTTTTAACTGTGATGAAACGGGTAAAAATAACAATAAATAAACCAAAATTAACAAACATAACATTGCACTTTTTTCAATTTCTGAATTAAATTTTTTATTTACGGCAGTCTCTTTAAATCCGAAGCCTCCTGCAGTACTTGCATCAAAAGCTTCTAAAAACGTTTATAATATCGTAGGAAATAATGAAAAAGAAAATCTATCTGTATTAGTGACCGGCAACGCTGCAGGCGAGCTCGCTCCAACTTTCATCCTATTTGCTGAAAAATCATTACCAAAAAAGGCTGCAGAAATGGCACTGGCTGAGTTTACTTTTGGATTTAGTCAAAATGGATGGATGATAGCGAAAACTTTTTACGAATTCATTGTGAATGGATTCGAACCTTGGTTGATCATGAAACAAGTGAAACGTACAGTGGTTTTATACATTGATGGCCATTCATCACACCCAACACTACATCTTAGCAAATTTTGTTCGGAGCATGAAATAGTACTCATAGCATTGCATCCAAATTCTATACACATTATACAGCCCCTTGACGTATCATTTTTTCGATCCTTTGAAGCTCAATGGCAGATTAGTCGAATGGTGTGTAAAAGTTCTGCAAGAATAGGTCTCAAAAAATACCAATTCGCTCCAGTTTTGAAAAAAACACCTGATGCCATCGATACAACGAAACTTTTGAGAAATGATTTTAAGAAGTGTGGCTGTGCCTCTTTGATGTCAGTGCTATTGATTTCACCAAGATTTTTAAGCGCAATCAGAATCTAACGCCATCAGCAAATGATTCTGAAATCATACAAGATAATGTCGATCCTTTACAAGTAATTGAAACTCTAATGACCATAGAGAAACTACAAGCATGTCGGTGGGATAAAGGTCCTATATGGAAGGGATTAACAAGAGACGAAAGTCTTTTCGAGATGTGGTATAAGCTATCACATTCAGATGGTGATATAATGAACAACTGTCATAATGTTGAGATCGAAATTCGGAATGGTTCATCAGAAGTTGGCAAAGATGATTCGCCAAAAGATATAGAATCAGCGGATTGCTCCGAATCTATTCCAGTAAATATTCAGTTTTTACGTTCTTTATTTTTTCATATAATCATGCATGTTTTCTGATTTCTACATTCTTATTAATTAATTTTAATCTGATTGGATAAAAATTAGAAAAACAATTTTTACACTCATTTCTACCTAATAAATCGGATCAGAGAAATTTTGAAAATTAAATCAAACTATTTTCATAAAGTTTTTATTACCGTCACAATCCATGGATGCCTTAAGCTAATTCTTTCGGATGCAGGAGGTGAGCATGTTCAACGAGGAATGTGTGATGATGGAACTATATGTAGATCCTAATGGCAATATTTTAAGTAAGGAGTCGGAAAATTATACTATTGTAGCATTCGCACCAAACCAGTATGCTGATAAAGATGAAACTCAAAAGACAGATCTACGCATAACATCCATCGAACACACTGTAGCTGACGAACACATCAGTTTACCACTAGACACAGAATTTCATCAATCCACTGTTTTTGAAGCGCCTGTTATTTTAGCGATTGAAAATACTGCAGACTGCGACAATGCAGCGACACAAAAATCTATTAACTCAACAAATTCAAGTTGTGATATTAGGGCTTCAACCGATGAAGTCTTATATGATAGTATCGAATCAGAATCAAATAAGTCATTCAAACATGATAGTCAAATGGAAAAATTTCAGTCTAATGAGCAATTACCAAAAATTGATGTTTTACATAATATTTTAAATACAACGGAACAAACATCAAGTGCATCTGTGAAAAAATTTTCAACATGGCTGAATGATAATGAACTAAACCAAAAAAATAAGCGAACAAAATTCGAAACTAAAATGCCATCAGTTGTATCTGGAGCTCAATGGCAAAAAATCAAAAAAATGAAAGGAAATGAAAAACTTGCAAAGGCTGAACAAGTAAAATTGAAAAAAAAAATTGAGACTAGAAAAACAAGAACAGTTGAAAATTAAAAAAGAATCAGATCGAGTGAAGAAAGAAGAAGAAAAGTTTCAAAAAGAGCAGCAGAGTTGAAAAAGAAAAGAAAAAATTATTAAAACAGCAGAAAAAAAATTGAAGATTTGGTAGAAAAGAAGAAAGCAACAGGAATTCTGTTATTAAACCAAAAAGAACGAAACGAAATTAAAAAACGGATTAAAGCTCTCAAAAATAGACAAAATGAACTCAAATAAATTGTTTTGTTCTCTTCTTATTGTATTTTATTTGTATTAAATATGTTTTATAAATTGATATATCTTAAATCGTTAAAGCAATATACCCACCTCCGAGAATTTCTGTGATTTTCATGCCAGAATCGATTATAGCTTAACTTGGAATGAAACGGCACACTGTTAAAAATTTCTTCAGTAATTTTACTAAAAATGTTTAGGAAGTTTTAACGCAAAACAATTTAGTAATAAAAAAAAACAGTTTAGTAAATTTACTAAATGGATTGGTTTAACTCAGTTTGAGAGAATTACAAAACATTTTTTGAAATTCACTAAGCGTTAGTGAAAAATTTGATTAGTAATTTTACTATACAGTTTTGTAATTTTATTCAATAAATTATCATACAAATGGTTAGTAAATTTAGTATGCAGAATTGTAATTATACCACACAATTTACTTGAATTCAGTTTGAGAAAATAGCAAAACATTTTTTGAAATTCATTAAGTGGTGATAAAAAATTTGAATAGTAATTTTACTATACAGTTTTGTAATTTTATTCAATGAATTACCTTAAAAATGCTTAGTAAATTCAGTATGCGGAATTGTAATTATACTACACGATTTACTTGAACTCAGTTGGAGAGAATTACAAAACATTTTTTGAAATCCCCTAAGCGGTGATAGAAAATTTGAATAGTAATTTTACTATACAGTTTTGTAATTTTATTCAATAAATTATTATAGAAATTCTCGGCAAATTTAGTATGCGGTGTTGTAATTATACTGCACAATTCACTTGAACTCAGTTTAGGAAACTCACAATGTATTTGTTATAATTTTACTAATGATTTACCAAAAATTTGTTTAATAATTATACAAAAAAATTGTTGCGTAAAAACGTTAGATATATCCCTAAAAGTAGTTTCGTACTATAAAAATCCTTAAGGGGCCATTAAAGACGCTCATCGCCTTGAAAACGCGGGGAGCCAAAACTCCTACATCGCTTGACTGATCGGAACAAAATTTTGAGGATCCGTGTATCATCTTTGCAGAAAGTGGAGCAATTTTTTACTTTTTCAAAATTTGAGAATTTTTCAAAATTTCGATTTTTGTTTTTCGAAATTTTGAAAAAGTAAAAAATTGCTCCACTTTCTGTAAAGATGAAACATCGATCCTAAAAATTTCATTCTGATCGATCAAGTGATGTAGGAGTTTTGGCTCCCCGCGTTTTTCAGGCGATGAGCGTCTTTATTGTCCCCTTAAACTTGCATTGATCTGTTAATTATTCATTGAAATGAAGCTTTTTGTAACTATTTCTACACCCATTATCTGCGTCGAATGCCGCCAGCTCCATCAGAATCAAATTGAAGTTGTTCAATTTATAATACTTATTATCTACTACAGATAACCTGTAAGTCGTTATTTAATAGACTAATTTTGCAGTTAAAAAGTGAATTTAATTTATTAACTTAAAATTAAGATTTCAATAATTAATTTTTGATTTCTTACTTTGAGAAAACCATTTATTGAATAGAATAGTACAATAGTATAAATAGTAAGTAATCCTGAAAGTATCTAAGACAATTTACTCCAAAGTAAGAACAATAATTCACATGAAATAGTTATGTTATAAGTAATAATATAGTTATAAAATGGACTACAATGAAATACAAAATATTAAAGTCAGTTTGAAATATAGTAATAATGTGATCTTGAAATGTTTTAATAATGTAAAATAAGTAAAATAGTTAAGATATTAATTAGCGTCATCTGCAAGATAAGAATCAATGACCTTTATCAGTTTAGTGACTTTAGGATGAATATTTGTTGCCTTCCTCTTACCACCTCTTTTTGTACCTTTGGAAGGACAAATTTCAAGGAATAGTCTGAAATTAAGGTCAAGTCATAAATTAATTCAAACAAATAAAAAAGAAGGAAAAAGTATAAATTAATACAATTATTAAAGAAAGGGAAGTAGAAAAGATGTGAATGACAGAGGAAGTTGAAGAAGATTGAAAATCGAGTGTGCCAAAACGGTACTGCTGAGAAGAAAAAAAAGAAATAATCGTGAAGAGATAACTACCAGGACAAATGAAGATTTTTATTACACGTGATTTACTAAGAAAGAGAGAATGTTCAGGAAGAGGATCAGAGATTGGCTAAGACGAGAAAGCGACAAAATGTTAATAATTCAATATAAATATGCAGGATACATAGAAGAGTGAGTATTGGTTTGGTGAAGATGATGAAAGTTTCCGAGATTTACAAAATATCTATTCGGTAGGAAAAAAAAGCACAGGGAAGAACCAGTGGAAGAATTATATTGGATATGAAGACGGAATTAAATACAGAAGAAGATGCGGGTCAGTTAGAGAGGAGCAGATTAGTAGTTTACGCATATAATTATTCATTAATTGCATAATTTACTTCACCGTTTATGTAGTCGTAACAAAACCAGATTGAAAACTATGAAATAACATATAATTCAAGTAACTGATGAGATGTGTCAAAAAATAACTTTATTTTTACACGAGCTATTCTAATGGACGCGTGAAAAAGAAATTGACACGTATTATCAAAAAGTTAAAGAATATTATGATTTTTCAACACTCACCGTTGAATCGCTTCAAGTGTTCCCTCAATTGTCGGGGGGTAAACAATACCGAACACATAATAACTTAGAAAAGTAATCAATATCCCGTCAATAAATGATTGAGTATGCAAAATAATGTTTTTGTTAATAACCACATTATATACATTGCTAGAGTGATGCAAATCTTGACCTAAAACAGAAAACGAAATTTTATTTAATAGATGAATTTTAATCATTCAAACTATTATTATCAAATAAATATGAGGATTTATCAGAAAATTTACAATAAATAATTACGTAAAAAAATTAAATGTAAACAAGTTAAACATTCACCAAGTGAGTTATTTTTTTATAGAAAAAAGCTAATTTTATTGAATTAATAAAAATATATAAAGTCACCATACCTCTAATTATTAAAATCGGAGTTTCAACAGTTACATGCTTAATTAAGTCTTCATTTTCCACATCTTTCTATGGATAAAATTCGAAAAATTAAATTTCATTTTATGAACTCATCAACACTTTACAATCATAAATACAAATATTCGTAACTTACACTAATGAGAATGTAGAGAAGTTCCAAATCTTCCTGCATGAATTTGACGATGAATCCAAATACAAGCGCGTGATACGGCTCATCGTTTTTTAAATTGTCACTGTATGTCTTCGCAATTTTCAGTCTGTCGCGAGCGTACCTTCTTTCGTTGTCAGATGATTTTTTCTTATTTTTAGCTTTTACTTCACGTACAATTTCTTCATTTTTTGCCCAATGGTTAATTGGTTTTGCAAATTTTTTCAAGGAAGCTTTCCATAATGAGTTGGTTTCTTTACCTAACAGGTCATTAGCATGCTGAATAATTAATTTGTAATTATGAAAATAGGGCCAGTGTTCGAAAATTATTGATAAATCTTTTTCTTTGTGGATTTCTTTGCGTTGCAAAAAATAACATGCTTTCATTGCAGTCAGTATCTCATCAGTTATTTCTTCATCCGAAGAAGAATAGTTTTTAATTAATTTTAAACGTTGTTCTTCTAATGAATCTAATACATCAGGGGGTGGTAAAGCTGGCAAGTAAGCTACACACCCATACTCATCCTGCACTTTTGGCTTTTCAATAACTTCGTCATCAGTGTCAACTAAACAATCCGATAGTTTAAGACTATCTTCAGGTCGACCTCTAAGGTAACGGACTGCAGTGTAAACTGCTTGTTGTAGAGATTGTGTTTCTCCAGCAGTATTGCCAATCTTTGTAGTAAAAGCCTTCTCAAATTTAGTCACAATTTGTTTGCTTATTATTCCTGCTGTACCTAGACTTGAATCTTTTAAATCATGAATAAGATAATCTCTAACTGCGTGAACAACTGATGTTCTTTCTTTAGGTTTCAAAGTATTTCCATTACGTAAAGCTGATTGGACATTGGTCGGAAATTTGGGGAAAATTTTAGACAAATGATCTGTTGATTGCGACGATACTATTAATGAACATGACGAACTACTTGTTTTAGCCACATGGTGTGAACTTGATGAGCTTGTGGAAGCATTTTCGCTATGAATTTCTGAAATCAAAGGAATATTATGTATTATTAATTTCTTTTAATTAGTTAATATTTATAATTTGAAAGTTTTTTTTTTTTTTAACAAAACTAGTTTTTTTAATTCTGAAATTATCGGTAATATTTACCAATTCGCGGAGCCGAAGTATTTTCATGTAGAGCTGTGCTATTCCAAGCTAGATCCTCTGGAACTATTGTTAAAAGAAGTTGCTCACCATGCGTTTCTTTGGCTTTAGCCAACTCCAACAAAATTTCATCTTCGTCGATTTCCGTAAAATCGTCAGTGTATATCTGTTTGAATAATAAAAATAATAAATTTCACATGGGTAAAAAGTTCATATGAGTGAAATTTTTTTTCTTCATCGAAGTCAAAATTTTTTTAAATATTCTCGGTAAAAACGAAAATTATAATTACACCTAGCAAATAAACATGTTTCCATAATTTAGTCGCTAAAAGATCTTCTAAACTAACTATTCAATTTTTAATTAATTAATATTTGCTACGTTAGTATAATTACTATCCATGGTAAAAAAAAAAAATTTCACTTCTTACAGGCCAACATCTAAACCGTACTCCTCTAACGGTAATGAGAGTGAAAAGTACTAGTACGATTTAATTTCAAGTATCCAATAAAACTAGATATTTTTTTTTTTTAAATTACAGTTCGGACAATTCTGTGTAAGATAGATATATTTTTGAAAAAATTTAATTAAATAAAAATAACGTTTAAGATGAACTAGCTCCGTGAAATTCCATTGAAGTTGAATTTTAGGGGTGTGTATTTTTTACTTAGTTTGACAGTCAGGGGTTAAGAATATTTTTTCCATTTTGAAGACTAAACATGAATTTCCTTTTTAGTAATAATGTAGGAAGAAAAAAAAGTACATATTAACAATTACATTGTAGATACCTTGTATGTCTCATCGGTGAGTTTCAGCTTGGTTTTTGCTTTAGCAATAAGACCATCGATTGTTTCAGCTCTAACAATTTTTCGCTCATTGGGTTTATTGTGTCGAGCAACTTTAAACAATGCAGCCATTGCTCCGTTTCTCCGTTTTGCTGTTGTCAATCAGTTTTAAAATTTTACTATCAATTTTAATTTTTTTGTAATATTTAAACTATGTTATATGATTAAAAATTTATTATTTATTTTTCGAATTATAATCATTACTTTCAAGTTTGTAGCCTCATATGCTGAATTTACAAATAATTTTTTTAAATTATTAATATGTTATAGTTCCTAAATATTTGAATGTAATGTAATCCACTTTTATGTTTGACATTAAAAATTTAATATTATAAAAAGTAAATCTATTTATATTTTGTGAATATAAGAAAAAATTATTATATTGCTATTGAAATTGATCAATAATATTTTTGTGCAATAAAAATAACCTTCAAATTTGACTTAAAATCAAATTACGTACATGTATAAAAATTAACAATTTTTAGTATTCATGTAAACTCTGCTCAACTAACCCGAATTTAGGTTTTACGCATGAAAAAGACCTTGTGTTATAAATATGTAACTTTTCAAAACTGACTAACTGATTGAATGCTAAGCATTTGTACCCTGACGTTTTTCCCAAATTATACAAGCCTAAATAAGGCATGAATTCAGTTTCCAAAACCTCCACTACAAAATACACTTCAATATCATCATACAGTATTAGACAAATTTTTCCCACCACTACTTTGTATTGATATCCTGATCTTGAAATGAATAATCCATCACCGTTACGGTATATTACACCGTTTTTAATAATTTCATGACACTCTACAGTTTCTTCACTTAGTTCAAAGTTTGATAGAGCTTGTTGAATTGCTTCATTATATTTTCCCAAGCTTATAAATTTTATGGCATTTTTCAATTCAATGTCAGATTTAATATCTCCGCCTGAACGGACAAAACATTGATAAAGCTCGTGCTTAATACTAAGTGATTTCGTAACGTTTATGAAATTTTTTGAAAATCGTACTGCGCATTTCATAAAACAATGTTTGCTTTCACTACGTAAAGTCCATGACTTCATCAACGGTCCAAATAGGAGAATAAGATATGCGTAATGTAAAAGATAGTGGTGTTTTGGACGAAGTGGGATTTCTGGAAATAATCTTTTACGTAAATCAATATATTCGCGAATAAGTGAATTTAGATAAACAATGCACGTCTTATGTATGGCAGGAGCACATATTATTTCAATAATTTCAGATAGCAATAAAATGCATTTCCAAGTATCATTGTCAACATCGTCAATTTTATCATAAATTATCAACGGCAGTAATCGAATAAACGTCCATAATTGGCAAGCAGCACCTGACAGCCTCTGAGAGTTCGGTGAAACAGAACATAATTTGTCACGTTGATCTTCAAGAGAATATTTAAAAGTTTCTTTTCTTCGGTTTAATAGTTTGTATGAAAACCAACCCTGTTTTACAAGATCGTCGAGAAATAATTTACCGTCATACGCAAGTACACCTTCGAAGACATCGTGTCCTAAGCAAGGGGGCAAACCAGGAAGACAGACATGATAAGATCCTAATTTATTAAAAACAGAATTAAATTTAATACCTTGAATTATTAGTGGTTTCTTATTTACTGGCTTTCTGATATTGATGCAACGTCTTCTTTTGTTATCTAATTGACTTATAACTTTTTTATATGAATCGATTGTTCTCTCAGGATAGGTTTTAAATACACCATCATCTGACTCGAATGATTTTTTTGTTACTAAACAATATCGACAAAAGTATTGCGATTTACTGAAGTTTTCAGTAAATCCTCCTAAAGCATGACTTCCCAAATTGTCGCCAGTTACGAATACTAACGATCCTTTAATAAATTGATTTGGCGCAAACTCAACGCCCACAGTTTCAATTTCTTTTAGATCTTCAACAATTTTGCCAAAAATTTTATCGTGATTAAAAATTTTCTCTTTACATAATGCCACAAGATACATCGAGTTTACATGAGATCTAATTTTATCTGGAAAATTGCCGATGCTCAAATAAACAGCCAAAATCTTATACTTGGATTTAGCAGAACCTAATGGATTTACAGTTTCAAAAGCGTCTTGATATAAAATTAATTGAAGTGCACCTGGATTTTGTTGGAAAAATTTGTTGTCTCTAAATACAGTTCCATCTGTAAAATCTCTCAAAACATTGCTATTGTTTTCCGGTAGATCAAATTTTAATTCATGCGTAAGAGTTTTGTTATAAAACAATTTTTTCAGAGTTTCTTTTAGTGGAACGTAGTGATAAAAACGTTTTTTACCATTTTCTGTAGGTAGCGGAATTTGAACAGGGTTAACGTATGGAAAATTTTTTTCGTAAAAATTTCTACGCTTGTAACTAGTTGCTAAAGAATTTTCAATATTATTGAATAAATTATTTTTTAAGGAACTATCAATAATGTCTTTAATTAAGTCTGTTGATATATTACATTGTTCTAAATGTATAAATAAATTATTTTTTATCATTTCCTCATTTTTTTTATTCATTTTACACATTTCCGCTGCAATATACTGCACCGTTGATGCCGGTAAACTAAATTTAAATTCTAATTTCAAAAAGAAATGTGCCAAATTCATTAAAAAAACATCTGAACTTTTCTCTGTATAATATTGATGATGTTCGTCTACAGATGATAATTTATCTATTGAGTTATCATCATTCTCAACAACTACATCAAAAGAATCAAGATTATTACTGCTAATATTCGAATCAGATGATTGTTGTACAGCTGTTTTTTCTTTATGATTTTTTGTTACATGCGATGAGAATGAATTAACTTTGTTATAAGTTTTTTCACAGTTTAAATAACCGCACTTTATTGTGATACCATCGTTAATGTGCATTTTCAAATGGCTCATCATTTGTTTTCTATCAGTATATTTTTGAGTACAAGACTCGATTGAACATGCTTCAGATAAGAGATTATTATTTGTAACTACTGGAGATACGTCCTTGATTGCTTTGATAATGTGACAACGCCGTACGTGGCTTTGTAATGATGTCAATGCAGTATATACTTTATTACAACGGTTGAATCCACAAATCAATTTATCAGTCAAACTAGAGTGCTCTTTAAAATGATTAAGATAACAATTAAATGTTGAATGCACAAAACTACAAAGTTGACAGTAAAACATTTTGTCAAAAATTTTCAAATAAAATAATTCGCATAAAAAATATAATTAAACTTATGTTTAACTTTTTGATAAATATTTACTTTTGAAATTCATATTATTGAACATTTTTAATAATTATTTTAATTCTATGTTTGCAAAGAACAATAAATTATCGAACGTATTCATGAATCAAACAAGAAAAACATATTAATTACTTATCAAATAAAAGGGTAAAGACCTTGCAATAATATTATAATAAAATAAATATACGTTTTTATAGCAAAAATATTCATCGGTAAAATAGTATAAAATTCAAAACTGATTGACGCATTAACAATCTGAAACATATTTTAATATAATTCGTTTAAAAATATTCAAATGTTTATATGTTTAAATTTACATTTCTTCATGTGTATATAAATGTACATGTATGTTTAAAATATTTTAATAAATATCGAACGAGTACAAATTCAAGTCCCTTATAGCAAAAGGCTGGTAAAGATTTTTCACTAGCGAAAAGTTTTGAAAACTTTAAATTCTTGATTAAATTATGATTTAATTAAAAATAAAAATCGTTTTAATTTCTCGTAAGTTTAAAATGAACAATAGTTAAAATTACCAATAAATATGCTAATAATTACAATTATATTTTCGAAAATCAATAAAGTACCTTATTTTTTAAAATAATAAATAATATGGACAGTAAAAACTACTTTACATATTGAAAAAAAGTAATTTTAGAACATTGCGAAAAAAATTAAGTATTTAAGAATTATTTAAAAAATTTGTCTCTAACAATGTTAAATAAAATATTTTTTAACTAAAAAAAGTGCAAATATAAATATGGCAAGAAAATAGGTGGTTAAAATTTTACGTTTGCACTAAAAATTAAAAAAAAAAGGGTGTTTCAACCAATGAAAAGTTTTTTATTTATGAAAAACGTTAATTAGTGTTATAAAAAAATGTTAATAAAAAAAACGTTATGAAGTAGCAATTTTATAAGCATTATTTTCCATTAAATAGTAACCATTCACTTAAAATTAATAGTAAACTCGTGCTATTTAATTTATAAAATTGAAAATAAGTAACATTTAATAATCTTTAGGATTCTTCTCGATTTAAAAAAAAACCTATCAAGAAAATAAAAATAAAAAAATGTTTCATTTCTAGAAAATACAATTTTATGTGAAAAGTTATTTTTTAAAAGAAACTAAAGAACAGTCAAATAATCGTTAATAGAGTATCACGTTCGTTTACGTTTAGTTCAATAAATATTAGTAAAAATTCGATGAAGAATTCTCATTCAAAAACTTTTTCTCATTATAATATAATTACATTTTAATATTTGTTTTGTATTTTCGGGTTTTCAAACTTGAAATATTTTAATAAATGATTCTTCAATTCATATCATAAAAATCTAATTGATCTAAAGATCCGAACGTTGCCGCAACGAATTCTTAAAATAAAATTAAAAAAATAAAACTATTAATCAATTACAACGGAATTTAAATCAGTATCGATATAGACTTGTGTTTAAAAATAATAGTAAATAAGCGTTGACTTCGCTGAATTTTTTTTTAAACACTCAGTAAAAATTCAAAAAATGTGCTTAAAAAAAGGCCAGCGCCCTCCGACCACCGGAACGCTTTTAAAAAATTATTTTGTGATCATCGACATCGATTTGTGCATGAAAATATAAAAAATGTACGTTGACCCCGTTGACTTTCTTTAAAATATTTCTTGGATTCCTAGAAATGGGCAGAATAAAGCGCAAGATCCTCTGACCACCGTAACACCCTCAAAAAAAAAATTTTCTGGCTATTAACATAGAATATTGCTTGAAAAAATAGTTGCGGCAACGTTTGGATCTTCAGGTCCATTAAATCTAAGCTTAGTGTGTGGATATAAATATAAAAAACGTGGAATAATTTTTCAATCATTAATGAACAAACGATTCAAAGTCATCTGTAATTTTATAAGTAAAAATTGTAACTATTAACGTAAAATCATAAAAGTGGATTTGTCAATAAATAAAGATAGTTATCGGTATATCAGATAAGAAGTCAATGAAAAGACAAATTTTCGTATACTATATAGATTAAGATGTAGAAAAATATGGATATAAGTATCATTATTTAATTACTTACCGGATAAACTGCTTTTAGTCCGGATTATTAAGCACGAAACACTTGTAGTGTAGAAGTTTTTTTTTTTTTCCAATTTTCACACTCGGTTGCAACTTTTTATTTTTTTCATCAACAATCTGAGTAATCGAATTGTGAATAGTGCTTGTAATAGTAATTGTGTAAAGATAATATTATTTTAAATAATTTCGTTTCACACAACTCGTAACACACAACTTAATTCAGCAACGTTCTATACGATACTAAATATATGTATCAGTTTTGGTGACGAAACAGAAGACTTCAGTCGGTGTTACCGTAAAATAACTGAGGAGGATGCCGCGAAAACAAAAGAGTCAGGACCAACACGCACTAACTTGCACGCTAGACTGTTTACTGGACTTAAACTTCTGCTTTCCTTTATTACTTTTCAACTAACTGTATGAATAAATTAATAATAAATGGTACATATAAATAAATATGATTATTTAAACGACGATTACAACTTTTGTGCGCAGCGTACGACTGTACTCAACACTAACACGAGTGTCACTGTATAATAAATTTTCAACTAAGATGCGAGTGTTTGGGAAATGTCTAGCGTTGGCGGCACCTATCCAACCGGGCAACAGCAAGCCCTTCAAGTGATTTTTAGTGTCTCACGTGCACTGCAGCGACAGCCCGTAAGTTGAATGTTGTGTCGCTCGAGTAAAAATCTCACAGCGTGGGTACTGAAGGGCTAAACAAAAGATCGTGCCGATACGCATAGACTTAAATATATTACTGATGGCGCTTAAAACGAAAAAACCTACGTTCTTTACGCAACATTATTTTTATTAAATAATTATATTTGTAAAAATCATATTATTGAAAATATAATTTATAATAAAAATAATAATAATAATTATTATTATTGTTATTGTTATTGTTATTATTATGATCATTATCATTATAATTGTAATTATTCTCACGGGGAATTAAAGCCATATTTGATAGTAATTTATTTTGAAGTGAAAATTTTAAAATTAATTTAAAATAAACTAAACTGTTATTGATTTACTGATTCTGTGCACAGGTGTTACTACACCTCTATAGAATTTATATTACCAGAATAAATAAATAAATAAATAAATATAAAAAAAAAATTCTACAACTTTGTAAGGTTTGAAATTGTGACTTCCTTGACTCCCAGCAAAAGGGTTGTCTCAAAACAACCATAACTTTTCAAGTATATCAGATCACAAGTTCTATAAAAACTCCTTTCAAAACTTCGAATTGGAAAAAAAATTAACAATACTTTGACCAATATGTTAAGTAAAAAATTTTATTTGAAATCATTGAAAATAAATAACGTTATTATAGTAAAGATGATTAAGTCACAGATTATATTTTTTTTAGTTGAATATAAAGAAATTTATGATGTGAAAAATTACAATAATTCATTTATAAGAAGAAAGTGACATCAAGTGATTGACAAGAAGAAAAAAAAAAAGATTATACGATCCGAAGTTCAAACTGGCAAATTTCTTTTCATCTACTATGAAGTTTTACCTTAAAGTCACCGTAGCAGGTTGAATTTTATGAATCACGGTTTATATAAAAATGCATAACACATTGAACTATACAAGTTGAGTTCAAAAATTTAAAAGATAATCGTAAAAAATAATTAAAATTATTAATAAATTGAATAAAATCAAAGACTCTAGTTTCTCTTTCATTTATTATGAAAAATTCGCATTTCCGAAAATAACAGAAATGAATCTGGAAGAAGAATGCGAATTTTTTATAATCAATGAAAGAAAAACTAATAGAGTCTTTGATTTCATTTATTTTCATGAGCAAAAGAATTAAATATAGCGTTCTATTATATGAATATAAAAACTTACATCCCTTCAAAAATTTCATTTGAAACTTCAAGAATAATTTCAAATTTAAAATATTAATAAATAGATTTATAAATGCAACAGACCACCTGTTCAGTAAAATTACGATTGGCGCGGGACTAACAAAATATTTTAATAAAATTACGAAACACTGTGTAATTTCACATTCAAAGTTGTAAAAACAAGAAAAAGATTTTTAAACGTCTAATGATTTCATCAAAATTTAAATTACAATATTATTTTGTAATTTTACAAAAAACTATAGTAAATCAAAATACAAACAATGTTTGTAAATCTGAGAAGCTTGTTGAAAAAAATTGACAACCTGTTTGGTAAAATTACACATGGCTCGAGACAAACGGAATCATTCTTTGAAATTACAACGCAATGTGTAATTTTACAGTCAAACTTGTGAAAATAATAAAAAGATTTTTAAATTTCCAATGATTTTATTGTAATTCGAATTACAATACTTTTTTTTAAGTTTACGAAAAAATTTAGTAAATCAAAATACAAACAATGTTTGTAAATCTAAGAAGCTTGTTGAAAAAAATTGACAACCTGTTTGGTAAATTTACACATGGCTAGAGACAAATGGAATTATTCTTTGAAATTACAACGCATTGTGTAATTTTACAGTCAAACTTGTAAAAATAATAAAAAGATTTTTAAATTTCCTATGACTTCATTGTAATTCAAATTACAAAACTTTTTTGTAATTTTACAAAAAAATTTAGTAAATCAAAATACCACAAATTTTTGTAAATTTAATAAGCTTGTTAATGAAAACTAATAAACAGTTCCATGAAATTACAATACATTTAGAGTTTATACACAAAAATTGTAAAATTACAAATCCTCTTAGTAGGTTTCTTCACATGTTTAAGAAAATTACTCAAATTGTATTGTAATTTGAATTCGCACCCACTGATTTGTAATTTTGCCCATATTGTGTTCAGTAAATTAATAGTAATTTTACTAAAATTTTTAACAGTGCAGTATTACACGAGCAGTAATTAGGTTTTTCGCAGTATTTAGTTCTCGGAACCGCAGTAATTCCAGCATGTGAATCTCTTCTGATTTGTATGTTTCTTCAGTGAAAGCTGCATTCTTCAAGAGTTTTAACACTCGGTTTGTATTTAAAAAGTACCAATTAAGTGTTTTTAGATACGTACGGGACATTTTGTCGTCCTCAAACATCTCATTTTACCTTTAAAAGCCATCTCCATTCGCGATCCGCAGTAATTGGGACATTTACCCTATTTTCCTTATTATGTCTGTTGTCTGTTCAATGCTTTCAAATGTCAACAAAAGTATATGGTTGTCGGTGATCAAATCTAAGCTTGCAAGTCAAACTGTGTCTTTTGCGATTGAAAGTTGTCAAAATGGATCTTAGTAGTAGTAGTGATGAAGAGTTGAAAATAGTTTGTAAAGAAATTAACGAAGCAGCCAAGAAAGTAACCTTTGATTTGTTACCACAGAAGTCAAGACAGATATATGCTGCAACTTACAATGATTTTAAGAAGTGGTGTAAAGAAAAAGGTAGCGATTCCTTCTGTGAGCATGTAATGTTAGCTTATGTTGGATTTTTGGCTGAAAAATATTCACCATCAAGTTTGTGGCAAATCTACTCAATGTTAAAGGCTACTATTGATACTTACAACCAGATTGATATTAGGAAATATGGACGACTTATTTTATTTATAAAAAGAAAAAATGAAGGTTACAAACAAACAAACTCTGAAATATTTGATAATGAAAGTCTATCAAAGTTTTTGAATGAAGCACCGGATGAGATACATCTATCTACAAAGGTATAACATCTATTTATGAAGTTTATACAATTCCTTTATTATAGATAATGCAATCAAAAGTTATTGTTTATATATACTCATGATTTATAGGTAGTTGTTGTATTTGGTATTCTTGGCGATTTAAGAAGGCAGGAGCTTGCTAATATATTGATTAGTGATGGAATAGAAGGCAAAAATAGTCTCTTTATCAAAATTCCTAATACTTAAAATAAAAAGCCAGTCATTCACTATTGCTGATGAGTTTTATACTATTGTCAAGAAACATATGCTACTTAGGCCTCATCCTTGTTCTACTGACAGATTTTTTATCAAATTTGCAAATGGATGGTGTCAGGAGCAGCCAATAGGAATAAATAAATTTGGCTCACTGCCAAAAGATGAGACTCATTATTTGAATTTGCCTGATGCAGATAAGTTCACAGGTCACAGTTTTAGAAAGAGCTCAGCTACGCTTCTAGTAGATGGTGGAGCTGATATTATTGTTTTCATGAGACATGGTGGATGGGAGTCGTGAAAAGTTGCTCGAGGATATATTGGAGAATCCATGGCTAACAAAAGAAAAATTCATGACCAGATAACCTCAGGAATTATATTGTCAAAGAAGAGTAACGATTCTGAAATTTTAGAAAACTCAGAGCCATCAAATTCAGCTCATTTAGGTCAGCAAACAAAATTGCCTTCGAAACCATCTTCAAAATCGGAAATTTCAGTAATCAGTCATGCTGAATCTGTTCAGCGAACAAATTCACCTTCTGGAACATTTCCAAATTCAGACATTTTAGTAGTCGGACAAAGTCAAGCTGAGATAGGATATCAAATGAAAAAAAATCGGGAATATTGTACCTGAGAAATGATAAATTGAAACATTTCACACCACCATTTGAAAATAATAGTTATTTTAATAAATATTCAAAATGATGTCCCCGAACTTCGATAGATTTTTCAACACGTTTAATAAAAGATCGCACGGTACTTAATAAAGTATTCCTGTCAATTTCTCGACAAGCATTCCTAATTCGTTCTTTCATGTTTTCTGCCGTAGTTGGCACAGTAGTGTACACATTTTCTTTCTGATGTCCCCACATAAAAAAATCTGGCGAAGGTAACTCTGGGGACCTTGTTGGCCAGTTTACTGGACCAGCTCGACCAATCCATCGGTTGGGATACACTCGATTCAAGAATTCACGTGCAGGCAATGCAAAATGTGCTGGACAACCGTCATTTTGAAATCACATGATCATTCTTTCTTGTAGGGTCAGATTTTCAAGAAGTCCTGGTAATTGTTCGTCTAAAAATCGTCTGTACTTTTCTCCGGTCAAATGACCATCAATAAAAAAAGGACCTACAAGTTTATCACCAATAATTCCACATCATACGTTTACTCTCCATGGTCTTCGATATTCAACTTCACGTAACCAATACGGATTCTCTATTAACCAATAATGCATATTATGTCTATTAACTTCTTTGTGGTTCGTGAAACTTGATTCGTCGGAGAATAAAACATGACAAAAAAAGTTTCGATCGATTTGTAGTTGCTCGAGGGCCCATTGACAGAACAGTACTCGATTTTGAAAATCATCTCCGTGGAGTTCTTGATGTAACGATATGTGATAAGGATGATATTTATGGCGTTTTAAAATTTTTCAAACGCTATTTCGTGATATTTCACAGTTTTAAGTGATTTCACGACAGCTAACATGTGAATCATAGGCAACTACGGCTAGAACTGCAATTTCATTTCTCTATCGAGTAATCGTGTTTCTACGTTTCCTTTTGTTGATCTTAACAGAACCATCCTCAGAAAACTGCCTTACTACACGGCGAAAAGTTGAAGCAAATACAGACCTCCGATCAGGAAAACGTTGAGCATACATTTCGGAAATGTTTATGCTCTGATGAGCTTTTCCATAGATGAAAATCATTTGAATTTTCTCCACGATAGTAAAGTTTTCCATTATTAAATTCAAGAAGAATACAATATTTTCACATTAGTATTATTTGATCGTACCTCTAGGTGAGGTAGCAAACTACTGGAGAATACAATCTAATGTTTCTAAAATGTGTTCAGCAAAACTACGGCCTGTACTGTAGACATGAAAACCAAACAATTCATGTTATTTCGAGGTCATCAAGACTTACATCTTTATTTTCAATCTTGTATTTAAAATTGATTTCCGTGACATTTGAACTCCTTACAAACTTTATGAAAAATTAGTTCTTAGTCGAATTTTGTAGAATTGTAGAATGTTGTACCTGTTGCTTTTTCGACCAAAAATTATCGTGGGCACAAGTATCTTCTAGAGATATTCCCGATTTCCTTCATTCGTTTGATGAGCAATTCCTTCAATGACCGTAGCAATAAAAGAGCAGCACAACAAAGTGCAGCAAAAATAGGAAAGGAAAACAAAATTTATTTAACAAAAAAAGATAACATTGAAATAAAAAAATTTTTCGAACAAAAGTTTATTATTTTTTCATATGAAACACGAATCTGTGAAAAAAAATATCGGTTGCCATTTGAAAATCTGTAGTCGACCTTCGTTTGACCTTGAAAGCCTCCGAATAAAAAATAGATATTGCCAATCGATTGGGCCTTCCAAATAAAGAAACTGTTGTTTGAAACATTTTGTCGGCAGACCTTATTTTTCGAGTTATTCATGATTGTCACGTTAAAAAAGACACCCTGTATATTATAATGAACAACTCAATATTAGTTATAACAGAGAGAATGAGAATAGAGGTAATGTTTGAATTGAATGATCTTAAGTGAGTAACAGTGGATTTGTTTGTTGAACTTTGCAGATAAAGCTTCTTGGTTTGGTGGGTGAAGAAAAGGGATTCGTAGTTAAGGTAGAGGATGGTTAGGTAGATTCGATTGGTTCTTTTAGTTAAGTGGGAGATTGTTTAATTATCAGAATTGGTCTAGATTTTATGGGCAGAAACTTGATTTTTGAGGAGTAGGAGTCTTGGGGGTCGGCTCAGGATTTGTTGAACATTAAGGGTTCTTGGAAAATGGATGAAGAGAATAATTTGTGGGATAGGATTTCGGAAAGTCTAAAGAATGTTGCAATGAAAAAAACAAAAGTGACATTTTGAACGGACAGAAGAAAGGTTGTAGATTTTGGAGCAAAGTCTCGATTGATTTTTCGAGACTACACATGTGGCTACTAGAAAATGTGTAGATTCGGAATGATTTATGAGATTTATGATGTAATAGTGTGCGTAAGATTCGATCAAACCAATAAAATCAAGTAATTCAGTATATTTTGATGCAGTATGCGTAAAATTCATGAAAAATCTTTGCAATACATACGAATAACAGAATCAATGATATGTACATCATGGTAATGTATCGGGTGGCTACGCATTCAGGGGGGGTCCAGGAGGCATAGCCCCTTAGCGGGGGTGCGGGGGTGGAGCCCCCACCAGATAGAGGGGGCACCTGAACAAAATGCTCACAAAAAGTTATAAAATAGTAGCTACTGGAAAATGAAAAACTAAATGCAGATTTGAAGAAAATCATATTCATATTTGTTTCATAATATTATAGTATGCGTAAAATGCGAAAAAAATTCTGTCGATATCTATGAATAACAGAAATAGTAATCAAATATATCTTGGCGATCGAGCGTGAAATTTGGCAGGTTAAGCTTTGCCCCCCCCCCCCCCCCCCCCCCCCTCCACCTCTCCCTCTACCCACCACCCAATAAAAAAAACACAATTTCCAATGAACCTGCAAATTTTGCAAAGCAATGAATTCTAAAAAATGCATATAAGTAATATATGGATATAGGGTAGCGAAAGGTGGGACGCGGGACCAGGTACCCCGACAAAAAATACTGTCATATAAATGGAAAACAATAATAATTATCATCCAATAATTTTAATAAGATTTTACACATAATATTTCAACTATTCAATAACATTGAATTGAGGAGTGTAATTACTTATTTCTTTAATATACTAAAAAAATACAATGCATTTTGTTATGTTTGTGAGGATCCGGCGTAGGGTTCGTTGATGAATGTACATTGTACACTCTTCTCCTTGATACGGTAGTTTATTTTAACAGTTCAAGAGTTACAGAAAAATCAGATTCACGCGCTATGTGTTTCACAACGGGTGTGTTTGTTAAATATTTCGATCCCGTTTCATACGTTTGCTGGGAGTTGCATCATCGTTATTTTCTGCATTTATTGTATGCGTAATTTGATTAAAAATTTGACGCTTGTTTTGAATAGAATCTTCGATGTATCCTTCTGCCAAAATTGTGGACTTTCAGCCGCCATGACGCTTTAATGTTATCATGGAAGCACCTGCATTTGCAAGTAATGTGGCAGAGGTTCTGCGGAAACTATGGCCTGTGTAACATTTGGCGACAAGCAACTGAAGATACTGTGACGTTGCATTTTCGCAACATGTCACAAGGGTCGTAATTCGCGGTTAAAGGTAGTGAGGACGGAAGGTTCCGGAGAGTATACGACAAATCCTAGGTTAAATTTCTGCTCAATTTGTAGAATATTTATCATTTTCTTTTATTGAATCTTGTTCTATGAAATACTGTAAATCTCGGACCTTGGGAAGAAGATACTGCCATGACGTTGAGGGAATTCGCCGTCTGGAGACGAAATTCTTCCTGAAGAACCAAGTTTTGGGCAAAATCATTCCGTTGTTCTCTATTCTCTCCTGGAAATTCCTCCTCCGTTACTCCCGGTTGTAAGTGCCACTGGAGGAGCGGTAGAGTAAGAATGGTTTCCTGAACTAGCTCCTCCCGTTTTCGAAGACTTGTCAGCCTGGATATGGACCACCTCCATCAGCTAGTAGCACATAAAATGCTTCCCGTCGTCGATGACCTATTGACCTGGTGTCGAGCTAGACTTCACCATCGGCTTTCCCGCCATCATTCCGCTACCGGTGTTACTCAAGAAAGGTCCCGGTAGAAGAGTTGCATTCGTGTGATGCAAGCCTGTCTGTAAGCTTTCCACACCGCACATGGGGAATTTGTGGATGCAGATCCAGTTAGTGAAGCATCAAACTTCCACCAGATCCTCTGCCCTGTCCGTTTTTCCCGTTGAAACCCAGTCAGAGTGCACTTCGCCAGTTGATGTTTTCGGGGAGTCTAAAAACGAGAACCAGGGTCGACGAGAGAGAGAGAAAGAGAGTAATACAACAACATTCGAGTCTTCCCACCGGACCGCCATGATGCGCCGGAATCCCGAACGCCAATCAGCGTCACGCTGAGTCAAGCTGACACGCTCCGCCACCAACCTACCGGAGCTGGAACTTCTACGCACAGTTTTAGGTCTCGAACGAAACTCAAAATTGAAGATTGACGAACTTATAAGAGCGAAAACAACGGGAAATTCTGCCTACTTCTATGCTCGTTTGTCTTTACGACTACGACCAAAAACATCGTCCCGTCTCGAAAGAGAATCTCCAGCAAAATCCCGATTCACAAAAGTACAGTTTCCGGAAAGTTTGCGATAGTATTATTATATTGTGTGTTTTCCTTTTCTTTTATTTTTATTATATTATATCAAGTCAGTGTTATTATATTTTTGTGTAATTACTGTGTGAGATTCATCTCGATAATTTTCGCTAAGGTAAGACCTTTTTTCTGTACGATCACTAGTCTACCTTGAATCCCGTTTAGTTCGTTACAGTTGATATTTGATGTGACGTAGTCACGATTATAGAACGTGAAGTCATTAGACTTGATCCTCCCGGTCATTTTGTGTAGTTTTTAGTCTGATTAAAAACGGATCTCTGGGCTGACTCACGGTTAGTGAATTGTGGATTTTCCTTGCTTGATTATGGTATGAATTCTTCTAGAATCTTTTTCTTTGCTGATTATTGTAGTAAAATGCGTAAATTTTTCTAATTTGAGCGTGCAATTCAGCATATTTAGTTAAGTTCTATCTGAACTAGTTCTTTCCGATAACGATTGATCTGTTGAGCGTAACTCCCGGAGCTAGCGAGCGTAGAAGTAAGCATCGAGTTTGTGATTTATTAGTTAGGATCGTTTTTGAGTTATGATTTTTGGTATGATTTGTAATTTTCCTCACAAGAAATTGATTTCCTCCGATTATAATTAGTCTATTTAACGTAAATTTACATTTAATATTGTATCGAGCCGAGCTCCTATAAATTCTGTCACATTTGGTTGTATTTTTCAAGAATCTAGTTTTCGTATACGAGTCATTTCTTTCCCGAAATTTATCTGAATTTTTCTGACTTATATTTTGTATTGTATAACTTCTTTTTTGATTTATCGCTTATTAGTTGATGATGTTTCCGCATTGATACTCATCATTTAATGCTTGTCCCGAAAATATTAATGAATTGGTCTTACTTTTGTTAAATATTAATTATTGCATATAATTATTTGGCGAATCCAGCTACTCCTCTTCTGGTCAAGTATAGTCTGAGCTATCTGGCAATTTTCACCGTAAACTCTAATTCTTCACTGTATCTGTTATTTCGAGTCACGTAAAAACGTCTGGCGCCCAAGGTATTATATTTTTGGTATTTCTTTGATCGATTAGAGTAAACGCCGAAGAACACGGTTTTTGAGATTCTATCTGAAAATCGAAATCACCGTCACAATACATAGCGATTTCTTGCGGCAACATACCCATTTCATTAATACCCATTACATGATTGATGATTTTTTCCTCTAGATAGCAAAGAAAAAATTTTTCTGACTCCAAATTTGGTGGTCTTGAACTCATGTATTTTTCAATTATATTGTAATATTTTTCACCTGCTACAAACGTGTTTGGATTGTGAGTTTTGGTGTCTGGAATATGTATATCGTAAATAGAATTTTCTTTTCTTACCATTTAAAGGGATTCTAGAGGGAAAGTGGATAATACTGAACAAAAATTTCCGATTTCTGTATAATGTTTTTACAGATTTGTTGAGATAAATAAACTTATCAAATAATTTTTGTTTTTGTTATTTCGTCCGTGTATAAAGATTCGCGGCAGCGAATCGCCGCAAACTACCGTAGGTCGGCGCGCTAGCCCCAAATCGTTTACCCGAGCAAGCTCTTGTTCTTGTAAAAATCTGTCATATCTTTTGAACCGCTCAATATTTTTTGATAAAATTTACGGAGGTTCAAGATCCACTTCACTTAATCTTGCTTCCTGGGGTTTGGCGAAATCGACCGAGCAGTTCCCGAGATATCGACCGTCAAAGTTAATCGAAAAACCCAATCTTCTGCTTCTGCTTCTTTCTTTTCTTCCTTGGGATCACGATATCTGTTGAACCGTTGCACTTATGAACTTGCAATTTGGAGGAGGTATTCTTGACACCAAAATCTCGCCCTCTATTGTTATTGAGTAATAATCCTAAGAATTGTCTTGCAGAAATTGAAATTTGCACGAAGGAGGTTTCCTCATCAAATCTCAAAAGATAAGTATTTTTGAATATCAAGTTGTGCGGCCTTTTATTTCTCTTTTTTTATTTCTGCTTCATAAAAACTACTTTCTATAATTGATCACCACAAGTGCTTACTGCGAAGCCTTCTGCATTGAGATCAAAACTACTCCAAAAGTATGATGGTACCGTACTATAACTATGTACCATCTGCTTCAAATGACTTCAAATTTGAACTGAATCTATGTTTTCAGATTAGAAACATGCCTGTGAATCGTTATTTGTAAATTGCAGCCCGTTAAGATTTAGCAAATTTCAGTATCTCCTACCCTTAAGGCAATCTAATAGCCTCGATAATGTGAAGAAGACAAAATTTCGGCGTGCTCAATCTATGGCTCTCTTCCGTTTGGTAATATCGGTAGTCACATCGAGATTTTCAGCAAGTTCGCTTGAGCTAGGCTGTGTTTATTTCAGGACGTTCTGATTTTTCTAGATACTTATGGTTTTCTAGTGGTTCATTAGGTGGCGTTCCGATAGTTTCGTCACCCTTGATAATCGCTCGCTCTCCGTTTTATATGAGCAGAGGTCTTACTCTTACTCGAAGAGAAAGTTGGACAAGGGATCTTTGAAATGGTTACGGTATCCACTATAGTTGGATTCTGAAAAGCCATTTGATTGGTTGGCTGAGAAAGCCATTTCTAATGTGTCACTCAACTGAATTTGATCCGATGAAGCTCCGACTTGGTTCCCTCATCCAATTTATTTATTGATCCTTAGTGGAACATCGTAACAAAATATAGCCATATCCGTCCATACTCGTTTGAGGTTGAACGCTTAATTAGTACTGTAATGTTGCCCTTTGACTCACACTATTTAATTTTAATGAGATTTATCGTTTGAGAACATTCAGAGCTAAATATCAGTAATATTTTGAGACAGTCTCTAATCGTCAGATGTTTGAGCGAATTCTGTGGGCCTATTGAAAGGATTGATTAATAAGAATCTACTGACTCTAGCAATGCAAAAGAAACTGCTTGGATAGGGTGAATGGCCGTAACCAAATTCTGAACCACTCCATTACTTCTGTAGAAATGTTGAACCTTGATGATACGTCCAAACAGGTTGAAAAGTCGCAACCCGTCGGTGGACTAGCATAATATCATCAATGCTCGGCAATGTTATTTTCTAATTTTTTTTTGGCTGGAGGTCCTGGGATTAAACAGAATTATTACAACACTCTTAGCGAAAGAAGTTTTGCACCGGGCTTCGTCGATGGTTACCCGAGCGTTCATCAAACAACTTGGCTGTGCCAGCCACGCATCGTATACCATGCCTTAGCAGTAGATGCAGCAACCAATACAATGAGGATGTAGCTATTTAGACTGCGACATTTGAAAATGGTCACTGTGACCAAGAGCTCCAGTTGGTCTATCATCCTGAGCAGATGTTTTGACTAATTATTCTTCAACGAAGAAAAAATGAATGTCAGCGAACCTCTTCTTTGAGTGCTGGAGAAGATGTTCTTTGGTAATCTCTCTTCCACAGTGTTGTCGTTTGAAATGATTGGGTGTTTTCATTCCATTTGAATTTCGCGATTTTATCGACCAGTAGATTCGCCCAGCGAAGAACAAGTAATTCATTAAGGATTATAGGCCTGTTTTCGCTAATGCTTTGTTTGCCTACTCTGAACATCGTGAAGATACGTAGCTCTCGGATGTTAACCCATGTCTCGTTAAGTACATCGATCATAGAGTCAAGTAGATGATTGTTTGTATTTTCGCCGTCTGAAACTTGAGAGTTTATTGCGTTCTTTGCTCCGTCCACTGTTTCTAGATCACGAAATCTCTGGATTGCGGTGTCGATGTTCTATTCAACATCATCAATCCCCTTGAAATTATCCGATTGCAAAAATTTGATATTTTGATATCTTTCTGCGAGTATTCATTGGTTTAGCTCAGAAGTGACTCTGTGCCGTCTCGAATGTCTTGAGGATATCCCACCACTTGCTGGATAACATGACTTTATTTCCGTCTACAAGATTAGCATTTACCAGTCACTCGTGCGTTGAGATTAAAGCATTGAATCAGGTATGTGACGTTATATTCGAATCTTCTCATTTATTTTTCTTCCAATAGATCGCTGATGTAGTTAAAGCTACAAAGGTCAGAAGGAATACATAACGCATTTAACGTCACTTTTTTACCCCTATCCCCCGCATGTAACAGACCGTAACAAAATATTGAACCCCCCCCCCCTCCTCTCCGCCCCTTTCCCTATATTGTACGTGATTTTTCAATTCTTGAAAATTTCTCATCATTTCATTTCAAATGCACCTGATTTGCAAATCTTTACAAAAATTTTTAGCAACCACCGTCAAATATCATTTAAATTCATTTTCATTTTGATAAATTACGTACAAATATTAACAAGCCTTAGCAAAACGCTCACTTGGAAATTTAGATAAATATATATGTATATAGGACGCAACTCACTAGTCAAACCTTTTCTCTTTGACTCAGAATGAACATTCATAATATCAACCTCAAACCGAGTGATACTCTATTCTAAGAGAATATTTCGAGAAAATCGGGTCTTACTTTTGCTGAAAGAAAAAGTGGATCGTGTGCAATTCAATTTCCTCCGACGGCAGAAATTTTACTGTGCTCTCTTGCACATCGGTAAAGATTGGTGAAGCCCGTTTAGTCCACTTGGTTTGAATTCACGTGAGAGAGTAAGAACTAGTCAGCATTTATCGGCATGACGTAGTACTACAACTGATTAGGGTACTCACGAGCAATTATTGTATTCTGTTTTTTCGGAAATAGTAGCCCTCAATAATGCAGAATCTGAAAAGCTACTGTTATTCCTAATTCACCTGATAGAATAAAATAATTAAGTACTTGCAGGAATGCCACCAGAAATCAATGATGACAAATTATTCACCACTCATACGCATTGAATTGCAACAAATAAATTTCTTCTCAAATTGCTGTTACATTGTCATAACTACGTTACAGGTATATCATATCTATCAAATTGTCACAAAATGGAACATGTTGACAAAAACATATAAACAACTCGCAATAATTGCTCGATTCGCAAGGAACAACTAGCTATCTGGGCATCGTTTTAATAACGTATTTATGGTACGCATACAGCAAAATTTCATTCCGTTCAAGCACACCCCGTGTTCCACTAAGTTATTTAATGGTCTTCGTGTCATATTCTTCATTTTATGAAAAGCCAAATATCGTAGAAAATGTGTAAAAATTGACAAACATACTTTCTCTCATATGGCATACTGGTATTTGTATGTGTATAGCACTATACATGGGTCATATCGTTAAATACTGAACGATCTTGTACCTTGGGGTCAGCGGTCAAAATCACTATTGACCAGTTGATAGCATACATCAAAAAAGGTCACTGTAATTTTTTTCAAATTTTCTTATTTATATTTTTGGCAACAATAGTTTCCGAAAGTTTGCAGTTCTTCTGCAACATGTTCTGGAACAATTACAGTTATCCTGTGCTGCTAGTGAAAAATTAACCCCAGAAAGAGCATGCGGGGACCCCACGCCCATTCCAAAGTACGTTCCTGAAATAGTAGACGGGTTCTTCGGGTTCGGACACCCTCCATAATTTAGTTTAACTCTTTCGCCATCAAGCGTACTCGGTACAAGCACTCGGCAACCATCGGTTTCGACGCAGTGCTAATAACAAGAAGGTCTGGGGTCTAGCGGACTCCACGTGCTCTTTTGCGTGAGCAGTTTGTACAGGTAAGTTGATTTGAGTTTCCTGGTTGAAGACAATAAATTACGCTCATTATCGCCTAATCAGGAAGTATACGCCGTGAAAATTATTTTTTTCCTCCGGGTCTCCATAAATTTGTGCGTTTCGCAGACAATAACGAAGCGATATATGTTGCGCAGCGATATGACCATACTACAGGCTTTGATACCACCGGAGGATGAAACCTTTGCTCTTGATGAAGTTTCTCATCTCTGTTAACTTTTTCAATAAATAAGAACAAATTTTCATCGATATTACATGCAAAAACATTTTTCTTTTTACTGAATTATTCTCAACTTTTGCCATATTCGAATCTCCAGAAATTGGCCACATTCATATACTCAGAAAACTATTACTGTTTTGACAAAGCGCAACGGTAATATTTCTTTTCTGATAGTACCATGAGCGTCAGGTGAACCGGGTCAGTGAAACGACGATGGCGCTAGCTTTCTTGAAATTTATAAGGGGAACTAACTCACATCCCGAAAATATCCCTAGGCCTTTCAAAGCGTAGATGCGGACCGCCATTAAATATGTTAGACAGCTATCGAAATGTTTTTCAAGGTTATGTTTCACAGGTTACAAAGATTTGCAGTAGAATTTTTAGAATTTCCGGACATGTGTTTACAATAACTAACTATTAACCAAAACGCTGTAGTTCGCTGATCTATTGTCTTGATCGAAAACATTTATAACGTATTTTCACTATTTCGTGTACAACTCTACAATACTCTATAACCCTAAAAACACTTCTGATATCTGTCAACCAAATACAATGGCCGCCTCCGCGGACCATGGAGTAAACATATGAAATCTCAACTAAACTAGGGATAATCTTGGTGTATTGGCTCTCCCTTTAAATTTCAAGAAAACTAGCGCCATCGTCGTTTCACTGACCCGGTTCACTAGACGCTCACGATATATTGTGTCTACTTCAAGACCCCATTTGATTTTTTTCAATCGGTTGATTAGAAAACAATTGAGAGTTTCTTATTTGAAAAAAGTCAGTTTTGCCTACTTTTAACATTTTTTTCGTTTAAAGCACTTTTTTCTGACTTTTGGTTTTTGAAAATTGACTTTAGTACACATCATTCTTTTCCTTATTGGAAAACGAAGAGATTCATTATAGGTATGTATTTAAACCCAATTTCCATTCATAAGACGCGACCTGAACCAAGAATACGCGTGGGATCCACACGGACCCCATGTGCTCCGTAGATGGCACCAGAAATGGGATGCCTCGGCTAGGGTTAAATTAAAAAGTCTCAGCGTTCCGAACAAAAATTTTTCATTGCAAACAAAATGTACACTCATGTGTAATCTTAATTTTTTTGTATTTAAGCGGGATTTTCAAGGTTTTATGGACATATGGGAGAATCTACAATATTTTCATCGAAAAGCTGAGAGCTTTTCACATGAAAATAGTACTTACTTATTTTAACCCTAGATGAGGCATCCCATTTCTGGTGCCTTCTACGGAGCATATGAGGTCCGTGTGGATCCCACGCGTCTTCTTGGTTTAGATCGCTTCCTATGAACGGAAATTGGGTTTATATCTAATCAATCCCTTCGTTTTTCAATAAGAAAGAGAATGATATATATTAAAGTCAATTTTTAAAAACCTAATGCCGTAAAAAAGTGCTTTAAACCAAAAAAAAAAATGGAATAATTATACAAAACTGACTTCTTTCAAACAAAAGACTCTCAATTGTTTTCTAAACAACCGATTGGAAGAAAGTAAATGGGGTTTTGAAGTAGACACAATATACTATCAGAAAAAAAATATTACCGTTGCGCTCTCTCAAAAAAATATAAATTTCTGAGTATAGGAATGTGGCCAGTTTCTGAAGATTCCGATATGGGAAAAGTTGAGAATAATTCAGTGAAAAATTTTTTTTTGCAAATAATATCGATAAAAATTTGTCCTTATTTATTGAAAAAGTTAACAAAGATAAGAAACTTCATCAAGAGCAAAGGTTACATCCTCCGGTGGTGTCAAGGCCTGTAGCATCGCCGTATCGCTGCGTAACATATATCGCCTCGTCATTGTCTGCGAAAAGCACAAATTTATAGAGAGCC
The DNA here is from genome assembly GCA_963924015.1 of Macrophya annulata. Taxonomy (NCBI): domain Eukaryota; kingdom Metazoa; phylum Arthropoda; class Insecta; order Hymenoptera; family Tenthredinidae; genus Macrophya; species Macrophya annulata. Next base: position 27,200,944 of record OZ001257.1, on the reverse strand, counting down.
GGAGGAAAAAAATAATTTTCACGGCGTATACTTTATTATTGGGCGATAATGAACGTAATTCATTCACTTCAACCAAGAAACTCGAATCAATTTACCTGTACAAACTGCTTACGCAAAAGAGCACATGGGGTCTGCTGAGACCCCAGACCTTCTTGTTACGAGCAGTGCATCGAAACCGATGGTTGCCGAGTGCTCGTACCAAGTAGGTTTGATGGCCAGACAGTTAAACTGAAATATGGAGGGTGTCTACTATTTTAGGAGCGTACTTTGAAATGGGCATGGGGTCCATATGACCCTCGCATGCTCCTTCTAGGAGTAATATGTATAAGTCGTAATCTGAGGTTCTGATGGGGTCGAGTTTGAATAAATAAAACACTACACGTGTTATTGCCAATTATATTTTGTGATTTTCTTGTTGATTTCTTCAACATCGAGACAGACTTTGAAATTGCATATCGTGAAGCATCCTGGATAGGTATAAATGCATGATTTCATAGAAAATACACAAAACATTTCAGTTCAATGTTTAGATTCATCATTTTCTTGATTATAGATCACCATTGGAAAAAGACGAGCTTGACCATTGTTCCATTGAATAGCTTGCGCTGCTTTCTGTACAATGAATGGGCGTAATTCTCCAAAAAGTCCAAGATCACTGAGAACTCACTAGGTTTTGATTGACTTTTCAAAGAACTTAAATTTTATCTAGTTTTTGCAACAAAATCATGCATTTGTACCTCTTCAGGATGCTCCCGGATTTGCAATTTTAAAGTCTGTCTGGACGTCGGAGAAATCACGAAAAAAACAAAAAAAATTACAAAACAATCGACAACAACACGTATAGTGTTTTAATTATTTACACTCGACCCCATCGGAACCCCAGATTAGGACTCACGCATGTTGAGTAAAAAAGTCTTCCGGAAAAAATATTTTCATTCCGAACAAATTGACACGCATGAATAAAAGTGATTTTTTCACATTAACCAGGATTTTCAAGGCTTTCTAGACATACGGGAAAATCTAAAATATTTTCATTGGAAAACTAAGAGTTTTTCACATGGAAATTGTACTATCTTTTTTGTATGTTTACAAACCACACAGGATGGTTATTGATGTCTAACACCATGATGGATGAAAACTGCAAACTTCCGGAAACCATTGTTGTCAAAGTTATGAACAAAAAAATTTGGAAAAAATCAGAATCACCTATCTCAATGCATACTATTACCTGGTTGAATGGTAACTTTGACCGTTGACCCTCAGGTACGAGGTCGTCCAGTAATTGGCGTTATGACCCACATATACTCATTTGATTGTACTGAGCTTACATTAAATAATTTTCTAATAAATAACAGTCACGTAACGCAAAGAGCAATTCTGAACTTGTGAAATCATGATCAGAAATTTATTCAAAAGTGGAAGAAAATGATTGACAAACGTTAAATAATACTCACGAGGTGAGAGTCCCTAGTAGTAAAGGTGACGGGATCTGAGGCTTTTGGATCCTGACAATGAAATTCCATTCGACCCCAGGCCGCTGCACCAGCAGCTCCACTTTTCGCAGCTTCGATCAGTTCCATTCTAACACCTTCGGCAGCAATTTCAACCTAGGACAGATAACGCGCACAAATAATGAGTTAGGTGCACAATCCATAATAACTTACATGAATCAAATGAACGTTTCATAAGCCACGGTTTGTTCATAATATTTCAACCATGTCAGAGTATGAGGGATGATTGCATGATCAAGTTCTGGTATTCTCATTCCAAATTGCAGATTAGTATTTTTTTTTTTTTTTCTTAGTATAACTTCAAACTCGTGATGTAGCCTGATCAGGAAAAAAGAGTAGGAAAGAAAAGCGTGTCTTGACAAAGCAGGAGAAAAAAGAGAGTAAAAAAGCTTTTCTGTCCATTAACTGAGGAACATCACTGAGTCTCCCCCTCCGATTTCAACGAAACTTCGAGGAATTGTACATGGGGTGAAAATATTCGACATGTATTTTTTATGTCTGCTAAATTCCACCCTAAGGGGGTGTAATCAACTCCTGAAAATTGCGAATTTCGCTATTCCATAGCTCGCGAAAAACAACCGAAGATTTTTGGCTAACAAGGTAGGACTAGGGGTTTTCGGGGTTGCGGATTCCAAATCTGCACCCGGAATTGCAAAATTCAAAATGGCAGACCAACTTCAGCCAAAATGGTGCAAATTGCTTCACATTCGGTATCCTTGGAATTTTGAGGTCGCTGATTTCAAATTCAAGGTGAAAATTGAAAAATTTGTAATGGCAAATGGAAATAAGTAGACAAAAAGGTATTTTTCAAAATGACAAAATATGATGTTATACATTTTTTTTTCAAATCAAGATATAATTCCGAATCCAGAAATTGCTATTAAATCTTCAATACTCAAATTTTCAGGTGTTTTCTGAATATGAATGTGAATAATTTCATAAAAATCATTGTCAATCCAGACGCTGTCAATTCTCAAAAATCAATTATTAAACCAGACGCTGACAGGGAACGCTGGCCCGGATCCCGTTCCGAACTGCGTTCATCGAACCTCATCTCTCCATTATCAAAACTCCGTGTGGCGACCTCTGTACGTCTCTGATTGCACATTATATCTTGCTAGACGCTATCCGGATTCCCGGTTAGTTTTGCCCCTCGGAACGCATCTAGATATTCCTTGCCATGGACTAGCTGGCACCTAGTTAGGCTCGCTCCCCGTGGGACACTCAATAATTCCTTGCCAAACGTTTGCCGGGTTCTTGCTCAGCTTTGCCCCTTTAAACGCATCTAGATGTTCCTTGCTAAGTACTGGCTGGCAGATAGTTAGCCTCACCCTCTGTGGGACACTCAATGATTCCTTGCCAGACGCTGGTCAGGTTCCCGATCAGATTTGTATATTGTAATACACTTGGTTGATCCCGGTTAGCGACTCGGGTGCCCGACCAGACTTACCCATTCGGACATGTCCGGTTATTCCTGACTAGACGCTGGCTAGAACTCGGGAACTGCAGGTCCAATTTTTACCAGGGATTGTTTTACCGAAAATTCTCCAACTTGTGACATATGCGGTGACATAGGTATCATTGAATTTGCGTGGTGTAAGAAGTCTTTATGTTTCAAACACTTTAGAAATTATAAGCCTGGAGCTAGCGACAAAAAAACATGTCAGACTTGAAACTCCTTCATAACCCCTTATTAGCGTGTTTTAAGGACCAGAAATAGGGGCAGTCCGGTATAGCTGGCTGTAGGGGTGGCTTTCAGCCAGGGCGACTATTCAAACATGCCAAAATATCAATAATTTTTGGACAATGAGTGACCGAACGATGATTATTTATTTCAAAAGTTTACGACAGAAAAAGTTGACGGAAACATAATGCCATATCGATCAAGCGCGTCAGTCATTCCTCCATACTGCCCTGAAGTTGTCGATTTTTCATGCTTTTTAGAATTATCCATAACCACCTGATTTTTTGTATACAACTTGATTTTCGGTTATTATTCATGAATGTAACCATGCCATACCATTGCGACGTGTCTATCCGGTTGCCATACCTGGAGGAAAGCGTCGCTGTTTGGCGTGTTTTAGGGTAATTAGTAACCACTCAAAATTTATATGACAAGTAATTTTTATGGTAACTAACCTCAGTACGAAAATGCCATACCGGTAGGACGCAGCTGTTGCATTATAAGTCGTTTCAAAGTCGCCAATTTTTTGCAGGGTGATCGCATGATTCGTAACCGTATGGCATTTAATTATTATTGTTTATGTTCAACAATAAATAACCTGAGTATATGTGTGCCGTACCGATAGGACGTGGCCGCTGTGAAAGACATCGTTTCAAAGTCGCTCATACAATATATGTACATGAGCAAGTCTCCCAATTATAGACGTCGGATTCGGCCTTAGCCTCTCGGATTTTTTTGTCACTTTACCAGCTGAAAGTTGACGTCGAAAAAGTAGTCCCAAATTTTGCTGAGATTTTTTCCTTTCTTATTTCCACCGTTATTATATGGGGCATTTTTTTATTTTTTCAATTTTTTTTGTTTTTCGTTCAGTTTTCGTGCTATTTTACCAGCATAAAAAAGTATATGAGGTATAGGTTTTCTGTATAATAAAAGCTCAGCTTTTCAAAGAAAAATATTGAATTCACACTTATTATTGTGGAAAGCTGTTAAAATTAAGTTGAAACATTAAAAAGCCGTTTCTCTGCCCTTGCGAAATTTATGAAAAAAAACGATGTTTTTTTTGAAAATCTGAGAAAATTTCACATGCAACGTGTGGTTTTCAGGATAGGATCTTCGTAAACAGTCAGGAACTCGATTAAAAACCACAAAACAAAAAAATTTTTTTGCATAAATATATGGGGCATTCCACGTCAAACCAGTCAGCCATCGACCTGACTCCCCAGGATTTTGATGATCAATGGATTTTTTGGTTCGTTTCGGTCAAAAATAATACCTCTAATTTTTCCAAATTTTTCCGCTATTTTCCAAGGGTGCAGGTGTAGGGACTTCAAATATCCTGAAGACGATCAAATCATGAAGATGAACATTTTTGAAATCGCTAAAAATTTTATATGAAATCAGGGACTCGGAAATGCATTGTTTTGTTATCATTCGAAAATGGGATGAGAATCCGTGATATTTTTTATTTTTTCATTTGAATTTTCGTGTTTCAAACAACAAAAAAAATCGTTCTTGGAATTCATTTTGAATTATGGTTTCTTGTAATGAAAAATGAAATAGAAAGAAGCAGCGTTCTGGTAAAATTCGATTTTCCTTTTGGTTCAAGAGTGAAACGAAGAAAGCGATGCTTAATTCGAAAATACATAACATTGCTTTTTTCGTTTTACTCTTGAACCAAAAAGAAGATCGAATTTCACCAGGACGATGTTTCTTTTTATTTTACTTTTCACTTCAAGAAACCATCATTCAAAATAGATTCCAATAAATTTCTATTTTTTTTTTTTTTTTTTTTGAAGAAAAAATTCAAAATGAAAAATATTAAAAATCTTCATCCCATTTTTGAATCATGACGAAGCAATGTCTTTTCGAGTCCCTGATTTTACATAAAATTTACAGCGATTTAAAAAATATCCATCTTTATGATTTAATCATCTTCAGGATATTTGAGGTCACTACACCTGCACCCTTACAAAATGGCGGAAAATTTTTGAAAAATTAGAGGAATCATTTTTTACCGAAAAGAACTAAAAAATTCATTGGTCATCAAAATCCCAGGGGGTCAGGCCAATGACCGACTGGTTTGACATGAAATGCTCTATATATTTTCTAACAAGAGACATTTGACTCCATATTATTTAACAATTCATTAAGAATATGTTATTACATTTATATATTTCGATTATCCGATCATCCTGCAAAGAATTGGCAACTTTGAAACGATTTATGTTGCAATGGCCGCGTCCTACCGGTATTGCACATGTATATTTATATTAGTGTGGTTAAATATTCAAATAAGTTTAATGCCATACGGTTACAAGTCGTCTAATTTCCTTGCAAAAATTTGACGTTTTTCTTTCGGTATGGCGGTTATTTAGACGCGCCCGATTGGAGTGGCATTGCCTAAAACGGTGACTTTACATCATAAACTTATGCCCAACTAAGTGCGACATTGTTACTAATTACCCTAAAACACGCTAAAAAGCGACGCTTACCTTTAGGTATGGTGACCGGATAGACGCATTGCAATGGTATGGCATGCTGATATTCATTAATAAGAACCAAAAATCAAGTTGTGTACACAAAATCAGGTGGTTACAGATAATCCTAAAAAGCATGAAAAATCGACAACTTCAGAGCAGTATGGCGGAATGACCGACGCGCTTGATCGGTATGGCATTATGTATCTGTCAACTTTCTTTTTCGTAAACTTCCAAAACAAATAACAATCGTTCGGTTACTCATCGTCCAAAAATTATTAATAGTTTGGCATGTTTGAATAGTCGCCCTGGCTGAAAGCTACCCCTACGGCCAGCCATGCCGGACTGCCCCTATTTCTATTCCTCAGAACAAGATAATAAAGGGTTATGAAGGAGTTTAGAGTCTTACATGTTTTTTGTCGCCGGCTCCACGCCTATTATGTGATCATCGAAGCTCGTACTGGTTACGCGGCAGACTGTTTAGCTACTTTCCTAATAACAATCAGCCTAGTAACTTTCCTGATTTTCACTTCCGGCTCAGAATCCACCTCGGCAAGTGTACATGAAAACGTAGTAACTATCAATAAAAATTTGGTAACAAAATATTCGAAGGAATAACACTCGATTCACAAAAGTATTGAAATCAATAGACGTTGCCAAATTAAATTCAATTTCTTCACAATTTAATTTTGAATGTGACCTATAGTATCGGGTTTGGTTGCAGCGCCGGCTCTAGACTTTGATCAGGGTAGAGCGAGATCGTCTTTCGGCGTCCTTTAGTCGACGCTTTCACATCACATAAATTGTATTTCAGTTTATGTTAAATGAATAATAATTTCTAACTTTTCCAAAAATCAATACGCTATATATTTAAATTAATATTTGGTGTTAATTTCAATCACTAATAGAGCTGCGGGACACCCCCAAAAACGCGGTCGGAAAACGATCGACTGATCAATCGCGTACTAGTACCTAATTTTTTTTTTTTTTAATCAAGCGAATAATGTCCAGAGATGGAAAATATGTATTGTTGAATCAATTATAGAGAGCGCAATATCTGCAAAAGGCGCGAATATACAGCAAGAAATAGACAGAATTCGATCTTTCCATATCCAATGAGATTGAAAATTTGTTTGTGCATTGATTAACGCATTATCTTCTGCTAAGACTCCAAATATATTGTTTCTTTTGAATATTTCAAGTCAGCATAACTGAATAATAATGCAAATATTACGGAAAATGACGTTCAATTACCGAATTTTTGTCTCTCATTCCGTGAAATAATTTTTTTCTAACTCTTAACTGAATTTTGAGGGGGCTGGATTTTGTTGACTTTCAGAATATTTAATCAGTCGAAAGAATTTGTAAGAAATATAAAAAATAAAAGGGGAATACTCACTTATGAATTTAAGATTTGTTATTGACCAAATATATCAGGAGGAAACCATCAAAGAGAAGGATAGAACAGCAGTTATTTTTTACCTACGTAGGCTTCCAAATCCATTCGTATATTATTATGGAAATATCTTTCAAACGAAGCATTCAGAGAAAAATATTACGATATTTTTTATTGAGAATTCTCAGGTTCATGAAAAAGATCTCTTGACTTTTTGCTCTAAATCTTGCTAAATCTACCTATTTCAAAGATATTATATTATTATATACAAAATAATCCATATGAAATTTGTAGACCTGTTCAAACTGCAAAACGGATTTATAGATTATTTGCAGGATATCTTTTAAACGACGAGGTTTACAGAAAAATGACATCAGACCTTTTTTGTAACCCATGAAATTTCCTATAAAAAATATTTCCTGCTGAATTCTCCTATAAACCTACTTATTTTTGAGGTTTTGCAAAGTACTTCAAATCCCTCTCACTCATCTGATTGTTATTTCACTTCCAAACTATCAACCAGGGATGGAAATGAATTTTACACGCTCAACTGGGAAAAACACTTGTAACTCTTTTTGGATCTCTTAGTGGGCAAAATAAAAAGAAAAAGAAAGAATTTGAATGCGAGCTACACTGCTCCAGCAATGACGAAATACCTCTGGCGCGGATTTCGACCCATCAAGGGTCATTCCAAGGGGTTGCCAACCCTTAAATTTGTTTAAAAAGGTATATTTCAGATCTTTCCGTGATATTGAATGGATTTAAAAAATAAAAAAACGAACTAGTACGCGATTGGTCACTACATGGTCGAAAACCGGGGGTGTCCCGCAGCTCTATAAATCATAAGATCTGTTACCTAAGTAAGCCCCGTCGCTTACCACGCCGCCTACCCCCGCCCCACCACACAGCCCCGCGCCTCTCACAAGGCACCATCAAACTTTTATTTTTCGCTAGAAATTGTCTTCTGCATTTGACATTTTGGCGCCCCTTGCCACCTGGCGCCTAGAGCGGCCGCTCCCGTCACTCTACCCCAGGGCCGGCGCTTCTTGGTTGGTACTCACATCTGAATATACATAATATGCGTAACACGTAATGACATGTGACATATGTATACTAGGGTGTTTCATTTTTAGGCAATATTTTTTTTTGTTCTGTCCTACCTGAAAATCTGATTATTCATAAGAAACAAAAAATATTCCCGTTAGAAAAAAAATTCCAAGTAAATTAGAGGCTTCACTCTTTCAAAAATTGGATTTCCCATATAAATAACACGGGGAAAATTTTTTTTTGGCTTCAACTCGAATTTTCGGTATTCAAAGAATTTTTTTGGAAAAAATGAGTATACAGCTTTTGTAGGGCATTAAATTTGCTACAAAAAAGTTTCTTCAAGCAAACGCTGTCCGACTAACGGTTTTCGAGTTGTAGAGCTGGAAAGGTTAATGTTAATAATAGCTAACAACAAATTCCCTTTGAGTTGAAATTCATTGATCTTACATTGAATATTATCTTACAATAGTCGCTATAAAGCTAGTACATTATTAATCTTAGAAACTACTAATTTTAATTCATTGGTATTATGATTCCATAGTAATTATCGCTCAAAATTCATATTTATGGACTAAATACAAGAAGTAGTTTCTGAAATTAATGATGGCATAGTTTTATAGCGTCTATTGTGAGATAATATTTAATGTAAGATCAATGAATTTCAACTTAAAGGAAATTTGTTGTTAGCTATGATTAACATTAACCTTTCCAGCTCTACAACTCGAAAACCGTTGGTCGGACAGCGTTTGCTTAGAGGCACCTTCTTGTAGCAAATTTAATGCCCTACAAAAGCTGTATACTCATTTTCTCCAAGAAAATTCTTTGAATACCGAAAAATCGAGTTGAAGCCGAAAAAAAATTTTTCCCGTGTTATTTATATGGGAAATCGAATTTGTGAAAGAGTGAAGCCTTTAATTTACTTAGAATTTTTTTTCCAACGGGAATATTTCTTTTTTCTTATAAATAATAAGATTTTCAGGTAGGACAGAACAAAAAAAAATATCGCCTAAAAATGAAACACCCTAATGTACACGTAAGAAACGAATAATCCGAATTAAAACTGGAAAAAAAAGAAAAAGACAAATTTGCAGTACGTGGTACTTGGCGGGCTGATGTTTCAATTATTATAGGAAAATTAAAATAGTTTGATTTATATTTTCTCGTAATTTGTACAAAGATGCCTGCCAAGTCAAACTCAGGTCTGATTAGATTTTGAATTTGATCGGTCTTGTAGTTTTTGAGGTATTCAACGAACAAAATTCTGAGAAAAAAAATTTCAACTGACCATTTCTCGAGAAAATATTGACGGATACGAATAAAAATTGGTATTTCAAGGTTTTTTGGATCGTTGATCACGAAGACATGACCATTAGTATAACTTAAGCGAACAATTCTTATGACTTGAATAGATTTTAATATTTTCTTATCCATCAACGTCAGCTGACTCACCTGCTTGTTAGTTTTTTTTTTGTGTTCTTTGATTTGTCACATCAATTTTGACTTTATATTGAATGACGAATTCAACATTCATGTCTATTGATGAATGACAGATAAGTCGGTTGAGTTGATGGGTGATACTGGTTTCTTAGAGAGTGACAATTATAAATCAATGTTCGGTTGTATAAATCAATGTATTTGATTGCAAAATGAGCGTTTAAAAAAAAAAGCATAATCTGAAGGCTGGTTTCAGAAGCGCGCGAAGCGCGCTATGGTGAGCTAGTTAAATAAGTCGAAGTGGTGTAATCCAAAATGTGTAATTTCTTTTTAAATTCCGATTCGGATTTTACGACAAATTTCACGTCGCGTAGGGTCAATTGAAATTTTTTCAACATCAAACGTGACGTTTTCATCACAAAAGAAGCTATTAAACTCGTAGTAAAGGCCAAAATGCTCAGGAATTTTGAAAATTTGCCAGGGGCTAAGCTTGGCGGGTTCAAGTCCTAAACTCGTGGGTTTCATCGTTTTTTGTTAGCATAATAATTTGAAACGAGCCAAATTAGAGGGAGTCGTGTGAAACCCGATGGCTGTTCTGAAGTGAAATGACCCTGATTTCATTATGATTTTTCAGCAATAACAGTAAACAGACATATTATAGCGTTGGAATCTTATACTGGCATACTCTGAATACGGACCTTTCGAAGACATCCTACAAAGTTGTTGATCCCTTTTGCACCCTGGAGAGATCTGGCATCCGCACCTCCTCCGACGAAGAGCCGGTCGCTAGCCAGCCGCGTGAACGCCCCCGCTGTGTGTCCGTGGTCGGCGAAAACGCCATCGATCACTGCGGACAACTGTAACAAGGTACAATGGAACAAGTTATGAGACTATTTTAAAGTAAGATGGCGCATTAGCTGTGTCTTTTGTTTTAAATAGTGAACAACAGTAGTTACGAGAGTAACGTCGTTAGTTGGCAACTATAAATCCACCAACAAAGTAAGACGTGAAATTAACGATATACAATGAAGTTCTAGGCGGAACATTGTTTTTAACGCTCGTGAGTAGATTTGAAATTTCACATTGAATTTGTGTTACCTTCGAACACGGAACTATTGAAATGAAAACTAGTATACCAGTGTATTCTACACACATTCAGCTGAAAAACGGTTTATTGAAGGACCGATAACTTTACACGTACTTTTTTCAACAAGCCTTCCAAGCTCTGCACTACGCTTGGGGTAAGTTGACACACGACGAGTATTTTCAAGACATCGTATTTTCGATTTTATTTTCCTAGAGTTGTGACTTTTTCAACTCTTGTATATTCCATCAGTTTATCATGAATTTCACCAAAATCGTAAATTAAGTATGTAGTGTTATATCAGTTGAATATATTTTAGAAAATGAGGGCATATAACCATAAACCCAAACGCGGGAAAATTCCTGGTGACGTTATGCCAGCAGTAGTGAGTGAAGTGAAATTGAATGGAAAATCTGTCCGAGGAGTAGCTAAGGATTTCGATATTTCAAACAGAACTCTGACCAGGTACTGTTCAAAGGTCACGGTCAAGGAACTGCGAAGTAGGTAAGAGGATTCTTCTAAATACTAATGTTGGCTTTTCCAAATATTAGGTTTGTAATACTAGTTTCAATGTTCTTATAAATATCAATGCCCGTATAAATATGATCACTCTCTAATATGAATATAATGTGAATATGAATGTAATAAATGAATAAGAATAATAATACCGCATCAATACACAACTTACGAATGTGCACAACTTACGAATATTTAAATTATCAAAAAGTATGCACATAGGACTTGAGAGAAATGTCTAGTTTATTTATTTAAAGTAAAATTGGAAAAATTGCATTCAATATCCGTGAAAGTGAACATCATAGAAACCCATAGAAGTTTTATGGTGAAAAATAAAGTAGTCCGATTTCGCAGAACTTGGTGTCTGATACAATTTCTACAGTAGCTTAATAGCCTCAATTTTAGACACCATAGAAGCCTATAGAACTTTGAAGATTAGTAGGAGCAAGCAAAACTCAAAATATATAACTTGTAATAAATCACAATCTGTCGAAGACACAAATAAAATTTCTGCTTAGAAATTTATTACCTACTTTGTCACTACTAATTATTACTTATCCATCAGAGAATATTACAACAATTTTAGACTTACATATGAACACAAAATCTGGATTCTTTAGACGATTTTGCTAGACTATTGCAGTTTGGACTCGTTTCCCAAGGGATTTCAAGTGACATCACAACACAGAATCTTGATTCTTCGGGCGATTTTGCTAGACTATTGCCGTTTAGAATCGTTTCCCAAAGGATTTCAAGTGATACTTACAATAAACAAAATCTTGATTCTTTGGGCGATTTTGCTAGACTATTGCCATTTGAAATCGTTTCCTAAGGGATTTCAAGTACCACTTAATAGACACCGAAGTCTTGATTCTATAGGCGATTTGTCAGGCTACTGCAGTTTGCGATCGTTTCCTATAGGATTTCAGGAAACAATTCATACTACGATCTCACAGACAGTTTTTGCGGTGCCACTGCGCTACCCGGCTGTGAGATTCTTGTGAGATTCCGTGAACAAAACACAACACACACACACACACACACACACACACACACACAGATATAAAAGTAACGCTCGAATCGGCCAGACACAAACAAAACGAGCAGCTGTTGAAAGGGCCTTGATAAGGACATTAGAATACTTCAATGGCGCTTGGCCGTACTTTTGGTTATAGTACAACAAACGTTTAATATTGTTATTGAAAGCAGTTGTTACACCTACGAAATGTTCTTCGTGTGCCGTATCCTCAGTAGACAGTGGATTGCAGCTAACTGGCGTTTCCACGGATGGGTGAGTAAAACTATTTTTCATAAATACGAATGCATCTGTAAGAACATGACCTGAAAACCGCATCAAGTGTCACACAATAATTCATATCTAAATAAAGTAGTTGCACTTTTTACTGATTCATTTGATACTTTGCATCGTTTAAAGTTTGCATCATTGGAAATTATTTCAGCGAGCGTGCAGCAGCTTGAAATATCCCTGAAGCTGCTGTCTTTGACATAAAGGTGTGTAAAGATTTTACAAAAGAAATGAACAAAGAAAGAGGAACACAGAACTTTCAAAAATTTCCTATGTACACGCTCAGCCTTGGTGCAGGGGTTGGTCATAGAAGAGTTTGTCAGAACAAGAACAAGGTAGCATAGCGATGCTGTTTTCAACGAAGCTTTCCACAAGGGCTCTACATTCGGAATAACTTAAATGAAGTGAGCGTTGGTTTATCATTTAGAACTTCCACCTACGCATTTTGCATTCATAGTACATATATCTGCATTGCTGTAATTACCTACTGTGACTCAATGAATGTTGTTTGTTGCCCTATGATAGTAATCTAGTCTGTGTTATCTTTTTTCTACCGAATCATACAATAAGCTCTATACTGGGTGTCGTGAAATTCGCGCACTGGCTGCAAACGAGCGGGTTTTTTGCGAAAAATTGAAATTCACTTGCGAAAATGTCCTTGAGGACTTAGTTTTCTGGTAAAAGAACTTAATAACGGACCAATCAGCGTGCGGCGTTAAAAAAGACTGGCTAAGATCTGCATCGCCGCCCACCCCACTACCAAGAACGAGACAATAATGTGTGGTGTTCCCCGCTTTGCCTGCCGCGCTCATAGCCTCCGTGAGCGTGTCACATACGAAACAAATCATAAAAGTATGGAAAAACAGTATCTTAAATCTTGTTGAAGGGGGTACATACACCTTGGAATTTTCAAGATATCGTTTTTTTTTCTAATTTTTATTGTAACGCTAGAGACTTAATCTACCGGCAAAAAAATTTGCGACAGAAAATCTGAAGGATTTCGGCAGTTACAGCCATATTATTGCTAAGTTGCAAGAAGGCGCCAACGCGCGGCGCGCCCACCCTAACATTGGTCTCATAAATATTGAAAAACACCGTCAACACTTACACCTCACTATTTTGACAATTTGGTTTTGGAAATTTGAAAATTTTTTAATATTCTTTTGAATTGTAATCGAAGCCTGCCATTGACAAAACACATGGCTTCTTCTTGAGGTTAAGTGTCCACGTGTGTATCAATTTTCGTGTTTTATTGTCAGTTACGAAATCAAACGAATGGTAATTTTCATTACTCAAAAAGAACAGTGTGTATGAGTGTGAAATAAGACTTCAGAATCGAAGAAGGATGATCAACTGAAAAGTGGGTTCTAAATTGACGTAGAGGCACTGCAGATTTAAATGTCGACAAAGATAAGTATTTCTAGAGAATGTTTACTACAAAAATTTGATAGGTACGATAAAGAGATGTACGATGAAGAACTTGAAAATTATCTGATTATTGACAAAAATTATGCTAGAATCTCTGAATCTTAAAAATATTGAAAGTCATGAAATCTAACAAATTTTCATGTTGTGAAAAATTTTTATCAGATTTTTCCTTAAGCAATTATTTTCATTTCAACAGCACATTTCTGCGCACTTCTATTGGATCAAATGAGCCCCAGACTCACCATGAACCCCTACCTTCTACATCTATCTGGACTCAACCCATGACATATCAGTACGGTAGCAGCTGCGGATCTAGCATCTTTTTTCATTAGCCAAATCTTAAAACTTGCTTTCCTACAAACTACATTTTCTGGTCGTTGTCGTAGGGTACAGGTCGCATCGTTCATCGAAACTTCTTCAAATTTGGATGAAATTTCCTACATTGATGTAATTTCAGACTGAACTAACAATATTTATATATAAGAACCAACTTCTATCATTGCCATCTTCTTTTCATCGAGAAATATAGAAAATCAGCCTAAAATGAAGAGGACTTATACTTAAAATTTGAAATCATCAAATATTGTTAGTTTAGTCCGAAGTTACATCAATTTAGAAAATTCCCTCCAAATTTGAAGAACTTTCGATGAACAATCCACCCTGCACCCTACGACAACTGCTTTTCCATCGTTGCAATCAATCTATGTAAGGCAAAGTCCAAATATTTATTAATAATGCTGAATTATAGTTCAAAATAGTAGCAATCTGATGTGTAAAAACTGAATCATTAAACGTGGCGGACGAAGCGCGGTACACCACACCTTATTGTCTCGCTCTCGGTAATGGAGTGGACGGTGATACGGATTCTAGCCAGTCTATTTCGAAGCCAAACGCTGATTGGCCCATTATAAAGTCCTTTTTTGTTGTGTGAACGCGGTTCAGCGACAGAGTCCATGAGAGACGCGCCTTAATATGCGTGACGGCGGGAAAAGGCAGTTCAGAAACATGGCGGATGAGAGAGGACGCTTTCAAGCAACGTCAAACATAATTACTCAATACTAAATACCAATAGTTATTATTCCAACTCAATCCCTTCCCAAGAGAGTAATAACTCGCAATACACTTTTAAAAGAAAACTAAGTCTCTGAGGACATTTTTGCAAGTGAATTTCGTCTCCATTTTTCGCAAGGAATCCGCTGGTATGCAGCCAGTCCGTGAATTTCGCGACACCCTGTATAATTCTTCTCACAAGTGAAGGGTAGGGGATATTGAAATTTGCTAAGTCTTAAGGGGCTGCAATTTACAAATCATGATTTACGGGCATGTGTCCGAACTGAAGACACAGGTTTAGTCCAAATTTGAAGTCATTTAAAGCAGACGATACACAGTTATTGCCTATCAAGCTAGTAGAAGTAGCCTTCATTCAAAAACCTCCATGCGTACCAATTATTTTTCAATCACCTTGGCATCGCAGGGTCACTTTCTTGGATACACAAGCCACAAAATTACGTGAGATTTTAGAGATGGCTACATTACTTCCAATTTGACACTCTATTTTGAATGATTTAAAAAAAAATACTTCAAAAATATATTTCAAATATATTATTAGTTCTAAAATTCGTAACTTTTGCTCAATTTTAAAACGCATATTTATAGCTTTCGTAGGCAAAAATATGTCCTGTAAATTTGAGACAGCCACGATACAAACTGTAGCGCATGGAGATTTTTGAATTGTCAAAAGTATAGTTCTGAGATAAATCGATTTGAAGTTTTACTTCAGTATATTTTTAAAATCCGAGCTATAAATTACCTAGTATTTACTCACGACGGCATTGTTTAAATAGTTATTTTTACTCTCTTATATACATTTTTATTTACATTCCACAAGATTTTTCATATGAATATGAGAAATATTCTCCACAGAAGTGTCATTACCTACCACAGGACGCAAGAGTCAAGTGATAGTGCCTTCAGCAACATCATTCTCATCGTTCAAGTCGAACACATCTGAGTCTGATTCCGATACTTAAACTCAATATGGTAGTTATACTTGCAAATGATTGATCTATTCTAAATACTAGTTATCCCAAAACAATTCGAACGAATATCTCAATAATTAAATTTGAACAATATACAGAGTGGGGCATTTACAGCGATCCGGGTAATTTCCTCCCAAACAAAGTGAGATATGAAAAAATATTCCAGGCACTAGTTCCATGATTTCGAGGAGGACACAACATAATGTTTTCGAATTTTGCCAAAGTTGAGGTATCAAGGTCATTTGACAGTCAACTTTGGTTTTTTAAATAATAACCTATTTTTTTTTTTGCAGGTTTGTGTTTTACATGAGAAAATAAGTAACATTTGTTTGCAACATTTTTTTTTTGAATTACAATTCTTTATAGTACTTTTTGTTTTTTGAAAATGAAATTTGAAAATTCAAATTTAAATTTAAAAAATAATTATTTTTCATTAATTTTATTATATTATTAATATTCAATTGTTTATATCAATTTTAATTTCAATTCAAAATCAAACTTAGAAGAAAAAAATCAATTTGAAAACCAAGTCCTATGAAGAATTGACAATTTCAAATAAAATGTTTCGAACAAGTTTCTTATTTTTTCATGTAAGACATGGTTCTAAAATGCTGCATTAAAAAAAACAAAAAGTACCATAAAAAATCGAAATTACAAAAAATAACAAAAAACGATTCGAACCAAAATTTCTTATTGTTTTATGCAAGAAACGAATTTACAAAAAAAATATATAGGTTTCCATTCAAAAAACTAAAGTTGAACTTCAAATGACTTTGATACTTCGACTTTGAAAAAATATCAAAAACACTATCTAATTGAGTCCCCCTTGAAACCATGAAACTACATAGTGTCTTGAACATTTTTTCATATCTTGCTTTGCTTCGAAGAAAATTGCCTGGGTCACTATAAATGCCCCACCCTGCATAATTATATTTTATCAAAATCAGCTTGATGTAGCAAACGAAGATACTGTAATATGTTCTTCCTGAATTTAATATTAAATATTTTTATGCTTCAGATTTGCCTGACGGTTTTGAAACACGTCATGATTTATCAGTCGTGAATAATTATGCTATTTCGTCTAGTCCAAAATCATCACAAGTACACCCAACGAGGTTGATTCTCATCCCTTCCGGTTTGGACGATTTTCATTTTACGTTGGCAACGGTAGCGTCTCGCAGCGCGTCGCGCCGGAACGGCGTATGAGCAAAGCTCGACCCGTAGCTGTCAAACTGATCTAACCTCAGAATTCAAAACTCCTAGACACTGAAATATAATATTTCATTGCTCGATAAATTCCTTTCGTTCAGCTATCTCTCCGATCATAAATGGAGACTATTGCCAGAGTCCAGTCATTAAGAAATTTTTCAAGGGTATACATAACATAAAACTTAGTAAACCCAGATATGAGGTAACTAGGGACCCCAGTATGGTACTGACATACATTTCTAGTTTATACCCAAACGAAAACCTGACCTTTAAACTAATATCTTTACTTGCCTCAGTTATCGGTCATAGGATACAAACCTTCGCTAGTATAGAGTTGAACAATATCAAAATATTCACTGACACCGACAGAATAAAGAAATCTGGTCTTAATAAAGTCCAAGCTGAACTAAAATGACTAGACTTTGACAAGAATCGCAGTATTTGTGTCATATCTGTATTAAAAACCTATATCTCAAAGACTAAGAATATCCGTGGTACGACCAGTGAATTATTAATTACCGTGAGAAAACCGCACAATAAAGCGCTAACAACACAAACCCTCAGCTGATAGGTAAGGACCGTATTAGGTAGAAGCGGTTCAGATAGGAACATTTTTAAGGTACACAGCATAAGGCATGCTTCCACATCTGCCGCTTATACCAGAAAGGGACTGGATTTAGAAGAAATCAGGAAAACTGTCGGATGGACTAAGAAATCAGAGGTTTTTGCCAAGTTTTATAATAGACCAGTTACAGATCTGTGTTCATTTGCCAGATTATTACTTTCTGGGTAATTTTTTATTTATAGCCAGATGTTTATGGTCAAGGACAATTGCTATTTCTGAAATAATGTGTATCTAAATTTAACGTATACACATTTATGTTCTCACAACCATTGTCGTCAGATGCGTTGAACATCTACCTAGTGATCTAGAGGACAGGGCGGGAAATATAATTAACTGATCAGTTCTGACTTACCTGTGAAGTTCGATCATACAATAGATCATATAGACCGAATAGATCATTCTCACCCGAATAACCCAAATCCCTTTTAGATTACGACAACAGCTTTAAAGAATGAAGTAGCAGCCAGCGCTACCGTATAAGTAGTGGCTGCAATTGTTTTATTTTGCATTAGGCTGGTTCCATCTCAGATCGCCCAGGCAGGTCGGGACCAAAATTTCAAATCCCTCGGCGATTTGATATATCATTCTTTGGGCAATTTAAGGGAACCCCTATTTCAGGATTTTTTTTTTTTTTTTATCCAAGTCCTGTATGGATTTTTTAATTTTTTCGAGCAAATACCTATTTCTACCAATTTTTTAATTGATCTTTTGTTCAAACGGCTATAACTCCGGTAAAAAGCAACCGATTTCAATGATTTTTTTTTCAAAATGTGAGAAATTTTTCACTCTTCCGGAAAAATTTAGATTTTCCAAAATCGGTACAAAACTGCTCGAGTTATTCAGCATTACGTAAAATAACGGACCACAGTTCAGGCTCGATTTTCGACGATTGCATATTTTTCAATTCTATCGCTGATTTTTTCTCGAATAGTCCCCAAAAAGCACTAACTCTTACCACAAGTTCTGTTAGGCGCAAAGCTCATTGAAAGAAGTTATGGTTTTTTAAATATCACGAATTTTCATTATTTCCAGGCAGCCTACATTTTTTACTAGAAATTATTTTCTCTGTGTCGCCACGTTGGTTTTTGTATACAACAAAATATATGGATATGGAGAGTACGAAATATTTATTCAAATGCAAGACTATATACACCTCGATTCTCGGCGACTGCATATTTTTCAATTCTATAGCTGATTTTTCCTCATATAGTCCCCAAACAGCACTAACTTTTCGCACAAGTTTCGTTGGGCGCAAAGCGCATTGAAAGGAATTATGATTTTTTAAATATTTATTTAAATATTTATTTAAAATATTTATTTAAATATTTATTACTGTGGTATATTTATTTAAAATATTTATTTAAATATTTATTTAAATATTTATTACTGTGGTATATTTATTTAAAATATTTATTTAAATATTTATTTAAAAAATCATAATTCCTTTCAATGCGCTTTGCGCCCAACGAAACTTGTGCGAAAAGTTAGTGCTGTTTGGGGACTATATGAGGAAAAATCAGCTATAGAATTGAAAAATATGCAATCGTCGAAAATCGAGCCTGAACTGTGGTCCGTTATTTTACGTAATGCTGAATAACTCGAGCAGTTTTGTACCGATTTTGGAAAATCTAAATTTTTCCGGAAGAGTGAAAAATTCCTCACATTTTGAAAAAAAAATCATTGAAATCGGTTGCTTTTTACCGGAGTTATAGCCGTTTGAACAAAAGATCAATTAAAAAATTGGTAGAAATAGGTATTTGCTCGAAAAAATTAAAAAATCCATACAGGACTTGGATAAAAAAAAAAAAAAATCCTGAAATAGGGGTTCCCTTAAATTGCCCAAAGAATGATATATCAAATCGCCGAGGGATTTGAAATTTTGGTCCCGACCTGCCTGGGCGATCTGAGATGGAACCAGCCATTAATAACTTTAAAGGTGGTGGCTCATAGCTCATGAGATGGAAAACTACCTAGTGATTTACAAACCTTACAGAGATTCGTAGAAAAGATACAGAACTTGAAAGACGCGAAACTAAGATTAAAGTCCTACTAAGACAGACCCATCAACCCATAACTTTTCGAAGCAGGACAAAAGGTTTTTCTACTAAATGAGACGCGCACGAAATTCAGTGATCACTACAAAGGTTCTTACATCATTAAACAAATACTTGACAACATAAACGCAGAAATTTACATCACACCGAACAAAACAAAAATAGTTCACCTCAACAAACTAAAATTAGCACAAGACTAACTCGACAAATAATTATAGATACAACACTCCTCAAAAGAAAATACCACCCCCACTTCCGCCAATAAATGCGACTACACACAAAACCAAAGAATCAAAAACCATACCCCCTACACAGAACAGTGACGAACTCACACTCGCTAGAGGCAATGAACTACTACGATTCAATACATAGAGGTTGTCACTATGTTCATTCAACTTCAATAATAACATTCGTAATGTGGCAAACGTTCGACCTCCTCCTACCCAGCCTTACGCGCATATACCGCCCCGAGAGCGAGTCTAGAGTAGCGATTCCGTTATTCAAATTCTTACCGCCATCGTCCCGGGGAGCCATCTTGATTATATGGCGCGGCAAGCAGCTGACTGGCAACAAGCAGCACTCGCAAGACGGGTGGCGAGGATAAGAATCTCTGATATTGGAAGAAAGCGTCATTCCATCTTTGTACTTCGTCAATACTGCCTCGTGCGAGAACATGTGAGTGCCAAATTGAGAAATCGAGAGTGTGTGAGTTAGAGTTAGAGTTGTATTTATTCGGCGCTCTGGGACGATTCCCCTCAAGCGCATTGACTGTTACAACGTGTGTACATATATAATTGTGTGTGGAAGATTTTACATTCTCTTGGTTAGGTTGTTCATTAATGTATAGGTAAGTAAGAAAATAGGTGTAAACAAAAATATCGTACGAATTAAGATAAAAGAAAAGTAAGAATCGAAAAAATAACAAAAATAGAAGTTAAGTAAGAAAGTGAAGTTAATTAGTTAAGCTCATCTGAAGCGTGAAAAGATAGATAAGAATAAGTGAGTAGCTAGCATAGACAGCAGGGCAGTAGAAAAAGGCAGGAAATGTTGTGGTTTATGGGTGCGACTGCAGCCGGCTTTCGGTGTGTACCTCCATTCGGGACTTTGACGTGAGGGAAACTGCAGAAAACCTACGTCAGGTACTTCAGCATCTTAATACCGCATATATCGGTTTACGCTTCGATTGGTGTTAGTTCAGTGCGGGTCATGGCCGTTTGCGTATGCCTGGTGTAGAAGGTAGCTGTGGAGTTTGGCCTTGAAGGTGGTTTGGCAAGTGATGCTTCTGATCGTCGTAGGGAGTGTGTTCCAGAAATGAGGGGCAGAGAACATGAACGATTTTTTGAAGAGTTCAGTTCTGCAGGTGGGAACAACTAAGTTGTTGGACGGTGTTCTTGTACCACGGATTGCAACCTGATTTCTGCTTACCAGATGCTGAGCCAGATATTGAGGTGCATTTGATCTCAGGATGTTGAAGGTCATGCATCCCAAAAAATATTTGCGCCTTTCGCTGATTTTAAGCCATCCCAGCTTTCTATAATAAGGCGTCATGTGCTCGTCTCGACGCAGATCGTAGATAAATCGAATGCATGAGTTTAGCGCTCTTTCGAGTAGGAGATTTTGTTCACCCGTGATGTCAAGATAGACCAAACAGCAGTAGTCAAGGTGTGGGAAAACAAGCGTTGTTATCAGAATGATCCGAAGCGCTATAGGGACATTTCTCCTGTTGACTCGGAGTTGGTGGAGTATGGAGTAGATCTTTTTCACAATGGTCATTACGTGAGGGTGCCATTGGAGGTTTTGCGTTATGATGAGTCCCAGGTACCGAGTGGATCTTGAGTAAGGCAGCTTCAGGCCGTTTACTATTATAGGTGTGAGACGATCAAAATCGATGGCATTGATATGTCTGGTCGTCCCTATTACCATGACTTTAGTTTTTTCGGCGTTAAGGGTGAGTCCATTTTCAAGTGCCCATGCGCAGAAAGTGGCGACGTCCTCGTTTACCCGTTTTATGCCAGCTTCTAGTTCTCCAGGCGCGCAGTGCAGGTAGAACTCTGTGTCGTTAGCGAAGATGTTGTGTTGACAGTGTTGGAGCTTCTTGCCCAGATCTGAAACATAAATGGAGAAAAGGAGGGGTCCAAGGACTGAACCCTGAGGAACTCCATTCTCGACCATGAGCCACTCGGTGGCGTTACCGGAAGAATCACGGACAGCCTGTTGTCTGCCGATCAGATATGAGCAAAGCCATCTAAGGGACGAGTTTGAAAATTTCAGTTCTCTCATTTTGTAGATGAGCATGTCGTGACGCACCCTATCAAACGCTTTAGAGAAGTCGAAGAAGACCGCGATCGTGACTTTCCTAAGGTCGGCAGCTTGGCGTGCGTCATCAGCCATTCGAAGAAGAGTAGTGTGCGTACTATACCCCTTACGGTAAGCAGATTGGGAGGAGTCAAGAAGGTTGTTTTCCTCTAGAAAATGGGTGATCTGATCTGCGACTATTCTTTCCAGTGCCTTTGAGAGAGCCGGAAGTATGGAGATAGGTCTGTAGTCTCCAAATGACGAGGGCGCCTTGACTTTGGGAATAGGTGTTATCAAAGAGGCCTTCCATTTCTCCGGAAATATCCCATGTGTTAGCGAGAAGGTAAAGAGATGATGAATT
The DNA here is from genome assembly GCA_963924015.1 of Macrophya annulata. NCBI lineage: Eukaryota > Metazoa > Arthropoda > Insecta > Hymenoptera > Tenthredinidae > Macrophya > Macrophya annulata. The sequence continues at coordinate 27,178,478 of OZ001257.1, read as the reverse complement.
TGTGCTCGAAGGCTAGGAAGAGCCATTTTAATGATATTTATGGAAAGACCGTCGTCATCTGTAGCGTTGGATTTGGAGTGGTGGAGAGCTTTAGTTAGGATATCGTTAGAGATGTCACTAGAGTAGAAGTTACTGTCCTTATATTCTGAGTCTCCAACATAGTAAGGGGCGGTTGAAGCCCCGTCAGCGGTACCTCCTGCACTCGCGAAGAATGCGTTGAGTTCTCCTGCTGGGACATGGAGCGAAGCATTTTTACTTGTCGAGGGGACTAATCCGAGTTGCCGAAGCTTAGCCCAGATAGAGTTCGAATCATTCAGGGAACGGAAGGCTTCGAGATAGTATGAAGCCTTTGCGTTTCTGACAGCCTCCTGAGTCCTATTTCGAAGAGTTCTGAATCTGGAATGAAGTGATAGATTATTTCTATTCTTTTTCCATGCCCTACGCGATCTGTCACGTTCAGCCATCGCTGTTCTAAGGCTTGGTGTGAGCCAGGGTGCTGGAGGGTTTTTTGCTCTGATTCGGCGTACCGGAGCGAAACGGTCAAGAGTGTTAGTTACAAGGCGATTAAAGATTTCTATTTTTGCTTCAATGGAACTACTTTGGAAGAAGTCTTGCCAGTCCAACTCGTCTAGGTATTTGAGGAATAGCTCAAGATTCATTTCCCGAAAGTCTCGACACAGGAACGTGCGGGGGGCCGGACGTTCTACTCTTATGTCGTATGTTATATATATGAGGTCGTGAGCGGAGAGAAATGAGACCTCATGCTGTCCATACCCAACTAGTTTAGCTAGATCATCTACTATGCAAAGATCGATAAGTGTAGAACTATTTTTAAGGTGATGAGTAGGCAGGTATGGGACTAGATGCAAGTTTGAGCTGTCTACGAAATTTTTCAGGTGGTTGCTATCGTGATTTTCTATCAAAAGATCTGTATTGAAGTCCCCAATGATTATCTGATTACTGTAGATTGGATAGTATTGGAGAAGCTCGTTCTCCAGATTTCCTAGAAACCCTAGGTGTGGAGGGCGGTAGACCACTGTAAGCAAGACTTTGGGCCCACGGCCCGGTGAGAACTCTGCCATTATAAATTCCGGCTTTCCGCAGTAGACTCCCCCCGACTCTTTGAGAGTTTTCACAAGGAATGAGTCGCGGACATAGAAACCTACTCCTCCTCCTGTCTTACCCAGCCGATCGCATCGAAAGACCTGATATCCCGTGAGAGAGATGAATTCGTCAGGGATGGTTGGCTTCAACCAGGTCTCAGACATGCAGATGACGTCGTAGTCTCTGGCTAAAACGAACAGTTTGAATTCGTCGAGATGTGCGACGAGTGATTGGCAGTTTACATGACATACTTTGAGAGAGCCATGCGGACCAGGGGTCGAGCTATCCATAATTCGTCATTCTGACCTTATCCATAATCCGCTTCTTTAGACTAGGGCATTTCGTTCCGTCTAGCGCCGAGTGCGCCGCGTCGGCCTGAGCCTTTTTGCAGTGGTGACAGCAAGGAGGTTCTGCCTTCTTGGTGCAATCGCGCATTTCATGCTGGCCGGAGCAGTGACCGCATCGCGCTTCCGATTTACAATCGCGCGCTTGGTGACCATACCCGAGGCACTTAAAACACTGCAAAACTTTGACGTGGTCATCGAATTTGCAGGCAGATAGACCGATATATACTCTATGCTCGTTTTTGATAGTCGCCCTGGTTTTCGGGGAGACTTCTATCACACAGTTCGTGTACATCTTTCCGGCTCGCGGGGGATAGATATAAACTACCTTAATTTCCCTTTCGTCTTTACCGCCAAGGTTTAGATTAATGAAATCTGACCTGATCTCGTCCTTAGGTAGGTCTTTCGAGACTCCATAAACGATTATCCGCGGGTTATACTTCAAGTCCTCCGTGACTTCCAGCCCTGCTTTTGCGAGCGACGGCAGTGCGCGAATTTTTTCGAGGTCAACTTTACTGGCATGGATACGAATGCCGTTGTTTCTAGCCCCGGTGATCCGCTGAACCTGCATTCCGACCTGTGCTGGTTTGACTAAGTCCGTTACCGCCTTTTTGGTAGCCACCGACGACTCATATTTGGTGGTAGAGTCTGCCTTAGGGGCAATAATAAAATCGACCGTTTTTGTGACCTCAACTGTAGGACCGCGATGCACATGTACCTTGTTTTGTTTAACTGCTGCGGCGAAGCTATTTACAGGGACCGGTGCGGGCGCCTGGGCCGCAGGACGCCTGTTCAATGCCTCGATTACGCTAGTTGTGCAATTTCTAGTTATGCCCGTGCAGGCTTTAATAACTGCTTTCTTGCATTCGGCTGCCATCGTAGCCTGAGCCGCTAGAGTTAGGTACGCGCACATCAACTTGCTGACCGATGTTTGATACATTAAAAAGGCGTCCTGAAGCACAGTTTTCTTTTCAACCGTTTCTTTGCACGACCCAATGTGTTTTGCCACCACTGCATCTTGTTTAAGGAGATTTGCCCGTAATTCGTTTATTTCCTCATTAACAAGCGGTAGGAATAACTCGCCGTCTGAGCCAGCTGTACTGGGACTCGCGAACACGGAGCTATCGAGTAGGGACGCGGTGCTAGTGTTTGCGCCTGACCCCTGGCTACTCGCACGGCTCCTCGCTGCAATTAGCGTGTGGCCAATTACTTACGAGATGAGACGTTAGATAACACTAGTGACAGCACTGGCTCACGCTGGCCAGGCTGTAGTTTGAAGACTAACTGTCAGTTTCGGGAAGAGGTTAGGATGAAAATTGGATTGAAATACCTTGGTTATTTGTGCGAGGTATTGAAGAAAACCTCAACTCTTTAGTTCACCGAAGGGTATTGTCAACACGGGTTAGAAGAGTCGCACTTTGGATATGGTAGTTTCACTTTTACTATTTCAACTAGGCAAAATTGTACAGAGCAAAGAAGAACACGACCACATAACCAAGAGAGAGAGAGAGAGAGAGAGAGAGAGAGAGAGAGAGAGAGGGAGAGGGAGAGGGAGAGGGAGAGGGAGAGGGAGAGGGAGAGGGAGAGGGAGAGGGAGAGGGAGAGGGAGAGGGAGAGGGAGAGGGAGAGGGAGAGGGAGAGGGAGAGGGAGAGGGAGAGGGAGAGGGAGAGGGAGAGGGAGAGGGAGAGGGAGAGGGAGAGGGAGAGGGAGAGGGAGAGGGAGAGGGAGAGGGAGAGGGAGAGGGAGAGGGAGAGGGAGAGGGAGAGGGAGAGGGAGAGGGAGAGGGAGAGGGAGAGGGAGAGGGAGAGGGAGAGGGAGAGGGAGAGGGAGAGGGAGAGGGAGAGGGAGAGGGAGAGGGAGAGGGAGAGGGAGAGGGAGAGGGAGAGGGAGAGGGAGAGGGAGAGGGAGAGGGAGAGGGAGAGGGAGAGGGAGAGGGAGAGGGAGAGGGAGAGGGAGAGGGAGAGGGAGAGGGAGAGGGAGAGGGAGAGGGAGAGGGAGAGGGAGAGGGAGAGGGAGAGGGAGAGGGAGAGGGAGAGGGAGAGGGAGAGGGAGAGGGAGAGGGAGAGGGAGAGGGAGAGGGAGAGGGAGAGGGAGAGGGAGAGGGAGAGGGAGAGGGAGAGAGAGAGAGAGAGAGAGAGAGAGAGAGAGAGAGAGAGAAAGTTTCAGATAAGGCGATCCTTGCTTTTTCCCGGTTCTTTCCATGTAGATTTTGGACGGACTTTTCTTTGGTTTTGTCTTGTTACGACGAATCTATATTCTGACGGATTACCACCGCCGCACTTACCTACACCGAAGTTCGTCTTGAGTCAAAGTGAGAACGTCCTGATAACCCATAAAAGACACCCCATTCCGCCCTAAAAACTCCAACAATCCCAGCAAGTTTCCAGAGTCCCCGAAATCACCCCCGCGACCCCGAAAGAGAGTCCCTGAAATCACCCCCACAACCCTGAGAGAGAGTCCCGGTCCATTGAAAAAAGTTTCAAAATTTTCGAGTCCCACGTAGTCCGTGAGCTGCATATCAAGGTGCTCGCACATAAACTGCCGTATGCCATATGCCGTTTGCCGGATTCACTTACAGGCCGTGACGTTCACTCACTCAAAGCCTTGACCAATTACGCGCACGTGTAAGTGAACGGACGGCCTGTAGGTGAATCCGGCAAACGGCATATGGCAGTTTATGTGCGAGCATCTTTAGAGTACCGGTTACGTCCCCGCTATGCACTTAACATCTCGCTGGTCGCGGCTGCCATCTTGTCGAGTCCTCTGACGCCATGCGTCGCAGTAGTCTGCAGTACGATGGAAGAGGGACAGGTGGTCCGAAGCTGTGCTGAAACAAAGTCTTCATCTCTTCCCAGTTCTAAAAGTTGTCACCAGGTAGCGCATGAGTCTATTAGACAAAACCATAATAATCAAAATTTGCGGAAAAACAAAATTAAGTAGTGAGTTACTTTCATTGCATAGTCATTGCTCTAGGTTTACATCATTTCTATATATCAGGCCAGATAGCTAACAGTAGAGAAAAAAGTGTGACCGAGGGTATTTCCGAAAACAGACACTGTTCATATCCCCAAGAGAAATACCTGTTCGAATCATGCAATGGCGAACCGGACCATTCAATAGAAAACCGGAAATCTGGCGTGGCCTCACTCAACTCCTACCTCTCAAGCCTACTGTTAGCTATCTAGCTTTATACCGTGGGCGTCAGGTGAACCGGGTCAGTGAAACGACGATGGCGCTAGTGTTCTTGAAATTTATAAGGGGAACTAACTCACATCCCGAAAATATCCCTAGGCCTTTCGAAGCGTAGATGCGGACCGCCATTAAATATATTAGACAGCTATCGAAATGTTTTTCAAGGTTATGTTTCACAGGTTACAAAGATTTGCAGTAGAATTTTTAGAATTTCCAGACATGTGTTTACAATAACTAACGATTAACCAAAACGCTGTAGTTCGCTGATCTATTGTCTTGATCTAAAACATTTATAACGTATTTTCACTATTTCGTGTACAACTCTACAATACTCTATAACCCTAAAAACACTTCTGATATCTGTCAACCAAATACAATGGCCGCCTCCACGGACCACGCAGTAAACATATGAAATCTCAACTAAACTAGGGATATTCTTGGTGTATTGGCTCTCTCTTTAAATTTCAAGAAAACTAGCGCCATCGTTGTTTCACTGACCCGGTTCACCAGACGCTCACGGTATATAGAAATCTGTAATTTACCATTTCGATCGCCATGACACCTAAACTACTCGCTTTTCCTCTAGTGGCCGTTAGTCGAACTACCAAAAAATGTCGACCAAATGGAACAATGATACAGAGGTGAGTTCGGACCACCTGTCTCTCTACCAGCGTGGTCTGCAGTGAGACAGAGGCGCCGCAACTTCCCGAGTCCCGCGTTTGAGTGTTCCATCACTTATCTTCCTCGACGCCGCCACTCCGGCCGTGAACTATACTCCGTTCTCCGAGGATGCGCGAGCAGCGTACTGTACAACCCGTTTACCAAGTGAGAGCCGAACTGACAGCTGACAGCTGAACTGTTTACGTAGCATCGCGTTAGTTTGTCGTAGCTATTGTTTTGAGAGTAGCGTCATTTTTCTTGCTTATTAATGCTATATGCTTATAATGCAATTTATTGCTTATTGTTTGAGAGAGTAGAGTGGATTCATGCGATATTTTATAACTTTGTACCATATACGCCAGGTAAGGGATGATTGTTTCTCGATCTTTTCTATTTTCTTTTTCAATACATCTTCTATTCATAACGACTTCTTCTATTCATAATTGTAACACATGTCAATGTTACACATTTGTGAAAAATCCGCGTATCTCCAAAAAAAAACCTAGTAAACAACAAAGATTCAATAATAGTCATAATTCATTAACTTTCTTCCATAAACAGATAACAACAATAGTTAATAATGATAGTATTATAATAATCAGAACAGTAACAGTTGGTTGGCTCGATTGGTAATTGATCACCCAGCCATTCCTTGCAATATTCCAACTCCATCATTCTCATCTGGTCTGTTACCACCTGAAAATATGAGTACAATATAAATTCATAGGGATTTCGAAGATTATTTTACCTTACTACTATGATTGGAAAATTCCACACATTTCCATAATTTTTCAATCCAAAAAATTAAGAAAAGGACAATTGATTTAAATTTTTTTATTAAATTTAATATTACCAATTAGAAGTCACTGAATAAGATGAAGGAGCAAACTTCTCGGGAAAATACTTAAATTAGGGGGAAGTGGAGTAACAATGGTCATGTTGCGTTCATCGAAAGAAAGTAAATATTACGAGATGCAAATTATTCTCTCAAACGAAGATGACGCGAAAGAGACCACTCAGGGTTGAATTTGTACCTCAACAAACATTCTGAGATGAAATTTATGAGTGATTGAATTGATTTGAAAATGATGCGGAGTAATTGAAAAAATCGACGGTCAAGAGCATTCAACTCATAAATGGGCTAATTCAGTAGCAAAGTGGTAACACATAACACATTGAGTTTTCATGGCTTTTTGAATGACGTACTATCTCAATATTGAGCGATTATAAGAAAGAATGTGAAAAGATTTATTTTATAGAAAACTTTCTAGTTTGGAAAATCTTACTTTGACATTTGTGCTAGAACCAATGATTTGAAGATCAATTTGCAGTAACCATGAATTTTGAATTCAACTTCCCACAATTTATCACTCCGCTATTGAATTCAAGAAATAACGACATGAATTTGAAGACATGTACAGCAGTTCCCAAGGCAAATTCGAAGATGATAACAATTTCTCATCAAGGCAATTATCGCAATATAAATTGAGAATTTTCATAGTCGCAGGCACCTCGTGGAGAATGAAATTCCCCAAGCAGGTGGCGATTTCTGTAGATCCTTTCAGGCCTTCTGTCTCGTCCCACATGTAGCAATGGCCAAAATAGAAAGAGATTAAATTTAATCGTGAATGTTACAGAGTTAATTCTTTGTCAATATCATCACTAGAGATTACCATTTCGTACATTTATTGTATACACAGTGAAATTATATGTTTTGAATTCCATTTTATAGTAAATTTTATGGTAATTCAGTAGCGGTGAACAATGGATTGCTTGTAGGTCAAACGAGGCTCTTTGGACAACCTTCTTCATCTCATCTCGACATTCAGTTTTCCTGTTTATGTGCTGATCAAACTTCTCTTGCTGTTCTGAACGTTGTTCTTCAGGCCACTCATTGAATTCAGCACACCAACAGCGATCGTTTGCTGGTTGACTGAATGCCACATTGAGATTCTTCAGATGTTCAAAATACACCGAAGAGAAGACTTTTGGCAGATCATACTCTTCTGTGTATGCAACATATAATTCGTATGCTCGTGTAGCATTCAAGTCACACGTTATGTAAAGTTTTGTCGTGTTTTGACGAACAAGGTGTGCTGGCTCTGTAGGTAAACACTTGTGTGATAACACCGTCATGAACTTCTTGAGGATGTTTGTTTGCAGGAGTATGTTGACCACGGTGATCTGGGCAATGTACTCCAACGACACTTTGTCGCACTTTTGAAACTGCTGTTCGAACCTGTGATTTACTGACTCCAAGTGTCTTTAAAAAAAAAATGTTGGCACACCTGAATGTCGTCGTCCTCTTTCTTTAATATTTAAATCCGACTAAAACTGAAGAGAAAATAGAACTTAGAATTATTAAGGATTAATTCTTGATCAGGTTACAAGATGAAATGATTCAGTAAGGCAGTGGTAGAGGAGGATGATTCCTTTATTTACATTTTGTTGAATATTAAATTCTCTTAATAACGTGTGATTTTAAAGAAAAATATCAAGAGATATTTTTTGTAGAAAATTTTATTGGCTACACAATAGGTCTCTTGCGATTTTCTTATACAATCATTTGCTTTCGAGGAAATGTAGAATTTTACTCATTTTTATTCCTCTCTAATGAATTCATGTATAGGTAATATGAAACATCGTAGAATAATAAAAACAGAAGTTGCTCTTACTCTCGCCGAAACTATCCAGTGGTGCGAGTCCTTTGTTTCCCCCTTTACACAACGAGTTTGCTCAGCAAAGCACATTGTTCCAGTTACCAAGATCCCAAAAATCCTTGATCTGAGCTCATGGGGAAATTTGCGACAACATCCACGTGGACACGAGCATGGTGGACCCATGATTCTAGAATTTACTACGTTCCTAGTAGGATTTTTATAGGAAACTTCAAAAATTTTCTGTATACGCTTTCTATTCTGTTGCCATCTTTTCAATAGATATCTTCTTCATACCTCCTTTATTTGTCACTTTCACCACCTCTATATAAACAAAAGATTCATCAATTTCACCTTCCATCGATTGGTCTCCGTAGTCCACGTCTGCCCACTCATTCTCTTCATCGTCATTAGGAAACTCGAGTTCTCTTTCACGATCGTGCTTACGAAAATAAAATTTCCTTCGATCATTGTTGTAAGCGTTGTTAGCCTAATCAATATAGTTAATGTTGAGCTATGGTTCATATAATGAGACAAAACCATCTGACAAGGAAACAGCCAAGTGGCAATAGACTCAAATGTGAAATTGTTTTTGAGATCTGTCGAATGCACTGCTCAAATTCTTCTCCACCTGAATTTATATGAGCACTGTCTTCAAAGATGTCAAGAAGCTCTGATGTACTCATGATTATTTCTTCCACTCCAAATGGATGAGGCGTTGCTGATAGATTTGGAGTTATCTAGACTGAATTCGAATCAAATTCACGTTCACTCATTTCATGAAAATTTAATTTTCGAGTCACTTTCATTTTTGCTTCATGGAATATTAATAACAATCAAAACATGATTTGTCACACAGATATTAAAAAGAGTAAATTAAAGGAAATTATTTTCATCATACTGAAATACCTGTAGATTACTTATAATCTTATAGATAAATTGTTGCGTTATTATTTTTAATTATTATTTAGAATATGGATATAACACGTTATGAATGATATCCGGGGACGAAACATGTTTTAATGGGATTGGTTAAGGACTTATTAACATTTTGAATAAAGAATACTTCGCGTAAATTTATTTATTTTTTCCTCAAAATAAACACAGTGAAACAAAATTTGAATCTTTTTCGAAACAGTAACAGGAAATGATTTCAAACAAAAACATATTCTCATAGAAACACTACTACAAAACGAACAGAAACGAAAATCAAATTCTTGAAGCAACTTCTTTTTCTAGACCATCACAATTTTCATATTCTGACCCATTCATTTCTATGGTTGGAATATTAGGTAGAACTTCTTTGTACCACTTGAAACGATCATCTTGCAGCTCTTGCTAATTTCCAAAAATAGCGTGAAGTAATTTTTCAACATTTTTTTTCTTTTCATTTGTTAAGCCATGCGAAAGAGACAATGTTTTCAATTTTAATTTGCATAACTTAATGATAGAGTGACATTTTTTATATAATTTCTGGTAGGGCTCACACACTCAAATTTGAGGTTCTCCATTGCTCTGACTTCAACAAGACGTTTCTTGTTTATTTTTTTCACTTTATAGAAAATCTTTTCTATACGACTTATTTTCTTGATATCTTTGTATTATTTTTTTAAATTTTTGGCGTCTTTATGCTCCCAATCCTGACCTAATAGGGTAATTTTTGGTGCCCCCGCAGAGATATTCCGTTTAATAGCACTGTTTTGCTCGATGTTTTTAGGAAAGGTCGTAATTAGGTAGGGACCCGCCTTAAAGGATATCTTAATAGTTTGTAAAAAAGTGCAGTATTGTACGTGCAACAATGTTATTCTTGTTTTGTGAAATACAGCCAACACTGAATAATCTTGAAATACTTTTTGATTAAAAATCAGTACTTTGTAGAAAATTTAGCAAAGTCGATGAGATTTCAGCGCTTCCTTCACTAGCCTGATCTTCAGACCAAGTGTAAAATATTGGCTCTGAGTTTTTAAAATTGACCACATAAAATACATAAGAGCCAATCTGACGGGAATAATAGGCCTCTTGCACTGATTTTATTTGTTGTAAATCGAAACAGAAAGTAATGGAATCATTTACTTGCTGCTTTATCAATTGATAGAAAGCATTGGCTTTTTCCATGTGAATCTTTCTTTCTATGATGACATTATTCCTCTCTTTAGATCCTTTGCTAAATCGTTTTATTTCATTAGATAGAATAGTACAATAACTACACACATCAGAAGCTGGTGATTTAAACCGCAAATTGAATTCATTGACAAAAATTCGTCTGAACATTGAATGTTCAACGTTGAGATTCTTTTGGATATTGGCATTGTATACCTTATATAATTTTTCAATACTGAAACTTGCACTTACTAGGAGTCGGTCGCACCTCCGGACCAAAGATCTTGTCTCTACTTTTGGAGGTGTTTTCTGGTACCAAAATATAAATTACCTGCTACATAACTCTCCTGATTGGGCTTTCGCTCTTCCAACTTGCACAATATAGTGTACCGATGAGCAGTTAATGAGTCTGGCTAATTGCCCCGGAATAATTCATTGTGGTTGAGCGTTATAAAATTCCACATTACAGTGCGAATATGTACATTGAATTACGTAGTTATTGTACACTAGATTCTCAAGACTTATCATTCTAGGTATAAAATCCTCTTATTTTGTGTCTATTAACATATTGTCTCTCGTCTTCTAACAATCGTAGCGTTCGTTTGATGAATTCAAAAATCTCCGTTCAATCGAAAATGTTGAAAACATTGTCAGTCCCAATAATTTCACTGGCAGCACTGGCAATTCCGAGGCAATAAGCCAAACTCATTAAATGCCCATCGGTACAGTATATTGTGCAAATTGGAAGAACGAAGGCCCAATCAGAAGAGTTATTTAGCAGGTAATTCATATTCTGATATCAGAAAACACCCCCAAAAGTAGAGACAAGATCTTTGATCCGGAGGTGCGACCGACTCCTAGTTAGATAAATTCTTTTAGATTTATTCCTCGCATAGTGACTTTCAGTTCCTCTTAGTTTCTTAATAAAGTCTTCGATATTTCCCTTCTTCTCCAGGCCCAAATAGCTTTTTCTATCTCGTCATGTGAATTGAACTTACTCTCACTTATTTGATCAAAAATTAATTTGTGACTTTTATTTTTGCCTCGTGGAATCTCGGTTGGTGTTGATTTCTATCATCAAGGGGATCAGGGGAGAACAGACTCGGGGAATCTGGAGTGAAACATTTCTCTAGAGGTTTGGGTATGATAATGGACTGAGGTATCAAAAGTAAACGATTCAGTAGGGCCCGAAGTAGTAACAATTCGCTGTTTTCAGCGCATATTTGTTCCTCTGTGCATTTCTTTGGATAGAACATTTTGGGTGAGACTTGAGCCTGCTGATATATTTTTTTTTTTTCACTTCTAGAGGTTCGTTTCTATTTAAAGGAACATTTTTAACTATTATTTTTAATTGTAACACAAATATGAAGAAATAAGGAACACAACAAATACACTCTGGCAGGCATTGAAGCGAGAGCACGAGACTGACTTAACCAAAGTTTGAATCAAAACAAAAACATCGATGTTTCTGGTTGGTAGTTTAGTATCTACCCAAGGTGGCCACTGTATGTTCACTCTTGTGAAAACACAAGAGAGATATTGAGAAATTATTTCAAAGTTGGACTTAAAGATTTAATTTGAAATTTTCTGAAAAAGGGACCATTCAAAATTCATCTAAGCATTTTTTCAGAATACAATTTGAGTAAATTACTATTTTTTCTATGAAAAAATTATATTAAAATCATTTCTCTCCTTTGGTCTCACTAATGCACATGTGTCTGTATATTCGCGTTTAAATGTATTTTTTGCAATTACGGTTGTTTACCATGAAATTTTATAAAACACACCTATCTCCAAAAATAGATTTTCGAAATTCATAAGTGTTTTCAGCATTTTTTCAGTTTTTTCCAAATAAAGTCACGCAAGCGCTCATTTACGCACTTTTCATCCGAAAACTGATGGATATACGTTTGCCTGTTACCAATAACAAAAAATAATCGGCTATTTTAATGTATTTATCCTGTATAAGCATAACAAACATATTTTCTGGAGATATTTCATTTTTTCCGGAAAATGTACTTTTTGGTAGTTGCGAGACTTTTCTGTATAGCTAACGATATATATCTTGTCCGAAGCGGCTGACACACACTACCATATAGTTGATGCGAAGTACTTCTTCTATACATGTGCAACTTCTGTTAATTTTTACTAAATAATCGATCGCAGAAAAATTTTAACCCAAGTTTCTATCGGCTTGTTGAAAATGAAGTTAAAAACATAGCAGCGATCAAAATCACGTGTATCGCATGTATACAATTCATAACAGTATGGTTATTTACTGCATAGCTACTAATGGAAACCGGCCAAATCCATCTCAAATCGAACAGCCTTGCACAGTGACCATCGGCAATCGACTCGGGATCTTTTTTTTTACATTCTATTTGTGAGTTTTGTTTAAAAATGATTATTTTCGCGTAGACGTGCCATCAAGTTTTTCAATTTCAATAAGATAACGTAGACGTGAAATATAAAGTGAATTTTCAAATAGCTGCTATTCAGCGCTAAATCAATCGATTTGAACGGTTTTTTTTTCTTCAAAATATGCGTAATTGTGTGAGCCTTCGATAGTTTTTTTGACCGGCTAAAAATGATCGAAATTAACTGAGATATTTACTAAAGAGTGAAAAAAGTCGAAAATTTTTGTACGTCAATTTCTCAAAACACCCATCTTGTATTTCCTTGGAATAATTTTTTTTCGTTAGTATGCTTGATAAAGTATATTTTAGCTAAAGGGCAACATGCCAAATCGCTTTAAAACTTAACAATGAATTTCTTAGTGAGAAATCGAGTTTTTCAGTTTGAACATCCTTGTCATCACCTTATTGAATAGTTGAATGTGCGTGCGCATACTTTTTAGTCTTTGAAACTCAAATCACTTGATTGCCAAGGAAATTTATTTCGAAATGACTATTTTCTGAAGTATATTTGATGCATTAGAAATAGAGTTACAGCTGTTTTCAAATAACAGAAATTTCAAATAGCAAGTCTGTGAACGCAATGTACATTTTTTTCATTTTCAAACAGCTACAGCTTTTGTCTAGTAAGTAAAACTGAGTTTTGAAAAAAGGCGCTTCGATCATTTTCACACTAAGCCACTCAAGTGTGACTGTTGTCAATGTCAATACAACGGGATATATTTTTAGTGATTTATTATGAATGAGTAGAATAAATTATACTGTACAATAAATTATATTGTACAATAAGTATAGTTTATAGAAATTTTAAGAATTTATTCTACTGATTTATAATAAATCACTACAGATATATCCCGTTGTGTCAGCATTGACAACAGTTACACTTGAGTCGCTGGCCGTGAAAATTATCTTCGAAGCGGCCTTTTTTCAAAACTCAGTTTTACTTACTAGACAAAAGCTGGAGCTGTTTAAACATTAAGAAAAATATACGTTGCGTTTACAGATTTGCTATTTGAAATTTCTTTTATTTGAAAACTATAACTCAACTTCTAATGCATCAAATATATTTCAGAAGGTAGTCACTTCGAAATAAATTTGCTTGCCAATCAAGTGATTCAAGTTTAAAAGTTCAAAAAGTACGCGCACGAGTATTAAACTGCTTAATAAAGTGATGGCAAGGATGTTTAAATCGAAACACTCGATTTTTCACTAAAAATTTCATTGCTAAATTTTAAAGCGATGTTGCCATTCAACTAAAATATACTTCATCAAGCATACTAACGAAACAAAACTATTCCAACGAAATAAAAAATGGGGGTTTTGACTCTTCAATGAATATCTCAGTTAATTTTGAATATTTTCAGCCGATCAAAAAAGTCATCGAAGGCTCAAAAATTACGGACATTTTGAAAAAAACAAAAAATTCAAATTGAATAATTTGACGCTGAATGGCAGTCGTTTGAAAATTTACTTCAAATTTCGCGTCCACGTTATGTTATTGAAATTAAAATACTTGATGGTGCGTCTACGCGAAAATAGTCATTTCTAAGCAAAATCCCGAGACACGTGTCCCTTGAAATTGCACAAGGAATGTAAAAAAAGGTCCTCGGTCGATTGGCGATGGTCACTGTGCAAGGCTGTTCGATTTGAGAGATGGATTTGGCCAACCATTGAATTAACGAGAAAAGCATTAGGTACTCACCCTGCAGAAGCTGGTAATTGACGAAATCTGAAATCAGAACATAGATTGATTTTATTATACAGTTGATGCATAAATCAGGTAAATTAGATGCATATTAAATGTGGCTCATTCTATATCAGATCAGACAAAGGTTGCACATCATCTCCAAGTTCGACAGAAGCTAGAGAATATCTTTAATACAATCCCAATCGAAGGCATACATATTATGTCAAGTGGTTTGTTTGTTTTATGACAGGAAATTGAAAATTCTATCACGTTAACGTGGTCTGGAACTTTTTTCTTTGCTGAATTTTGAGAGCGGTGATATATACAAAGTTAAACGTGCGCTTCTTTCAATGAGGAGAGTCTATTGCATCAAATCATGAATCTCCGATTCATTCGAATATTTCTGTCTGCCGTTTTTTTTTATATTACTCATCGGATCGTATCAATAATAACTGATGTACACTTGCCCTAATACTCCCGATAACGAATTGTCACACACACGTGACTGAAGATGACATGTTGTTTTTTTCTCCACATTCAGCTTCCGCAGGTGATTTACAAATCTTGAAGCAGTCTATTTGAAAATGTGAATAAGATCGGAATGCGAGGAATAATTCCAGCGTTCGTTTCATGCTTGAATTCTCCCAAAAACACTCCGGGTGCAAAAACATTTTTCAAGTACATTAACTTTTACACTACCTACAAAAATGCTGACTCCATCCAAAAAGGTGTTGAAATCAGATCTTATTGCCAAGTAGGTGATATGAATTTGACAGAATGACATTCACTTCATCTCGAATTGATCTAAAGGCCTCAACAAATCTTTCATAGCATGTTCGTTTTGCTACATAGAACCATGGATACAGTCAGAAGCAACAGAAACTCCATTGGTTTTTCGAAATGAAAAAAATTTGGAGTACGTGGTACTTGGCGGGCTTGTTTTTGAATTAGTAAGAGAACATTGGCATGTTTCAATATGTATTTTCTTATACTTTTTCTAAAAAAGCCCGCTATGTACCACGTACTCTGAATTCTTATCTTTTCGAAAAACCAATGAAGCTTCTATTGCTTTTCACTGTATCCATGGTTGTTTCAATATGTATTTTCTTATACTTTTTCTAAAAAAGCCCGCTATGTACCACGTACTCTGAATTCTTATCTTTTCGAAAAACCAATGAAGCTTCTATTGCTTTTCACTGTATCCATGGTTGTTGAAGCCTTTAGATCAATTCGAGATGAAGTAAATGTCATTCCGTCAAATTCATACCACCCACTTGTCAATAAGATCTGATTTCAATACTTTCTTGTATGGAGACAACATTTTTATAGGTAGTGTAAAAGGTAATGTACTTGGCGAATGTTTTTGCACCCAGGGTGCGTTTGGGGAGATTTCACTACTTTTTGTACCTTTTGATTCAGAACTACTTCAATTGGCAATCAATATAATGTTCGCATGTTCTAGTTGCTGTGAGTATAGTTATGAAATATATTTTTCAAGTATGCAATTGTTTATCTTTGATATAGTTATGAAAATTGATTATTTGTATCATTGCGTATCTAAAGGCATAAGGTTGTAAGCACCAAAGCGGCGGTTTTAGTAACACAAGATTGTATGATTTTATTTATCATTCGCTATAAAAGTAATAATTGAAACGCATAGATAATTCGAAATTAAGATTTTGATAAACTGAAAAGCAAAAATCTGTATGTTGGGGAATTCGATCTTCTGCTTTGAGGGTTTCATAATGAGAAAAATTGACGCTCATAGACATATTCGCCTAACATAGACCATCTGCTTTCAATTTTTTTTCTCTATTATTTCTTTCCTTGTTGTTTTAAGATTTTGACGTGGAGTCGATCTTCTGATTTCCAATCTTGTTTTGTTTTTTTTTTTATTTTAATTCAAGATTTTAAGTCGAATATACGATCCTCTGGTTCTAAGTTTTCTTTTGATTAATTTCAATTTTATTTTCCAAAGATTTGGTGCATACTATCTTATGAAATTGATTCAAGAAAACTTCTATCTGAAATTAGAAATAGAAAGCCGTATCTGCCAGTACAATTACGACCTTCTGCTTCCAATTGTTAAGGGGATGGTCTAGTCGATTTTGACCGGCATTTTTATTCTTTCGAATATCTCGGAAACCGAGTTCTCAATCAGATTATCCTTTTGGCAGGGGATTAATGACGAGCAATGAGTTCGAGTTAGCATGAAAATTCAAGGGAATAAAATTATTTTTTTTTTTTTGTCGTAAAATGTGGATGTGTCATTTATGTCGACTTATATCAGAGTCTACGCATCGTTTTTGCAAAACCGCGGGTCAGAGCCCCATTCTATACGAAATTACGAACACACCTATCAAAAAACATTTCTGTTTTATGTAGAAATGAGGTCTGATTCTGAAAACTCGCAGTACGTTGTAATTAGGGATTGCAAATTGTTAGAAGGCCATGACAATCCTTAGTTTTCGCATTGTCTGAGAGGAAGAGCGCAGCGCGCGAATCGTTGCATCTTCGTCTGAATCAAGGATCAGAAGAAGAAAACAAAGTTGCCACAATTCGCGAGCTGAGCTCTCTCTATCGGGCAATGCGGGAACTAAGAATGATCATGGCTTTCCAACAATTTACAATCGCTAATTACAACGAACTGCGAGTTTTCAGAATCAGACCTCATTTATGCATAAAACAAAGATGTTTTTTGATGGGTGTGTTCGTAATTCCGTATAGTATGGGGCTCTGACCCTCGTTTTTGCGAAAACGATGCGTAGACTCTGATATAAGTCGACATAAGTGACACGCCCACATTTTACGACAAAAAAAAAAAAAATCATCTTATTTCCTTGAATTTTCATGCTGATTCAAACTCATTGCTCGTCATTCATTCCCTGCCGAAAGGACATCCGATTGAGAAATCCGTTTCCGAGGTATTCGAAAGAATAAAAATGCCGGTCGAAATCGACTAGACCATCCCCTTAAATCAATCATTATTCACGGTTTTCGGAAATTTTCATATTTTTACTTTCATAAATGACAAACCGTCGAATAATTTCGCTCGTATCGTACTACAATCGAAAAGGAACATAACTGTGCAACATTGCAAATGAAATGTTTATGCGAGATTGCAGTAACATTGTAACTGCACAAACATTGTAAATGCAGAAATTGAAACTATCCTATAAACCAAAAAAAAAAAAACATTAATAATTCTTCATAAAGGGCATAGCCGGAAAAGGCATATAAAAACTGCTCCCGCCTCGAATTTATTTCGTTTTGAATATGGTATGTAAGTATCTTTCAGAAGCTTACTCACAAATTGTTAGCTCAGAATATTAATTTTCCCTCCAGATATCATAAATAAACAAAAAATCAAAAAAATTTAATTTCTCGCAAACTACTGGACCGATATCGCCTAACCGACGGGAAAACTTTTGTTTAGCTGGAACCTAATTATAGAAAAAAAAAAAAAAAACAGAAATTTCTTACCGAAAAGAAAGTGACGTAACTACGAATAGATTCTTAATGATTATGATTGAATTGTATGGGTTCGCTCTCGCTTTACGCGCGGGCGCACAACTAAGGAAAATGATACGACGGCGATTGAATGATTTGGCGTGAGATAATGAGTAACTTGTAGTTTATTGATAGCGATAATACTATTTGGATGGATGGTTTATAGTGAAGGTGATAGGTTCAGCGTTGGAAGTGAAGGTTAGGAGTTGTAATAGTAATAATCTTGTGATTTGTGATTAGGAGTAAACAGTTGAAGATAGGTTTATAATGAAGAGTAAATCAAATAGGTAGATGGTTGCCAGAGAAGTGATGGACTGGGTAATGAGAGGAATAAGGTAAACTAGCGATTTAGGTGAGGTGGGAGGCCACGTGTAGCTCAGGATGCATCCGGTGGTCCCATGCATGCTCAGCACTGCATATGGAGAAATAGGTGTGGACTAACTGGTTACCCGTGCATTGAAGGAAGTTCTAAGTAGAGTGGCAGGATGTAGGTGATAGGTGAGGAAGGTGGAGTCTGAACGTAACACCGTTCCCCCCGTTAGAGGGAACATAGAGGTGCAACGCCTATGTTGCCGGGGAGATGTGAGGGGAATGTGGATGTAGGTTAGTAAGGATTAGACGATACAAATGTTCTCATATTCTAGTATTACAAGAGTCATTTTCTAAACTACATGTGAAACAATTATGAGTGTTTGTGGAGTGTAAATTGTGTATGTGTATAGTGAGTGGACGGAGTAGTAAAGGCTATTGACCAATAAAATTTGAATTTTCTTTTACTGATAAGTGGCGACACCTAGTGGTGGAAACGTACACACGCATCAGTATAGCGATGCGAGTTAATAGCCTAGTCAGTACTATTACTTATAGTTAGTATTAAGTGAAGCGTACATAAGATACGACCAGTTTACTCTGACTTTGAAATAAAACTGAAAATGAAATAAAAGCAGTTAATTTCAAAGTGTAAAAAGCTGTATTTATTTCGAAATCCCTGAGAGTCTTAAAATTCACTGTCCAACAGTGGCATAAGCCTTTATTGGGTCTCACAGTACATATGGTGGTGTGTTAACATATGTTGTGGGTATGTATTAATCTTGAGTTTAGAGTTGCAGTTTGATGATACTGGTAATGAAGTAACAATGTACGAGTGTTTAAACTTCTATGTGGAGTTATAATTTTATAGTACTGGTAGGCATGTGGTTTAGGAGAAATACGATATCAAGCTTAAACGTAGTGCAATGAAATAATAACTATAAAGGTAGTTGTATACTAAATTCTTCTATCCTGAAGTTATTTCATAAATAAGGGATCGAATATTTTACTAGTATATTATATTAATGTGTGATTTAAATGAGAAAATTGCTTAAAATTATTTTGTTATTATTATTTTTTTTATTTTTTATTATTAATTCTTGCAAGCCTCCCCAGTATAACGGTACAAGTTTGATAATTCTTTATATTGCTGGCTCTCCAATTACAAAGGTAAGAGAAAGATGACAAATTTTGGATGAGATACATTAGATTAGGGTTACCCCAAAGTGCTTGGCACTGTCTAGTGCGAGATGTAGCGTGTCGTTTAACTTATTATTGTTCATAACTTGGGCGATACCATTGATTGACTGTGAGAGGCAGTTTCCGAACTTTGTTGGAAAAAAGTCTGTAATTTTTTTTCGTACTAGCGGGTGTGTTTGTGCTAGCGTTAAAGTCAAAGGTCGAGATTTTAGGGTTTTTGCGTGTTGTACTTCCCTAGTTGTTACAAGTTCTGTAGTGGGAAGGGGTGGTGGGACTGTTTCTGTGGGAGAATTGTGTATTGAGTCGCCTGTTCTTGTGTTTAAGTGTGGGTGTACTATTTTGAGTTCTACTGGTGATTTGTAGAGGATGTGCTTGGTACGCATGTTGCGTTTGCGCCTTGTACACAGGCAAGATTTTATGATCTTAAAGACTGCGTTGAACGCGGAGAATCGATATTAAAAGTACAATATTCCCAACGAGCCTAATCCTATACTGGCAAACGCGAGGGTGCTTTTTTGGTTAGCTGCTTCTTGTTTATCGCGGTGATGTTTGGAGATTTCCGTCGCTTGTTTGATTATTTCTTTCAGCGCTATGTTATTGGTTTTTAGATCATTTGAGTTTAGGTGTAGAGGTTTATAGATGTAGAAAATTAGGATGGATGACAGGTTAGTCGAACGGTTTTCACTCAAGTCATTGTAAATTTCCGTCACATTTAGTGTGAACTCTGGCTTGCCCTACTACGTACTGTCACTGGTGTGGCCGGCTAATGGTGACAATCGGGTCCCCGGATGACTGCAACGAATGCCTGCGGTTGAAAGTGGTTTTGAAATATACCGCAGAGGACTTTCTACAGAAATGCATATTGAGAAGTTCCTTGTTTTCTTCCCTCTGTGCTGATTTCCCTTTTAAGGATATTTCGATGTAACATTCTTCTGATATCGTGATACTGTATGATTATGACGTGAATCTTCATTTGAGAGACAATATCGTCAAGATGCAAAGTCTTATGTACATTCAATTTTCGTCTCCTAGATTCACAGATCTTTTCAAATATTTATGGTATAAAAGTGGATACATAGACGCAAGACCACTGAAATTCGAAAATCCGGTTTAATATTGTTTTACCGAAAGATCTCCAACGTGTGACATATGCGGCGACGTTGCTATCATGAAGTGTGTGTGGTGTAAGATCTCGCTATGTTTAAAATACTTTTTTTCATGAATTGAAAACAAGGAAAATGAATTTCATGAATTCATTTTCACTATTGTCATAACTATCACCCGTGACGAGATACGCATGATGTGAGCTATATTGTGAGGTTCAATCTAAAGATTTAGATCCGTATACATAAGACTTTTGGATATACAATATGCGATTATTTATGTATATTTATATTTATAGCTATTCTACCGCACGATTATATTATAATATTAAATAAAACGATTGCCGAAGGTAGGTTAATCATGAATTAGAGATGTATTTACCACACCGCAGATTTTTATTGAGTCATGAGACTGTTTTTAACTTGTGGGGTGTCTTATTTGTGATTTTTGAAAATCTGATGCCGGAATCGTAATCAGTGACCCCGAAAACCCCCGAGTACAGAATTTCGGGAAAATTGGTAGCATTTTTCGCTTTGACGTTCGCTGAATTGGATCCGCTATTTTGAATTTCGAAAATCTGATGCCAGATTCGTAATCAGCGACCCCGAAAACCGCCGGTAGCACCTTGTCAGCCAAAAATCTTCCGCCGGTCGTTCTGCGCGAGCTATCGCATGACGAAGTCTCCGATTTTTAGAGGTTGATTACACTTTCTTAGGGTGGAATTCTGCCGATTTAAAAAAATACGTGTCGAATATTTTCACCCCTTTTACAATCTTTCAAAGTTTCGTTGAAATCGGAGGGGGACACTTGGCGATGCTCCCTTGTTAGCCTTGGAATGTCTCGAGCAATCTACCCATACAATATGGTGCGCTAAACCTGAAACACCCTATATACATGTGGGGTATTCCATGTCACCTCAACCAACGTTTGACCCTCACATATTTTGTTTTCTCTCAAATCAATTCATGTAATAGTAGACAATACTCAAAAAATGCCCATCTTTTTTTTTCAACGCATACTTCATCAGTTATGGCGGTTCAAAAAATTTCCAATTTCGACCTATTTGTAAAATCTGAAAAAATCACCAAAAATTCTATATTGTATTTAGAATTTTTTGGTGCAAGAGCCATAATGGGACGAGGCCTCCTTCTAGGTCGTTTTGGGGTTAAAACATCTGTGATTCACTCCAACATTGTAATTGTCATTACAACCAATTAGTGGGGGTTCACGTCCCATGTTATTTAAGACGAATACAATTTGACTATGGGTCACCTACATCTAGTGAATGGGTTTCTCGTAATCTCGCGGTACAATATACTTTTAGTACTTGCCAGCACTTGTGTAAATGAATCTTCCTTTTCTGTACTGCAATACATTTCTTTTTATTTCATGAAATTTACAAGAAATTACAATTGTTTTTTCGCCTTGTAGAATTGTTTGGCTTTCTGCATTCACAATGTTTGTGCAGTTACGATTTTGCTGCAATCTTGTATAAATATTTCATTTTCAACGTTGCACAGTCATGTTTCTTTCCGGTTCCAGCGATTTTGCACGTAATGACAATGAGACACTGTGAAACTGATGCAAGATGGCTAGAAAGGGTTGATTTAGAAAATCTGAAAGAATTGAAGGGATTTCTAGAGATAGAATAATGACATAAAAAATCAAAAATCAAATCGAGGATGATGAGGTCTGGAGCCGTGTCGAATGGAGGTGAACAACCCCATATACATATACCATATTCATACAGTATGATTCTTCAAGAATATTATACGCATTGAATTATATTTCGGACGTCTATTCGTCCGAACTTGTGAATCACGTACGCTGTTGGATGTTATTATAATAATTACTAGACTCTTGTTTTATATTATTTTCTTCCAAATTTATTAGTAATTACTAACATAGTCGCACAATTAACAGTAATCACCCCATTGAATCATCACTCAAGTTCAACGAAGCACAACGAGCGAACTAGTACGAAGTAGTGATTTTTTTTTACACCAGAGTGTTTCTCATGGAATCGACAAATTTTTGTGAAAATTTGAGATTTCTGAAACGCGAGGATTTCGAGTTGTTACATCCAGACTCCATTTTCCTCATCTTTCACCTATATCCTGTCGACCTACCTATAACTTTCTCTAGCTTCCAAGCTACTAGATAATCCGCTGATTATGTATCCGGTGGCCTGATGCATCCTCAGCTACACGTAGCCTCCCATCTTACTTGATTCCCTAGTTTACCTTAGTTCTCTCATTACTCACTACTTTACTTCTCTGGCAATCATCAACCTATTCATTTCTTCCTTCTCTACCAAACATCCTTATACTCACTTCGGACCTCCTTATAACCTATCATTTGCGACCTATCAACTCTTTACTCCTAATCACCAATCACAAGACTTCTCTATTTAAATTCTAATCATTCACTTCCAATGCTAAACCTATCTCCTTCACTATAAACCATCCATCCAAACAGTACTGTTCATATCAATAAACTACAAGTTACTCATCATCTCTCGCCAAATCATTCGATCACCTTTCGCATTACTTTCCTTTGATGTGCGCCCGCACGTAGAGCGGAAGCGAAGCCTTAAAAATCAACCCTATTATCCAGAACATTCTCGTTGTGCCGACGTACGGACGTCACAGAGTATTCAATTATCAAAGAAACTAAAAAAAAACACTTTGTCGCATAAAACTGGAAAAACAGCAGCGTATCGAATCTAAGATGGCTTATTTGAAAAGTCTTTGTATGCCCTTTCGGCGTGAAAAAACATTAATCTGAAAGGTCTGAAATCGTCGAATATTTCAAAAAATCATAACTCCTCCAATAATTATTTATTTACTTATTGTTTTTTTGTTTTTTTTTTTTATTTTTCTTTCGCGACGATATTGACCTGAAGATATTTGTTTTGAGTCATAGTTTTTGGGAAAAAATCGGTAAACAGATCTTGACCATTGGCTTTTTTGGGCTTCGGTCTTCATGTAGAAATGCTCATATCATTTTTGATCACCGTTTCGGAGTATTTTACTAATTTATTTTTGTCCGGGAAAGGAAGGACTAGGGTAAAAGCCGGACAGTTGCCCCACCTTTTAAAAAAGCTCTATTATTAAAAAATATGTACTTACTAAGAATAATGCAACATGTAGATCAAAACATAGGCCTCTGATCTTTCATAGTAGCTTATTTTTGTAAACATAATTGATATTGGTTTTGAGTAAATCCTGTTTTATTTGACCTCTCAAAAGAGGGATAGTTGCCTACTGTAGCGGATAGTAGCCTAACGTTGAAAATGCTTCGGGGACTATAATTTTTGTGCGGAACTATAATTTTTTCAGATAGAAACAAATTTATATCAATTGAAGTAATTAGTCTGTATTATTTACTGAGATCTTTTAGTCAGTACTAATCAAAATATTGATCAACATTATAAAATAGTATTAAGTTTTAATGTTTTAAACTATAAAAATACAACAAAAATAGCGTCCAAACTTTAAGTTAGGTAAGTTATTAGTGAAATATTATTATTTATCTTAACGATGGAACAATATAGCAATCCGCAAAAGTAAATACGGTGACTATCCTTTTTGATACGGATACTTGCCCTTTTTATTTTCGAGATAAATAAAAACTATTCAACAATAAAACGTAATAAACAGTGTAATTTAAACTCTAATGCATGCAAAGAAACAAAAGGTCGACTGAAACCACAATCAGTAATAAAAATATTCAATAGAAATTACTGACCAATATAATTTCGACGCCCATCAAAGTTTCGCCGCGGAAGATTTTTGCTCACACGGACAAAACGCGAGCGCCTATTCTGTCAGCTTACATGGCACTTAAGCCTGCGGAAAGAGCACTTCTAATTATAATAAAGAACTAACGCGACCAACATCCCTAACATGGTGTATTCAAAACCGGGGCATGTATCCCACTGAGGCAACTATCCGGCTTTTACCCTATAGCACCCTCTTCAACAGGTGCAAGCAGTAAAATGCGCCTCTCAGTGGTATCCGAGCAAATAAGTTTCGAGTAATGAGTGCAATTATATACTTCGAACGTTGAAATGTTCTTGAGAGAGCGCGTAACGCAGCGGGTAAGCCACCTGGATTCATAACCGCATGATCGCTGGTTCGACTTCCGACGCGGGTTTTCTTTTTTGTTTTACTTTAAAAACATAATTGATAGTAAATATTTGATGTGTATACTGTGAAAGAACTATTCAAACATCGTACAGGAAGCCGTAGCAGGAAGTGAACGTTTCGTAAATCTGCTTTGACCGACAGAACTTTTTTTAATTTCATCCCCAGGATAAATACTTTTCCGATATCGACAAATGTTCTGTTTCACCATCAATTATAGTTGGCAGCATTGGATGTCAGTATTTTCATGTGACATATTGCCGTATGCCACTGCCCGAGTCGAAATTTGGACCCTACCATAAGCCTGCAGGTACTAAGCAGTACCTCAGTACTTTTTGGGCCTGACGCCCTATTCAGAACCTTGAGAGAGCTATCTTTTCCATAGTTGGACCCCTTGTGGACCTTACAGTCCTTTTATATACTATTCTGGTACTCTGTGTGATAGTCCTCTCATAGGAGAGCCTATTTAATGTCTTGAGGTCCTCAAAAAGTTATACTGCTGCAGTGTCTGGATTGGCAATTGATATTTTACTTACTCGAAATAATTAGATGCGATTAGGGATATCAGGATTGCCAAAATATACTAATTACAAAAGTAATGCCGTTATCCATTACCATAATTATAAATGATGCACCAAACCTAAGATTTTCAATTACCTGAATAATTAAATAACACAATTGGTAATTACGAAAGTAATGAAAAATGGATTTCAAAACAGACAAAACTACCAAGGTTGAAGCTAAAATACTTCCAATTAGCGGTACGTATTATTTAAGTTGCTATATACGTATACATGATTTCTTTGAGGTTAGGTATGACTCAAATTTCCTTATCATTTTGCAATTTGCCATATATTTCTAATTATGCAGATAATATGGAAGAATGAAACCGTATGATGGTCACTGACAGTGGAGAAAGAGCTCAGCCGACCAACAAAGTTGTGTCAGCATGTTATAGACGAAAAAAAAAAAAACAACTACCACGAGAAATTGAAACAAAGCATCAAAATGCCGTCTCTACGCGTGTTGGTATAGGTAGATGGCCAATTTCTATAGATAAGCATAGGATGTCGCACATATATTCTTGCTCATTAATATATTGCGCTCACACAATGACTCAGAATTTATAAAATTTTTAAATCTCGCTACAGGAGGAAATATCACCAAATTGTGGATTTTACATGAGGAAAGAAAAAATTGCCTATGTAAGTTTGGTTTCAAAAACAGATAACGTTTACGATTGGCGAATAATAATCAGGGAGGTGTTACTAGAAATATATGGAACTACTTTAGCTAATCATTCGGCAGTTGGAAAGAAAGGCGAGCGACCATCGATAAACACGCAGCTGTTTAGAGGATTGCTTGATACATAATATTATACAACATGATATACCGTGAGGTTATAGGGAAGGGAATCACAGGATGCAGGCAACCCAACAGTCAAAATTTCCGAAGATTGCCGAAGGTGCAGAGTATTTGATATTAAGAGGAAATGAAAGTTGATCTAGCCATCTAGCGGATTTCTCACCGTACTCCACACATGGACACATAATCATGAACGTGTATGTATGGATGTGTTCTATCCATGTGTGTAGTATGGTGAGAAATCCGCTAGATGGCTAGATCGATGACTAAACTGTTCGGTTGATAGGTTAATAAAAATTGTCAGAGTGAAATTGAAGATTCTGATCGGAATAAAGTTAATATGCAAGCCATAATTCATTCATTAACCGTTGCAACTTTTCTACAAATTAATATTGATGAATCTTGCTAATTAACTTTATTCCGATCGGATTCTTCAAGTTCACTATAATAATTATTTTTAACCCAACAATCTGACAGTTGAGTCATCTGTTAACAGAAATTTTCGCGTCCCCGTTCCATTAATGACAATGCCCTGCCTTCGGCAATCTTCGGAAATTTTGACTGTTGGGTTGCCTGCATCCTGTGATTCCCTTCCCTATAACCTCACGGTATGTATGAAGAATTAGTAAACTTGAACAAGAGTTTTATCGTTTTTCAAAAGTTACAGAGGTCGATTAAGCACTCAAGGCGACTATTTTTAAATCTGCAAGGAGAACCGATCAACCGCTCTCAGATCGTTCTCGCTTTTGACTGCCTCAAAAACTGTACTTTTTTTAATAATATTATTGGTTGTCATGGAGTCATCATGGCATTCAGTCAGCTGTCTGAACCGGCTCTTGGCTGTTCAGAGTAGCCACTGATCGTGGTTCACTGGGATTACATTCCGCGCTAACACGGCCACCCTGACCTGTACCGCGTTCTCGACGTACATCGGATTTTCTATGATTTCCTTTTCTGAAAATAATGAAAAGTCAATCCACTCAGCAATTATCTACCAACGATATTTATCGTATCCGTCTAACACTTGAACAACGCCCTGTGTTTCTCGGATTTTAAGAGTATCCGTCTCACGCCCACTTTTTTTTTTTTTATTTACTGTTTCTCGAATTTCAACAGTATTTGTCTAACACTTCAACAAAGTTCTGTGTTTCTCGGATTTCAACAGTATCCGTCTAACACTTAACTCGAGTAAAATTTAGCTAATGCGATTCATCCACACGCAATTTTTATTTGTTTTTTCATCAGGCGACTCACCGTCAATTTCCTCAGTAAAATCTTCTGACTATTCCCCTCGCCAACGCCTTAGCCTATCTTTTGGTGCAGTTTGTTTTCGTCCAGTGCTTCTACACTTCAGTTCAAAACGATCGCCTGGTAACAAGGTAACAATCTCGAAGGGGCCCTTAAATTTTAGATCTAGCTTGCTCGTTCTTGGATTTTGTTGTTGAAGAAATCCATAGTCTCCCACATCAAATGTTTCGTTATCCCGTCTCTTCTTGTCAGATCGTTCCTCGTGTACCTTCGCATTTTCACACATATGTTCGTATGCGAGATCTCATTCTCTTATTACATCGACTTTACTTGAATTTTCAATCACCGAATCTACCAATGATTGAACTTGAGGGATATTTGCGTTTGTTCCAACTAATAGGCGCAGCGGGGCAAACCCCTTTGTTTTTTGAACAGTTGAGTTTAAAGTTAATTGTATCTTTGATAAAATGCTCGTCCATTCTGACACCTTTTGAGTTTCGACCGCAAAGAGACTAATGGCTGTAGCTATATATCGCTCTACCTGCCCATTAGCTCTAGAGGCAGCTATCGCAATCATATGATGCTCAATTCCAACTGATTTCATCAAATTCGCTACCCCTTTGTCTGTAAAATTCGTACCGCGGGAGTACCAAATATTAGAATTCAAGATTCTAATGCTTCTACTATTTCAGCGCCAGTCAATGTCCGTAGAGGAACTATCAGAATATATTTCGTGAAAGCGTCGATTATAAAAAATTGGAAAAAGAAATTTCGAAAAAGTAAAACAATCAGGCCCTTTCTACTAGAATAATGCGTAATCCCCCAAAATTTCATTGCGATTCATCCAGTAGTTTTGGAGAATTCACCATTCCCGTTTACGAGGCCTTGAAACGTTACATTTCGCCTTGAGATCTAGGTAACCTACTTATCGATAAATCATGTATAGTAGAGTAGTCAATCTTGGCAAATTAAGCATATTGGCAATGTATAGTAGAGTAGTCAATCTTGGCACTTGGCGAGAAGATGTCTTACTGATCAGTCGTATATAGGGGACGGTGGGGCAAAGCCGCCAGTGGGGGCAAGACCGCCACAAAAAAAAAAAAATGACCTAATGGTATTTTCGAACTAAGACGAGTAAAATGAAACGCCATGCCGAGTGTCTCCGCTGAAAGCGATACAAATTTTAGAGGGTGGGGCAAAACCGCCACCAAAAAAAAAAGGCTAAATCGTATTTTTGCGTTGAATTCATGCTATATACAGGGTGTCCCAGAATTCGCGACGAGGAATGAACAGAATAAATTTTTATTAAAAATGGGATCGAAATTTCCTTAGCCGTTTTTTCCGGAATGGCTTAGATTTCTTGTTATAATTATTTCAAATCCAGCTAATGACGCGCGGCTTATGAACGGACGTTCGTCGATGTGATTACCGCTCGGTTGTATGCGCGTCTCCTAGCCTATTGTCGCCGCGAAACAAAGTGCACACAACCGAGCGGCGAGCACACCGACAAGCGCCCGTTCTTAGATCGCACCTTATTGACTGAAATTAAAATAATTATAACGAGAAATCTAAGCATTCGCGGGAAAAACGGCTCAGGAAATTTCGATCCCGTTTTTGAACAAGATTTACGCTGTAAATTCCTCGTCACGAATTCTGGGACACCCTGTATAAAAAAGGATTGATAATAAACTCTGATTTCGTGTACTTAGCGAGTATTGATTATAGGCACTTTTGATCTTTTGCCAAGTACGAGTCGCTTTTCATAATATACTCTCGCTCCGATCTACGCGTGAGAAAACCAAGCGAGAGTGCTTGGAAACATTAACAATTTTTTAACCATTTATTTAATTGAAGTGAAACTTTCCAGAAATCTTATTTGGACCTTGATGAACAACTTTTTCACTGGAAGTTTTCGGTCGCTCGAAATTCGTTCGACTCCCGAAGCGCTTGAGGATATTCATAACTGATATTTGCAATGTCTCGGAAGAAAATGAATAACTTTTCATGTCATACGCGTGCGACTTCTGCGGATGACGCTCCCTCTAAATTCGGCGAATTTTCTCATTTCTATAAAACTGTGCCTATAACTATTTGTACTTTCATTATAACTGTAACTACTATAACTTTGCCATACCTATAACTATCACTACTATAACTATTCGTATTTGTACTTTTGATTACATTTATTTCGTTCGTTTTAAATGGTATACTATAATAACTCTTTTGTTGAATCTCTAAAACTTTTCTATCCTTCTTTCATTAAATTGATTTTTATATTCTTTGTTACATTGAATTTGTATTCGTATAATTCCCTTTTTCAGTGGCCGGTTTTGCCCCACCCTCTAAAATTTTTTATCGTTTTCAGCAGAGATACGTTAGATACAGCTTTTTTTTACTCACCCCAACGCGAAAATACGATTTAGCCTTTTTTTTTTGGTGGCGGTTTTGCCCCACCCTCTAAAATTTGTATCGCTTTCAGCGGAGACACTCGGCATGGCGTTTCATTTTACTCGCCTTAGTTCGAAAATACCATTAGGTCATTTTTTTTTTTGGTGGCGGTCTTGCCCCCACTGGCGGCTTTGCCCCACCGTCCCCTACTTATATTCTTCTTCCTCATTTTATTACAAGTTTTAAATGTATTTCTTATTCACCCGTGCAAGTTCGAAACTTATATCAGAAATGTGCCATTTAACTACGATTGAATTCATCATCATACTTCTCGAGCATTGAGAAAGTATTGTTCATCGTTATCAAAAAAATACCATGACGACGCCATGTATCTGCAACGAGGCTCCAAATAGACCTTGAAGGGTCGTCCGATTATCATCAATCGACATCATGTATATCCTTGCCTTAATGAATTTTCAACATCTGTATAATTACAACATACACGAAGAAGAATTCGCTCGTCGATATCATTGTAGAAGACAACCGAGATAAGTTGGCACGCCAGTGTTGGCCACGTTTCTGTTATAACATTTCAAAAATTCTAAAATCGCCATTTGCATATAACTTAGCTTCTTTCAAAATAATATATCATCTAATCACGTGCATTTGCACGCTTTATTGAGCCAGTGCTCCCAAAGCATAAGTTTCTTTAATTTTAAGTAAAATATTTTTTAATGTGTTTTGTATGAATGCGGTATGAATGTGAATTAATGGAAAAATTAAAATTCAGAGAGCCAAATCAAAAATGACCTACACATATTAGTGTCGTTCTTTTTCTTCAAACATTACGAAAACATCTATTCAATTACAATAAAATCACTTGATCTCTGACACATGTAATTATTGGTTTAACCTTTTATTTTAACCCACTCCATCAAATTTCCTACTTAAAAAGAAGAGAAAAATAATCGTGTATGATTATCATTGCTAACGAAAAGAGAAACAATTTTATCCGTTACAGGTTGATAACCAATTGGAATTTTTATTGTCATAATTATACCAAATTTTTTTTATCCCTCGAGGTCTTTTTCGATAGAAAAGAATCAATTGAGACCAATGGTTCTTCTGAGACTTTTCATGCTTTGAGTGAATAGGATTTTTTGAGACAATAAAAGATTTTAACCTTGATTTTGAAGGTCAAGGTGAGTTTTGCGGCTATAAGCTTTGATGGATCTTCAGCAATCTCGAGCTGGAGAATCACCTGGTGAAGTAGCGACCAAAGCTTTTTGTTACACCCGGTATATATCCTATAGCCTTCTGTAGTGGAAAGCAGCCCCCTGACACATGCGACTATCCCTATACTTGTAAATGATTCTCATTCTGTCCACATTTTTTAGTTCCTCTATCGCGCTGCACATGGCGCTAGTTATTCTCTGTTCGAGCGGCTCGGGCGCTGTCTGGATCACCATATACCGTGAGGTTATAGGGAAGGAAATCACAGGATGCAGGCAACCCAACAATCAAAATTTCCGAAGATTGCCGAAGGTGCAGAGTATTTGTCATTAAGAGGAAATGAAAGTCGATCTAGCCATCTAGAGGATTTCTCACCGTACTACACACATGGACACATAATCATGAACGCATATGTATGGATGTGTTGTATCCATGTGTGTAGTATGGTGAGAAATCCGCTAGATGGCTAGATCGACGATTAAACTGTCCGGTTGATAGGTTAAAAAAAATTGTCAGAGTGAAATTGAAGAATCTGATCAGCATAAAGTTAACATGCAAGATTCGTCAATATTGATTCGTGAAAAAGTTGCAACAGTCAATTAATGAATTATGGCCGGTTTCAACAACGACGAATAACCTTTATTTGTAGATTAAATTCTATTCATTAAAAACAGAAACCTATTTAACATTGAATTCTCGACTCTTATTCGACGAATAAAGATATTTTACGAATGAAATTTATTCGTCGTTGGTGAAACCGACCATAGTTTATTCATTAACTGTTGCAACTGTTGTACAAATTAATATTGATGAATCTTGCTAATCAACTTTAGTCCGATCGGATTCTTCAAGTTCGCTATAATAATTATTTTTAACCCAACAATCTGACAGTTGAGTCGTCTGCTAACAGAAAGTTTCGCGTCCCCCTTCCATTAATGAAAATGCCCTGCCTTCGGCACTCTTCGGAAATTTGACTGTTGGGTTGCCTGCATCCTGTGATTCCCTTCCCTATAACCTCACGGTATGTAGTACTCCTATATTGCTAATCCCTATAAGTAGCGGGGTCAAGAACTAAGGGAAACAGAATATGCCTCTAACTCACTCCTTTAAAGTCCAGTTAGCATGTTCTGCGCAGCTGCGTATACAATGGCGGATTGACGAGTTTCAAAAGTATCTAACTAAACTAACTCTAATCTAAGAAAGCTATGATTTGAACATAATAGAAAGAGACAACATTATCGTTGGCACCGTACACAATTAGTCTTATTTCAGAACCTACTACCAATATAGGAGTATAACATACTGGGAGGTCGCGTGGATGAGTCACATTGCCGGTGCGAAGCGCTTGGTTCCAGACTATGATTTCTTTTTTGTTTTTCTGAAACGCTCGTTCCTTGAACCATGGAAAATGCGAACCACATAGTCCGGACAATCTGTGTACATAATTAAATCCGGCGCGCTGTAGAGGGGATAGACTCCCCGCCTGCGATGGCTCGCGTATGTAATAACTCGCCAATGTGACATGTATTAGTATTGCACGTCTATTCAATAGATACAACCGAAGCGCAATGCTCGTTTCTAATGCGCCCTGGCATCCGTTGGATGACAAAAGTATTATTTCTAGATTATAGCATCGCTACATTCAACAGTATCCACTAGCTGTAGTTCAATTGAGATCAACGTACCTTTAATAGTCGTTCAGCGTCACCAGGTCATCAATTTAATTTGAAATAAAATTTCAAATTTCCAAATTCCAATACTCCCTTGCGACATTGCATTTTCAAACTATTAACACGTCCTACACTAACAAGCTGGAATAAATCGATCACTTCAGATGTGTACTGTTCAAAGTTTTTATTCAATCTTTAAAAATACGCCATGAATTTTTAACATGGATATCATTGTAATGGTAAAGAACATTCAAATTAAAATTGAAATTAAAATGATTAATAATATTTGGAAGACGTTTGTCGTCTTTGAAACGATTCAACAATTCTTGCGGTATCTTCATATTTAAAGGTATAACAACAAACAGCAATCAAAAACTGGCCAATTTTAACATTTAATGACATGATCAACAAAATGTAATCTAAAACCGTAGAAGTCGTGTTGAAAACTGTTGAGAATTATAATAACTAATAATATTTCGAATACGTTTGACGAATTTTGAACTAGTTAACAATTCTTACAGTATCCTCAAATTGAAAGATATAATTGACAAACAGCAATAAAATAATGTCCAAGTAGTGTTAAATATTTTGAATAATTATTACGATTGAAACTATTTGGAAGACGTTATACATCTTCGTAATTTGTTAACAATTCTGGTGGAATTTAAAAATATCGATATTCAACGTAGAAGTCAAAACGGAAACACATTTTTCAATTAAAAACTGTCGATGATGTGAAAACTTAAAATGATTATAAACATTAAGAATATAGTACATGGGAGACTGAGCCTTAAATCAAGAACTGTTGGTGAATTGAAAGCCTTGAAATTAGTTTGCTAGATACAGGATATAAAGTCCTAACAAAAATGATGACGGAGCTATGGGCTAAAGAGCATATTAAAAGACCTAAAAAGATGGGCAAAGGAAAATAAAATGGAAGTAAATACCAAGAAATCAAAGATAATGATATTCAGTATTGGAGGGAGAAACAGAAAAAAAGAAAAATGGGAAATAAATAAAGAAGAGGTGCGGATAGTAAAGGAATTTAAATACTTGGGATACTGGTACACGAGCAAAAACTCAGTATGGATACATGGAAAGAAAACAGCAGGAAAAACACAAAAAGCGTCGAACATGGTATGGAGTATTTGGAAAAGGACAGGATGAAACGTGATGGGGGAAAGACTGTACCTATTGTACTCAATAGTCAAAGCCGGTGCGATGTACGGAGTGGAAATCTGGGGTTTAGGAGAAATTGGAGTTTTCGAGAAGGTGCAAAGTAGGTACTGCAAGATGGCTTTGGGGGTGAGCAGGACAACACCAAGCTACATATGGAGAAGAGAACTAGGAGTACCCACGATGGAATATCTGATAAGAGAGAGAGCACTAAGATACATAAGGGAAATAACAGAAATGGCGGAGGGAAGATGGCCAAAGACCTGCCTGAAGGAAGAATTGCGTGCAATCTCAAACAACGAACCATCAAAATGGGGGAAAAATCTCATGGCTGTGCTAAGAGACATGAAAATAGAAGATCTGGTTGAATTAATAAGGGGGGGGGGGGGAGAGAGATACAAAAAGAGTTGACGAGAAGATGAAAGAAGGCCTAGAAGTTTTGAAACAAGACACAATGAAGAAGGAGGAAGAAAAAATCAGAAGATCCACATTCAATGACACGTATAAGTACACTATAGAGAACGACGAAAAACCATGGAAGTACTGGGAAGAAGAGGGGGTGGACGGAAGAGACAAAGAAACGTGGGCAAGGCTAAGATGTAGCAATATAGGAAGAGCGGGAAAAAAAGGAGAGACAGACTGGAAGTGTAGATTATGCAATGAACAGGAGGAAACGATGGTGCACCTATTACTATGCACAAAAGGAAGGGAGAAGATGCCGGAAGACGCAAAAAAGGGAGTAGCAGAATGGCTTGATGAAATAGAAGGAGGAGAAACAAACGAAAGAATGATAAAGGAGCTAAAAGGGAAAATGCACAAAGGTATATGCCGGTACTATAGAGAAATAGAGGAAACCTACAGAAAGATGGATACGGATAAGAGAGGTGGGGAGGAAGAGGTAGGAGAGGATAAAGAATAAGCAATGAGGGACGGAGGTGCAAAAAGAAAAAAAGAGAGGAAAGGCAGAAAGAAATAAATGGATATTGAAATAATGATTAAGAATGTAAAGATAGGGATATGTTAGAAAATAAGTGAAATATATATGATGATTAAAGAGCTATTTACAAAATTCGATGGATATCATAGTTGCATTAAATACGATTTGAATACTTCAAATGATTATAAACATTAAGAATATAGTACGTGGGAGACTGAGCCTTAAATCAAGAACTGTTGGTGAATTAAAGGCCTCTAAGTTATTAAAACTATTGGAATAAATTGGATGGATATCATAGTTGCATTAAATATGATTTGAATGCTTCAAATCATTCTGAACATTAAGAACAGTGAGTTAGAAGCCGTTAAGTTATTAAAACTACTAAAAAAATTCGTTGGATATCATACTTGCATTAAATATCATTTGAATGCTTCAAATCATTATGAACATTAAGAAACTGACCTTTAAATAAAAGAGACATGAGGAAATAAAAACTAATAATTAATTAAAATGATTAAAAATAATCGCAGAGTCTTGCTGATTAATCGTGACGATCAACGATCTACCTGCAAGATCCACATCGACGTTCGTTTTATATAGAAAACAATCTGCGTAAGTAATTTTGATATTATTCAGCTAATAAGCCCAATCATGTCGATATTCGAAGCACATGTTAATAGTTTACCAACGCAATGTCTTATTCATAAATTACTACATGTAATGCGATTCAAAAAGTATTACGATACAAATAATCTTTACCTTCGATTAGTAACTTTGCTCGAAGTGACCACCGTTAGCAACCATACAATCGACACATCGATTGAAATATGAGTTTACCGCATTTTGGATCATTTGCGGTGTTATGTCCCGTGTAATTGCTTGTATTCGCACCCACAGCTCATCTAGGGTGTAGTATTCATCTTCGTACAGTTTATTTTTGAGGTACGGACACAAAAAGTAATCTAATGGCGTTAAATCCGGCGACCGAGCAGGCGAGCCACCGGACCGAAGCGTCCCATCCATCGTTGCGGGAATTCCGCATGCAGGTATCTTCTAACCGCTGCTGTGCAATGTGGTGGGGCACCGTCCTGCTGGTACCACAGGTCACCTTCGATCTGTAGTTTTGAAAATTACATTTTTTTTTTTATATTAATAATAATAAACATATCTTCATTCAGTTGATTGGTTTTTAATACGTTACATTTTCCTCATCCTCGCGCAATGCCTCGCCGATCTCGTTCTGAAGCATGTTAAGGTATTTCTCGCCGTTCAGGTTGCCATCAATGATGAACGGGCCGTACAATTTATCTCCGCGAATTCCGGCCCATAAATTAAGTTTCGCTTGGTATTGCGTTCTGCATTCACGAACTTCGCGGGGATTTTCTGTAGACCATGTTCGATGATTCTGGCGGTTCGGTGTACCGACCAACTGAATAGTCGACTCATCGGTAAAGCAAACACGATTGATGATTCTGGGATCGTCAATAATTTTTAACAGCATATTGTAACAAAATTCGCGCCGATTACCATAATCCGCAAGGTTCAGTTTTTGGTGCCAATGACCCTTGTCTCATGTCTCATGTCTCTTTTATTTAATGTCAGTTTCTTAATGTTCATAATGATTTGAAGCATTCAAATGATATTTAATGCAAGTATGATATCCAACGAATTTTTGTAATAGTTTTAATAACTTAACGGCTTCTAACTCACTGTTCTTAATGTTCATAATGATTTGAAGCATTCAAATCATATTTAATGCAACTATGATATCCATCCAATTTATTCCAATAGTTTTAATAACTTAGAGGCCTTTAATTCACCAACAGTTCTTGATTTAAGGCTCAGTCTCCCACGTACTATATTCTTAATGTTTATAATCATTTGAAGTATTCAAATCGTATTTAATGCAACTATGATATCCATCGAATTTTGTAAATAGTTTTAATAATTTCAAGGCTTTCAATTCACCAACAGTTCTTTATTTAAGGCTCAGTCTCCCATGTACTATATTCTTAATGTTTATAATCATTTTAAGTTTTCACATCATCGACAGTTTTTAATTGAAAAATGTGTTTCCGTTTTGACTTCTACGTTGAATATCGATATTTTTAAATTCCACCAGAATTGTTAACTTGCAGTACCTACTTTGCACCTTCTCGAAAACTCCAATTTCTCCTAAACCCCAGATTTCCACTCCGTACATCGCACCGGCTTTGACTATTGAGTACAATAAGTACAGTCTTTCCCCCATCACGTTTCATCCTGTCCTTTTCCAAATACTCCATACCATGTTCGACGCTTTTTGTGTTTTTCCTGCTGTTTTCTTTCCATGTATCCATACTGAGTTTTTGCTCGTGTACCAGTATCCCAAGTATTTAAATTCCTTTACTATCCGCACCTCTTCTTTATTTATTTCCCATTTTTCTTTTTTTCTGTTTCTCCCTCCAATACTGAATATCATTATCTTTGATTTCTTGGTATTTACTTCCATTTTATTTTCCTTTGCCCATCTTTTTAGGTCTTTTAATATGCTCTTTAGCCCTTCCGTTGTTTCTGCGATTGCTGCTACATCATCTGCATATTTTATAGCGAATATTTTTTCCCTTCCTATGACTGCTCCTCCCTCGTTTTTTTTCTCCCACCTTTCCTCTAAGTCATCTATGTACAAGTCAAAAAGGACTGCACTTAGCGCGCATCCCTGTCTTACTCCCTTTCCTGTCTTAACGCTTTCTGTGGTTGTTCCTTGCACTTGCACCTCTGCTCTTGTGTCCTTACATATTTCCTTTATTGTTTCCAACATTCTTCCTTCAATTCCCTTCCCTTTTAATTTTTCTATCATCTTTTTTCTGCATACTCTGTGAAAAGCTGCCCTGAAATCGATAAAGGCCACATATAGCCTTGCTCCTTTCCTCTTCAGTTTGTTTCCTATTATCGAATTCAGTGTAAATATCTGGTCTCTCGTTCCTCTGCCTTTCCGTCATCATTTTTGTTAGGACTTTATATCCTGTATCTAGCAAACTAATTTCAAGGCTTTCAATTCACCAACAGTTCTTGATTTAAGGCTCAGTCTCCCATGTACTATATTCTCAATGTTTATAATCATTTTAAGTTTTCACATCATCGACAGTTTTTAATTGAAAAATGTGTTTCCGTTTTGACTTCTACGTTGAATATCGATATTTTTAAATTCCACCAGAATTGTTAACAAATTACGAAGATGTATAACGTCTTCCAAATAGTTTCAATCGTAATAATTATTCAAAATATTTAACACTACTTGGACATTATTTTATTGCTGTTTGTCAATTATATCTTTCAATTTGAGGATACTGTAAGAATTGTTAACTAGTTCAAAATTCGTCAAACGTATTCGAAATATTATTAGTTATTATAATTCTCAACAGTTTTCAACACGACTTCTACGGTTTTAGATTACATTTTGTTGATCATGTCATTAAATGTTAAAATTGGCCAGTTTTTGATTGCTGTTTGTTGTTATACCTTTAAATATGAAGATACCGCAAGAATTGTTGAATCGTTTCAAAGACGACAAACGTCTTCCAAATATTATTAATCATTTTAATTTCAATTTTAATTTGAATATTCTTTACCATTACAATGATATCCATGTTAAAAATTCATGGCGTATTTTTAAAGATTGAATAAAAACTTTGAACAGTACACATCTGAAGTGATCGATTTATTCCAGCTTGTTAGTGTAGGACGTGTTAATAGTTTGAAAATGCAATGTCGCACGGGAGTATTGGAATTTGGAAATTTGAAATTTTATTTCAAATTAAATTGATGACCTGGTGACGCTGAACGACTATTAAAGGTACGTTGATCTCAATTGAACTACAGCTAGTGGATACTGTTGAATGTAGCGATGCTATAATCTAGAAATAATACTTTTGTCATCCAACGGATGCCAGGGCGCATTAGAAACGAGCATTGCGCTTCGGTTGTATCTATTGAATAGACGTGCAATACTAATACATGTCACATTGGCGAGTTATTCGCTTGAGAACCATAACTATAGGGTGGAACGGCGGATAATGCGGATCACAATACTGAACTCTGGTCAGGATGATATCGTATTTTGTTTGTAAATTATAATTAACAGTGAAGTAAAATAACAGATGCGTACGATAAATTATAACAGAACATTGGGATAATACAGATAAGTTTATTGTGACTTGCTAACAGCCATGCGATATAAAATACCGTTAGGAGTATGACGATCAATGAAGGTGTACAGAGCGTAGACAAGTGAATTATGTTTAAAAGTGACGTAATCAAAAAATCAAATAATTAACTAGCGGTGTACATTTGGTATGATCTTTGCGTGAGGTTCAATCATTAATTACAGTCGAATAATAATCTATTAATTGGAATATGAATCGGAAGAGAAGGTAATTTGTATCCAGATAAACTGAACACGTAGTTTGCACGTATCTGCATCGCAGAACGCGTAACTGGATCCACAATTTGCTGAAGGGTATAATTTGACGAACGAGGGATGTAGGTAGGTGTTGCTGCGGCTCAGTATGTAAATTCTGCAGCGGGTGTTATACCTGTGGAATTAATGAAACAGCTATTTTAGAATAGTAAAGAACAGAATCAAAATTACTTTGGGGGCAGCTTGGATAAAAAAATGAAGGGCTGGGTGAGGCAAACCGTGAGAATGCTCTACGCTAAAGCAGCTGTACTACACCGTTGATCTGTACTCTTTCATGAGCGATCACTGAATTTCAATTTAGGAATAATAATACTGTCATAAGATGCACAATACTTACCTGACCTCCGTAACGTCCTTCCTGAATGCTTCTCACGGTTTTATTCATCGATCAGAAATACTACGATGTGCATTTTTCGTACGCGACGCATCATAGCCAATAAATGATACGCAACATTAAATAAATCACTTCAGATTTATGTAGTAATAATAACTCGTTATTTAGAAATCGGAGATGTCAATTGATAACGGACAAAGTTGTTGGATATCAATTTTGATAGATTATTAATAATTTGACACCGGATTAACATAACCTATCAACGTACGCGAGCCATCGCAGGCGGGGAGTCTATCCCCTCTACAGCGCGCCGGATTTAATTATGTACACAGATTGTCCGGACTATGTGGTTCGCCTTTTCCATGGTTCAAGGAACGAGCGTTTCAGAAAAACAAAAAAGAAATCATAGTCTCGAACCAAGCGCTTCGTACCGGCAATGTGGCTCATCCACGCGACCTTCCGGTATATTTGGATGACACTGCGAGCAGAAAATTACTAACGCTACGAGTGACGAAATTTGGCAACATAAAAGACGGACATGGCGAGATTTGACTGTAGCAGTCCATATCAGGGGGCTGGTGGAAAGATGTAGATTCTAATTGAAATAATTTACTCATAGTTAGAGGAAGATCTTGTATTGAAAATTGTTTTTTACTCATAAATCATAGTAATTTTCTTTATATTCCTGGAATGAATTATATGCTCCTTCCCATGCAAGTATTTCATAGTTTATCAGGCTTCGGAAGAAAGCATAAATACTAGCATTGGTGTCTTACTTTCCATTATATTTTTGATTTTGACAATGATAAATATTGGTATTTCGTTCTTTTGACAATGTAATCAATGTGTCTGGCCCATTTCATCTTATAATTGAATACTAGTCCTAAATATTTATGGCTTCCTACTTTTTGCAATACACGCTTCCCTATATTAATGTCTAATGTATCACGGACATCATCACAGTGATTTCCATGTGTTATATAGACTGTTTTATTTACATTTAGAGATAATTTGATTAGAGCGAGCCAAACTGCTATTTTATACAGGTAATTATCCATTTTTTCACATGCAGCAGACCACGAGTCATCGCTCGAAATGATGATAGTGTCATCTGCATAAGACAAAATTGTGCCGTTGCGCATAATTATTAATTCAAGGAGGTTCGAAATTTAAATTCGTAACAAAGAATCTCGCGCGAGTTTTGGGATTTTTACGATCATTCGATCAATAGGAATCCATAAAAAGTCACAATACATTTCACATTTTTTCAGATCATTGTCTTGGAGTTGTTCGCAAAATTAGTTTTTAGTCGGTAAAGTAGATCCAAGTCATCGTCTCAATCACTGAATTATACTAATACTGGAACACGCGTCCACCATACTGTTGTGTGTGGTCGAAGCGTACTGAGAAAGGTAGCCTCTGAATCCGTCAGTTGGTATCATCTTCCTTATTTCACCACGTCGCACATGCGCCCTACAAAGTATAGCACGTAATCGTACAGTATCTGCAAAAAGTTATAAGTATGGCGACGGTGGTACCACTAAATAATAGTATAGTTCAGTGTATTTAACTCAAATTAACTTTTAGATTGAACTATACGGACAGAGACAAAGATACCAATTGCTGTTGCCATCATCCATCTCACTCGGCACGGGGTGAAAGTGTCAGCGCACGTTTCAATATTAGTATAATTCAGTGGTCTCAATAAAAAATCAGCTGTGAGTCAGCTGACTTCTATTGCTATATCAGAACCATTGGGTGCAGTAAAAATAACAGATGAAACAATGAGAAGGTGGACTTACCTCCTGAACTCGCCTATGTACCACAATTCTATGCCACTGGTTGTCGTCGAATCGAACTCTCCCTGGTTTGATGTGGAGATCTAGCCTGCCGTTAGCTAACGTCATGCCAACAGCGGCACCACCATCTTTTAAGGATATGGTAAGATAGTCGCCTCCCTCGCCTGTAACAAATTATTATTTATAATTAAAAAAAAGACAATCTTACGCAGTTAAAATATTCCGTAGAACGAGTTTCCAAACTTCATTCGTTCCTACGGTTAAATCCAATCCAAATACATTTTTTTTTAAGTTTTCGGTAAAGATTGTCCTTATTTCTAATTTTATGTGATGTCGTAAGCACATTCTCCTACCCATACAGATAACGTAGGTTTACAGTGTGATTTCAATTATTATTCTTCTGCGAGCCTGCTAAGTGTTCAGAAAATCTGATAAGTACGATAACAAGATTTTTGGGATCACCGAATCCAAATTTGATAACAAAATTTGGAAATTTAATATGGTGAATTCAATACAGTCGGGTCGCCCATTAGTGTCGGGCAGGAATAAAAAGGGAAAGGGTTTTTCAGCGAATCGGTGCTCCCCCACCTTCGACCTCTGCGCTCACCGGCGGATTTTTAGTTCACTTCTCTGAATAGTACCGAGCGCTCGCGTGAGACACTTTCGGTTGTTTACCTGCTTAATGAGCCGACGCAGCACATAAATATCCTACACCGAACTACGTATACGTGTGTTTGCTTGTATGCTTCGCAGCAGCTCCAGTTGCGGAACGTACAGTTATCCACCGCGTGGGTAGCCACGTTACCCTATATTATCGGTATGACTCACCGATCGACTATTAGTGAAGGTTCCATTCACGGGATCATAACCTGTGGAGTTCAATACTTCAATGACGCCGTTCAATGGCACGGCTGGCCAGTTCGATAAACGTTTAATATTGTTATAAAAAACGATTATTACACATACAAATTACGACAAAATATGGCTTACAAGTACATTCAGTGCAATGTCGGTACAAAGTATCACTTAAACCAAATCTCGGTTTTTTTGTCTTGTGTAACGGATAATCGTCAATTTTCAGCCATTTTAATATTAAATGAAACGCGATTATGCTCAAAATGTGTAGTTTTTCATTGCGGAGGGCCTGATTATTTCAAAAATGTGATTAGCGGCAATAGTGAATAACCGCACGATTTATGTGGTGGTATCTGAATCTGTGAAAACTTTTGTACAATTTCGAAAAAGTATGATGATCAGGCCCTTTCTACCAAAATAATGCGCAATTCTCCAAAATTTCATCGCGATTGATTCAGTAGTTTCGGAGAATTGACCATTCCAGTTTTCGAGGTGGTGACAAACATTGCACTTCACCTCAAGATAAACGTATCCGCATCTACCAAACTACCGCCCAGCAAACACAGTTATATTACATTTGCATAACGGTAGTGCTACATGGTAAACCGTGTAACATAACATCAGTGTTACACCTGTGTAACATAAGAGTTAGAATTTCTCACTCACTGGTAGCATAGCTGGTGCATAACGAACGTATAACATTGTTACGCTACAAGTTATCGCTGTTATATAATAATAATACCTTCGTTACACCAAAATGACTTCGGCTTTTATATGACTATAGTTTCCTGTGACGATTATTATATTTACGTTGAATATTTTAATTTAATGGAACTATTTCAAGGTTAAAAGTAATTGAAAAAAAATTTAAAAAAAAACAGAAATTCCATTGATATTAACATATAATCTACCGTCTAGAGGACTCGCCGTATGTGTTTAGATGAAAACGCCTTTTTATTTCGCTACTAAAAACTCCGCCGATTTATGTTTGTCCCGAGATTTGAAGTCACGCCCATTTGCATTACTAGTCGCACGCTCTATCCGCTACGCCAAACTACCCGATGATAACTGCTTTAATGTTTTCCTATTAATTCAAAGTCTACATATTAACAACTTGATATAATCAATTAAAACCGACAATTAACTAATTTCTAATAAATGATGCAATTTGAATCGGTGAGATCTGCTCATATATATTTTGTGTTGGCTGGGCAGCAATATTGTAAGTGTACCTGATATACATGCTTATTACAAATTTACAAAAAATTCGGAATTATTACATTAATTCTTACGCAGTGTAAAAATTTTTTAATGACGACGAATTTGAAATGCATGTGTTCTACACTTGAAACTTCAATCGTTTTAGGACACTCGTTATAATATTAATATCAACGGGTCGAACTTTACAGGAATTTTTTTGAGTTAATCAAATGATTTCTGCCTCTTTTAAATAGAATATGTATATCCTTGGGCATCTTCAATATAGTATTGACTAAACGCTGTTGTATAGCAGGAACTATTCATCAAGAGAACGATAAATCATCCACGTATTCTTTGCCACGCACGTGTTATATTTGCAGGTTAGGTTAGGTCACATAGCATGCTCGATATACGATTAAAATCAAAATAATACTATGATCATGTGTAATTAACCAGAGTTAAATAAACGTGTTCAACAATCTTCAATCGAGTACTTTATTATACTTGTTCATAACGTAAGCATGATTTTCAAATACAGTACGGGTCACAACTAGGATCAGCACGATACGTCCGATGCTCGTAGATGTCGAGAATGTGCGAGACAGACGTGAAAATCACGAGCTCACGTGCTAAGTGAACATAACCAACAAAAATCAAAAT
Source organism: Macrophya annulata (assembly GCA_963924015.1). Classification (NCBI taxonomy): domain Eukaryota; kingdom Metazoa; phylum Arthropoda; class Insecta; order Hymenoptera; family Tenthredinidae; genus Macrophya; species Macrophya annulata. Next base: position 27,134,724 of record OZ001257.1, on the reverse strand, counting down.
AATTTAGCGGGTGAGCGCCAACTGTGGTTTAATTTATACGAATTCACCATTATACGGTACACATACCGTGAGGTTATAGGGAAGGGAATTACAGGATGCAGGCAACCCAACAGTCAAATTTCCGAAGATTGTCGAAGGTGCAGAGTATTTGTCATTAAGAGGAAATGAAAGTCGATCCTAGCCATCTAGCGGATTTCTCACCGTACTACACACATGGACACATAATCATGAACGTGTATGTATGGATGTGTTGTATCCATGTGTGTAGTACGGTGAGAAATCCACTAGATGGCTTGATCGACGACTAAACTGTCCGGTTGATAGGTTAAAATAAATTGTCAGAGTGACATTGAAAAATCTGATCGGAATAAAGTTAATATGCAAGGTTCGTCAATATTGATTTGTGAAAAAGTTGCAACAGCACATTAATGAATTATGGCCGGTTTCAACAACGACGAATAACTTTCATTTGTAGATTAAATTCTATTCACCAAAGACAGAAAACTATTTAACATTAAATTTTCGACTTTTATTCGACGATTGAAGATATTTTGCGAATAAAATTTATTCGTCGTTGGTGAAACTGGCCATAATTCATTCATTAACTGTTGCAACGTTTTTACAAATTAATATTGATGAATCTTGCTAATTAACTTTATTCCGATCGGATTCTTCAAGTTCACTATAATGATGATTTTTAACCCAACAATCTTACAGTGAGTCGTCTGCTAACAGAAGTTTTCGTGTCCCCCTTCCATTAATGACAATGCCCTGCCTTCGGCAATCTTAGGAAATTTGACTGTTGGGTTGCCTGCATCCTGTGATTCCCTTCCCTATAACCTCACGTTATAATACTGTTACGGACGGGGGTCTAGGAGGTCCGTAAATTAATTGAGGGGTTCTCTAGGTGAATAATCAAGAGTAAATAGACAATAAATGGAGTTTAGAGATATTTGGATAAAAGTTTGGGTTGTATTTAGAATACGTCTGTTCAGTTTAAGGTCTCGAACAAGACTATTATTTACAATAAACGTCGTGATTAGTAACAGTGAACAAGGGAATGATGTTAACATCTTTTATTTAAGATGACTACTAGAGCGTGTGAATTATATATGTGAGGGGTGTATCACTTTCGTAACAATACGTTTTATGAAAATGAATCATGAGATTATACGTATCAAAAATAAAGCATTTACATAATTATACGAAAACATTGGAGTAACATTATTTTTAATATCACGTCAATATACCTATATGTATATATAAATAGGGTCAACGCTATAGTATAATATATGTATAGGTATACCCATCCAGTTAGTAGAACATAACAATGTTCTTCAATTGCAGTCACACCTTTAAATAAAATAATTGTAGCGATTCAACATTATTATGTTCTATCAAATGCTACATAACGTTCAAGAATCTGTTATGTTGCATTTGTTATGTTACACTAGTTATGTCAATCTAATTTCATGGGAAGCCAAAATATATAACAGCAGTGTCGCCGTTATGTACCATTTCTTACGACGCTTTGTTACTTTGAATATAATACAACAGTTATATACTGTTACGTTTTGTGTTTGCTGCGCGTGTACCATTTCAGGAAAGAAGACAAAAAAAAAAAAAAAAAAACGAAATAGCAAGTGTGTGAAGTGGTTGCGATGATCTATAATTGTCTATTGAACCGCAAGAGAAAAAGATGCAAGGACAGACTGTCGCATGCAGATCTTAGTATTTTTCAATTTTCACACTCTTTACAGGTAAGTAAAGGTTACAAATTCTGAAACTGCAGCTCCCTCCCCCCATGTGCGATGTATTTACGTAGGGTATGCATATACACATACTTATTTATGTATTTCAAAAACCCCCATATTTGCGTGACCTACCTCATGTCTACAGAAGTTGGACAAACTTCATAATGTGTAAATTTAATTTTCATCTCGATACCCCGATTTACAAAAACTCACGTGAAAGATATCTGATCTATCATACAGAATCGTAGTGTTGGCTGTAGCGCGTTTTCTTTTCATATTCATGCTTTGGATTGCCATTTTAATTGATTTGTCACAAGTATTTGAACCCTTCCAAGTAGAGGTGATTTTTTGGTGAATTCTTATGCGCCTCGCCAGGTACTTTATTACTCGAAGCTTATTTCGTAAATAACCACTAAAAGGTTTCACTCTAATAAAGCGTCAAAGAACCACATATTTAGGATTATTTTTCCACGCAATCACCGCATCAAAGTATCAATTCTTGAGGAGTAGATTCAGACGTTGACTATCCCAGGCAGCCAAATCATGTCGTTAGGACGTAAGAAATATGTAATGTTCTTTTCAAAGTCACGCTATGTCACTTGTACCATAAAAACCATAGTCCTTGGATAACAAAATGTCCGCCACAAACTACCATGGCAGTGATATCACCGGTAAAGACCTGTGTTACAAGATAATTACATACCATTTACGTACTAGATATGGTATACTCGAAGCATGAACGCGATGCAACAATTACATACTCATTACAAATCAGAATAATAACAGATAGAAAATAATTTCGTATCGGTGATGTATGAAATTATTCACATTTATAATCCCAATATGTATGAATTGTATGACAGTTTACTGCAAGTTACGTATTATGCATGACTGGTTACATACACGAGAATTCTGTAGTATATACATGGATATACAGGTTGGTGAGGTCATGCCAATAATAATATATGAAAATATGAAAAGCAGCTGTATTCTGTATTTCATGTTTAAACATTAAGGGGACCAGTACAGCTCGAATTTTTGCAAAATTCGTTTTTTCAATTTCTGCAGTTTATGTTAGCTACAGGTCTTCTCTATCTGTGAAAAAATTGGCTACACCGAATTCGTAAAGATAAAGAAGTTACTGGCAAAAGTATGTCACTTAAGGCTTGTGATCAACCGCATGTGGCGCTAATGCTTCATTTTGTCAATGATCACATGATCTGAATCGACCATCACTTTTCTAATAGTTCTCAAGGTTGTGTCAGCGTTTTCGAGAGTGGGACAAAAAATATATAAATATACGGTGAAACCTTTCTCAATGGACACCTCTCAACAGCGACACCTCTTTATAACGGACAAGTTAAAAATCCCTGGCAGAAAAGTATTGGCTTTAATGGACAATATACCTCCTAATAACGGACACTCTTAATAACGGACGCGGATACTGCCGAGAATGCAGTTTTTCATGAGAAAACCTCTTAATGGCGGACACGGCGGCAAAATTTCGAGTTCGTTCATTGCACGGCCGTAGCTCAATTTTCATCAAAACCGGCAACAAATTCTTTACACTCAGCGATTTTTAGAGTAGACGCGTTACATCATTCCGAGAAACTTTTCTCAATAAATTTTTGCAATCTGAGTGCTTTCAGGGGGTGAAAGAATCAAAAACCGCCAAAAACGGTGAAAAGTCGAGTTGTCAAAACGGTGCCTCGCTTGCGGTTTGAACAGATTTCAAAATTTCGAAAATCTAAAAACTCAGTTTTGTGAAGTACTAAATTCCCAACAAAAAAGTCATCTGTGCATAGGGCGTGGAAGGGGTCTAAAATTTAGGGGACGAATTTTCGATTTCGACTTGACGCGGCGACAAATCACTTAATATTTAAAAATTCATAAAACATACAAAAATCAATCAAATTAAAAGAACAAGGTGTGCTTTTTATTCAGAATCAATTTATCTATAAGCTTTAAGAGAATGAGCCATTTTCTCAATAACGGACACCTTTCAATAGCGGACAAGATTTGCGGTCCCGAAGGTTTCCGATATAGGAAGGTTTCACTGTAATACTTTTCAGAACTAAATAATCGTCAATTAATTTTTCATAAGTCCTAGCGTGTCATTGTTACGCTCTTTGACGATAAAGGTATAGAGTGAAAGGTTATACTTGGATTGAGCTGCGAAAACTAGAAGTGCACTAACCTGAAAGTAAGTATGTTATAAAAATAGTAATATCTACAGTAACAATAAGCTTTTGCCGGCTTATTGCAGTGAAAGTAATTTTCTACGTTTTAGTCACAGGCTTTTAGAAACGAGACCGTGGAAGATTCAAATCGAATATCGACTTCATAATGAGAAGAAGACTGAGGGGTTTTTACGGTGGCACAAGAGGATTCACCGGCCTATTACATAAAAGGCGAAAACTATTTCTCCGTTATAATTGAGAACAAATATTCTGAGATAAAGAATGTTTCGGACAAAAAGTTTCGAAGAAATGATTTAAATAAAAAATAAAATTTAGAAAAAAAATTTTTTTGAAAAAAAATCGTACGATACCTTTGGAACGAATTAACCGATTTGAATGAGTCTTGCGGCGATCGAAAGGGTTCATCAAGACTTAGATCTGATTAGATTTTGGAATCGATCGGTCAAGTAGTGTCAAAGTTATTCGAAGAATAGAAATTGAAGAAAAAAAGATTTGTATACGGAAAACTAATTATACTTATAACCTTCTTTAAGTTATTATAAACACAATAGTATCAATTAATTGTAACGTATTTAACACAGCGGGAAGTTTTCGGGTTGGCCCATAGGTCAACCGGTTTCCTGATTTTTTATACTCATTCCAAAAGTTCGTGGATGACCACTACTATTTTTCAAAATTGGTTTGAGACAGAGTTTGTATCCAAAGTGCAAATATTCTTGCGTCAAAAAGGATTACCTATGAAAGCGATTCTATTAGTTCATAATTATAGATCACATATGATGTTGAGCGTTGGAGATATTAAGACAAAATTTTTCTCACCATACATATATAACATCTATCGTGCAACATATGGACCAAGGAATTCTAGAAACATTGAAAAAAAAGTACAGAGCTCGACTTGTATCATCTATTGTTGAGGCTGGGAAAGACGGAACTTCTATTCCTGAACATTTAAAAAGCATCACAATAAATAATGTAGTCGATTGGATTAGTGAAGCTTGGAAAGAAATGTCGTCGTCAACGATTTATCGGTGCTGGATAAAAATTTGGCCAGTCGAGACTCATGATGCTGAAACACAACCAGAACCAACGTCAGAAATCTTGACTCCGTTGTAGTTGATGGTACAAAATGAATCTGATGAAACAATGTTCGACAAATTGGTAAATAATGATGATGTTCTTCAATCATTGAGAATGTTGAAAGAGTATACAGGTATTGAGAAAAGAGCCGTCGACTCTTGGATGATGAATAACGAAAATTGGGATACATAAACCTTATCTTACTGAATATTTAATTAATAATTTTTCAAATGATAATTTTCCGTTATTATATGTATATAGCTACCGATTATTTAGCAAACAAATATGGAAATTGAAATGACAGTACAGGTGAAGCTGACATAGGGGAGAAAACACGAACAAATTAGAAATTATGGAGTCACCCCTTTACGCGAATAATGATAATTGTAATTTTTCAGTGATAACGGAAGCTCTAAATGTAATTCATGATAATTACACAGGTCTACAAGAAATGGGGTCGTGATTGTTGTTGGGCAGCTGGGAGTCATTTTCGAATTAATTTTCTGCGTAGAATCTGAATCCGTAATCAGAATTGGCACATCACGTCAAGATTTAGTCAAGTTTAGATATTTGAGGTTATGTACTCAAAAAATGGCTGTTCGGGCTACTTATGAGGTTATGTACAGAACGCACAACATTTTATTTATTTTTTCTAATTGCAACATTTAGTACTTCTCTCCCCTTTCAAAATGAGCTATTGAACGGTAACCATGATTTTTTTCCTACGAAGTTATGGCGATTTCAAGTTATGTCATTATGAAATCGTCATGAATTGTCATCATAAGATGATGACATAACTTAAAATGGCTATAATTTTGTAGGGAAATAATTATATGTGACCGTTCAATAGCAAGAGAAAGAGAAGTACTAAATGATGCAATAAGTATAAGAGACCTGAAAAATGTTGTGCGTCCTATACATAACTTCACAAGTAGCCCAAAAAGCAATTTTTCGAGTACCTAACCTCAAATGTCTGAAAATTCTACCGTGATTGGGCAATTCTGACCTCGAATTCGGATTCTACGCAGAAAATTACTTCGGAAGTGACCCTCAGCTGCCGAACAGCATAACCTTGTAGACCTGTAGTATGAACAATAAATTATATTTCAATTAGTATTGATTTAATTATTTGCCGCGAAGTATATACTGTAATTTTCCCGTATTATTTTGTTCTTTTTTCTATCGTCAATCAATAATAACAGTGATAATAAATTTTATTTTCATGCATACTCTGTAACGTTGCAGCTTTACTTCTGCCGTTACAGAAGACTCCCTGCCCCTGACCGGTATATCTAGTCAATGGTATGAATGAGATCGCGGATGAACAGAACGAGTGCGGAACAAGTATGACTGCGAGAGTGCATGTGAGCGTGACTTGAGCCCGAACCGACTCCGTCTGGTGGCCGCAACCTGCGAATGTAGACCTGGCGACTGATTTGTTTTGTTTATTTTTTCGCCTGAGGGGCCGTTTCTCTCTAAGGTACCCGACGACGAGTTCGAACTACGCGCCGGAGGAGCAGACGGCTGGATCGCACGACGACAGACGAGGCGATACCTAGATAGGGTCGCTCCGTTCCCAGAGACCGAACCCGGACACGGAAAGGCCAGAGGCACGGAGAGCGGCGACGACGCTCTACATCGAGGGATGCGGCGGTGGAAGTGAGTCCCGCCGCCAGCAAGAGCTCGCCACCTGTGCCTACGGAAGTCCGGTACCCGGAGCCTACGATGGAGAGTCACTGACGGGTCGATACGCGCTCCCGGTGACGTCACGGCTCACTACGAGCCCCTCGGGGAACCCACTGACGTTAGCCCTAGATCTAAGTTACGGGTGGTCGATAGTCGATCACCCCTTGCGCATGCAAATCGCGCCGGTTAGCAACAGGCTGCCGGTGCGTCACTCATACTTAGACCGTGCTAGAGAGCAGTAGTAGATAGAGCCAAAACAAAAAGCGTGATTGAGAGTGAGAACAGTGTGCGTGTGGGTGCAAAGGGATAAGTTTTTCTGTCGGATATCGCCAGAGACCTGCAGCCGGCTACATGGAACAGGCCCGGTCCTACCTACAGTTCCTGTGTCAGGGTAAGTGAGACTTCTCCGCTCACAGCGCAAGTAGCCACGTGCATCGGCCATTTTACGGTCTTTGCTAGCTTTGTCACGGGACAGAACCCGATAATTAGTCCGGTTAGCGGCACTTGTGTGGCCGATTTCCCTGTGGTAGACCGTAGCCAGGGTCTACGCGGTATCTTTTTCTTTCTCAGCAAACGATCAGTGCGCCGAGTTATTAAACGGCCAAAAACCAGGTGTTGACACCTCGCGCGGCCCAGACGTCGGCAGTTACCTCAAATCACGGGAGTGCGAGTGAGACAGGGCGACAGTACGGGCGGTTACCCGCCTAGACCAGTGTAGCTTAGCTAGAGACAGCAGGATCCTTTATTTATTGCCCAGCGGTCGCTTCTCGGCCGTTGAATTGAATACCAATATTACTACGAGTCCGAATCCGTTCGGCCTAGCCGGCTAACGCCGTAGTAGTCTAGATAACATTCAAACCGTAGCTTCGCGGTTATATTTCGGTGGCAGGTAGTACGGTATACTAGGCCGGCCGGATTGTGCGGTAATAAACCGATCGATTTAGAGAGAACCGTTCCGGAAATATTGCTCCTAAATCTGCGAGGAAGGGAGGTCAGATCTAAGATCGATTGCTGTCGCGGAATTCGGCGCAGGTTTGGCATTCCGCGTATTAGGTTATTTCGTTTATATTTTTCTGTTATCTTGTTTTTTTTTGCATTGTATCGAGTCACGGTAGTCACGGCTAGCCCTCCGTGAAACGGCGAACCGTACTTTGTATTCGGAAAATCGTCAACGGCCGGAGTGCCGAATAAATTGTTATTATTGTTCAAAACGAACCGTTGGCCTCTGAGTACGTTATTTGCAGCCCGGTTTCCTTGTTTCCCCGAGCCAACGCTCCCCGATCCCTCTCCGCGGTACTGGTTAGCCGGAGCCGTCCGGAATTGACCGGAGACGGCCGAGTGCTTCGGCAGTCGTCTGGCTGAAATCGGCGAGTGAGCTCGCCTGGCGCCCAACTCTACGGCCGGTACAGTAGATCTCGCTCGACACGGAGTCAGAGAGACACAGCTACGACCGCGCACCGCGACCAGCTGTTCAGCGCGTACACGGCTAACGGCGTGCCGACTCTAGCGGCTACGGCGGCAAAATTAGCACGTTACAACTCTTATAGATTACTTGCAATTTGCTTGCAACATCTTTTCGATAAGTTACATTTTATTCAACAAATCGTAATTGCATTCCAATATGTACTTAGTTTATAATTTTGACAGTTTTACCGCAGGCTTATACGCGGTAGTCTGGTACAAAACGTAAGAGAGTGATTAAGTGGGGGTAGTCGTTTCGACACAGCAACTGCTGATTGAGGGGAAGAGACTTGTTAGGGGCAGGCTTATGACGGGTATTCGACTGTATTTCAAATGTCATATGAGGAAGCAATTTTGTTAATGGTTTTAATAATTTATTTTCATCACATTGAAAATGTATCCGCTACGGGCGCTGCTAATTTTAATACTTTTGACCCAGCCCTAACTTGATCAGCTGTAGGCTCTGTGATTGGTCAACTAAGATCTTCCGTAGCTCGGAAACTATTGGTCCCTGGAATTTATGGTAAAGGAAAATCAGTCTTAGATTTTTCCGAAGAATCTACCAATATACAGTGGTGCGCAGATTGTGAATCACCTTGTATACATATAATACAGATGTTAATTTTAATTTCAATTCGTAAATCCTCAATTTCCTATGTGTATGTTCGGAGCGGTAATCTAACTCCTACAATTGATGAAATAAATGGCTTGAAAATCCGAATAAATTGAAATATTCATTTTCAGTAGTGGTAAGTGCCCCTCCGAGCAGGATGCGACCATAAAAACCTGGTCGGGACCTGGGATAAGATATAGCGCTCTCATCAGGCCCTGGCCGAAATCAATTAGCGACCTGATTAAATACAAATAGTGTCCCGATAAGCGCCTGATTCCCAGCCTGATCAGGCTGTAGTGGAACGGTGCGTTACATTTCTGATCAGGTCCTGATCAGGCAGCCTCATGTGGCCCTGATCGGGCAGTAAGGCATGCCAGACAGGAGCCGTGTTCGAATTTCTAGTCGGGATATACACCTTCGATCTGATAAAAATTTTTCAGAATATTCTTCTGAAAATTATGTAAATTTGAGCAAGACCTTCCGATAGATGGCAAGACTCTTAGTTCAGAACTCACAATTATCTCAAAATTAGATAAAGCTAAAAATGAAACGAAACGGTGTGAAACTGGGACGATAAGAGGATTGTAAATTAAAATCGTCTTATAGGTATTACAAATTCTGCATTTTATTTTCAAGACTTTCTATTATTAACCCTGTCTTCCAAATTTTTTACTTATTTTTTGCTGAATAGCAAATGGTGAATAAAGCAAATTGTGCATTTCGGAACTGCCAGATTTCTTTTCATTCTCATCATGTAAGTGATAGGAAAGTATTCGTTTCGTGTCACAAACGGCTTTCACCGATTCAAAAATTTTTCGACTCTTGGACCCTTCAGTTGACGTCACACATGATTCTGAACACACGTTGGTCTGTCTGTTTGTCTGCCGGTCTGTCCGAAATATAAATGAGCGCAGTGTTCTGGAAAACGGCTGGATGGGAAATTTTAGAACCTCACAGCATTATAGCTTCTGATCTGACACTGAAAGATTGCTATTTACGATCAAGACCGACCAACTGGTTGCGCCAGAAAAAATTATTGAATTCTAAATTGAATAAAAATGAAATGGCATAGTGATCTGGGGCATAGTCCGATAGAGAAAAGTTGCATTCACATATTTGAAAATGAATGGTGATGAAAAGTCTAGGGCAACCAGGTAAACCAAATTGTTTTTTGTATCTTCAACATTATCATTCTACTTTCCGACCGTTCTGTATTTGACTTTTGTTGATTTTCAAATAATTGTAATTTCTGAACTGAGAGTCTTGCCATCTGCCGCGATCAGGTCTTGAGATTTACGTAATTTTTTCTAGAATATCGCGTGAAAATTTCAATACAATCAAAGATGGCCTGTTTCTAAAAAACAGTTCTATAACATTGCCACTCTACAGCGTGATGCTATGAACACTCCCCCTCCTCCCCGCCATTACTTGCACTTGTGGCGTAAAATTTATGTGTGTGAATATTATGTGTTAAATATTATGCATTGCGTTATTGGCAATTTTTCCTCACTCGTTACACAATATACTAATCAATACAAGACACTGGTGTGAAATTAAATTTCCTAAGAGAGCTACCAAGTCTTTCCGTAAAACATTCAATATACAGTTATCTCACAAATTTGTTTTTTGAGCGGGACAACCCGTTGACCACCGTGATGACTGAGGTGTTTTCGTTCGGATCAGTCAATGTGATAATAATGTTCCTGTTATTATTATACACACTCATACATCTCAAATGTTTAACTCGCTTCGTTATTAACTCTTCAAAAAAGGCATCTGGGTAGCTGTTATCACGTAAAAGAGATCGCACTAGGTTTAGATTCTCTGCATAGTATTTAGAATGTGATGAAGAAATAGCTCTATCAACCATGTTGAACACCATTCCTCTTTTTTGAGCTACAGGATGAATCGATTTAAAATTAAAGAATCTACCGGAAGAGGTCGGTTTTCGATACCAGTTAGTCGTTATCACGTGAGACTCGTCCTTTATTACATAAACGACTAAAAAGCTTAACTTACGGTCCTTTTCAAGTTCATGAGTGAACTATAGTCGATCATGGAAGTTATTAAAGATATTAATTACATGGTCAGTTTTTGACTGAACTATACACATGGTAATATCATCCAAAGATATAGACACTGAAATAAATCAATTTTTATATGAAAAAATCGGTTTTTGTTGTTTTTCAATATGGCGTACCTTTTGATCAAGCTGGGGATTTGAGAGATTATTCTAGAGAGAAAAAGACACGAAGAAAAGTCGGTTTTATGATTGTGCTAGAACCTTATCACAGAGAATAAAAATAATTTTGGAAAAAATCGACTATTTCTAATGGTTATTAAAATAAGTATGCGCTGTTATTTTTTTAGGTATAGCCTTTATGTACAGTCAGGGAAATGGTATCTGTCGCCTGCGCCGCCTAACTTGATGCAACTGAACATACGAGTGGTTCTAAATTCCTTAAAGTTGGCATGAAACAAAAGCATCCTTTGCTCCTCTGTTCAATCAGTGTGCTGTTTTTTATTTCGCGACAACTTGAAGGAAATTAAAACCACTCGCATGTTCAGTTGCATCAAGTTAGGCGGCGACAGATACCGTTTCCCTGACTGTACCTCTAATGATGGGTCAAAATTTCTTCCAAATCAGTTTCTCCGTTTTTGAGAAAAAAATTGTTTTCCGGAAACGCCCATACGACTTAGCGTATTTTTTGACAACGTCGCATATTTATTTTCCTATTCGTCTTGTACAGGCCAGCCTCATTTATAGGTTATACGCAATAAAAATGTAAATAAATCAATAATACGTTGTGTAAAACACTTTTTTTATAATTATAAATACTAATTATTATTTCCGTTCGATAAAAAATCAATAATATTTTGTAATCAATTTTTCTTATACTCCACCATTTTACTCGCTCGAACGTTGCCGCTTCATTTACTCGCGGCTGTTTCTCATATCCCCTCCATTAAAAATAGTCCTCTAAATATGTGATTAATTTTAATTTTTCATTAAAACTACGTGGTAAATAATTTTCATTTTTTCTTTAATTGTTCACAATATATTTTTCTTCAATATACTAGTTTTTCGTCATAATGGTGAAACTACTTCAAGGAAAAAATTAAGAAACTTGTCATTTTCTTACGCTTCTCCCATCTAACATGTATAAAAAATGTTATTTTTAATTGCAATTATTTCCTGTTAGATGAGGTAAATCGTCTTCAAATTTTAACAGCGCGTGTATTATACATTTAATGACTTATATTCGAAGTTTAAAAGATTTCTTAAAATTTTGCTTGCGCGAACCAACTAGCTTACACAAATCAGTTTGGAAGTGATCTTGACACCATTCGATCAAGTCAATGACACATAATGCCACTGAAACGGGGACGTCCCAGAAAGCAGCAAAGTGTCATCAGACGATCGAGCAGTTTGACCTCTGTGGAGTGGGAGGTCGTGCCAGACGTCGACCCAGAACCTGATAAGAACATGTTTCTGGCGGACACCGCGACTAAGCCGGTACCTGGCACGTTCGCTCAAAATCGCCATACTGATAAACCAAGCACGGCAAGAAGAGGGATGGAACCACCAATCCAAGAGCCAAGGACGTTGAACATGGGAACGAAACCAGAATCAGATCAAGCTGCCTCGATTGCTGGATTACCCAGCACGGTATCTCAGAAATCTGTATGTAGCTCCGTAAACAGAAAAGGACTTCTCATGATAGAAGCAGTTAAACAAAAATCCAAAATCTGGAGATAAGCCTTAGAAGATCGAGAAAAAATAGACCTTCAACTCATTGACGAGAAGCTGGCTGCTGAATTAATCCATAAAGAATCTGCAGCCAGAGAGGCAAGAGGGGGCAGTGGTCGCAGCACACACAGCGTAGACACCTGGCTGGACCAGGCAATAGCTAATCAAACCCGCGACGGAGATATGACGAGCCAGTTCGCCAAAAATACGTACAGTAGATATCTCACGACTGACATAGGTTATGACCGAAACGTTGGCGAGGGTTCGGGATGCCTTAACTAGCCATGACTCGAGTCGTCTAGTTGGTAGGCTGACCACGAACAAGAACCTACCCACCTTCAGTGGCGATGGACTTGATTGGCTCCAGTTCAAAAACGCATTTGAGCTGTCAACAGAAACAGGAGGGTATTCCGAACGGGAAAACATATCCCGATTATATGGATGCCAGACAAGCGACGCGAAGGATGCAGTGGCATCATCCATGCTAACGGCCAGCAACACCGAACAAATCATAAAAACGCTAGAGTTAGGTTTCGGCAATCGGAATATGATATTACAAAAAATCGTGCAAGATATCCGGAAGCTGCCAAAAATAAATTCGGGCTGGATCGACATTACGATACTGGCCACTAAAATGAAAAATGCGGTAGCGACGATAGAAGCGTTAAAACATGTGGGATACCTGCACAGCCCGGAATAAACCCAAAAGATTATAGGCAAAATATTATCTACCATGGTCTATCAGTATAATCAGTTCTCAAATGAAGACGCCACAGAAAATGAACCACGGCTAAAACCATTGTGAGGTTCCTCTACCGGCAGGCGGAATTAGCATGCAAGGCAGGCAGTGTTCGCATATTGTCAATTGTTAATATTGTCAAAGAAACCTGTAACTGCGAGATTGTAGTGGACATTGATGCTACTATCTGGCGAAAAATTTACATCATCATACCAGGCAATCTAGTCAAATTGCACACCCTCTGAATCTGACTGAATTGTGAAAAAAGTCCGATGAGGTTAGTGTGCAATTCGTCTAGAATACTTGGATGACGATGCGAATTTTTTGTCAGACAGTAGGATCAATGCTCACTAAAATCTCGTAGTTACAGATTTTTTTGATGATATTTACTCTTACAATAAAATATATACTGCGGATATCGTCGAAGCGCATGTATTTTAAATGGAGAAATCCACCCTCTCGGTGGGAGAGGTCAGAGTTGGGATGAAAATCTGAAAAAATTAGGGAATTGATTTTGAATTATTTGAAGCCGATTTGGGGGGCGCCTGCGAGAAAATTCTTCTGAGCCCTAAATAAGGATCACACTAATATATATACCGCGAGGTTGCGGTCACGGGAAACCACTGAGATTTAGGCATCCCATTAGTCATTACGATTTTAATAAATTTGGCAACAATGTTGTTTTTATCCTGGATGCGTGACAGCTACCGCTACGTCGTCTACCGATAGGGCCGGTGGACATTGTTGTCGAATTTATTAAAATCATAATGACTAGTGGGATGTCTAACCCTAGGTGGTTTCCCGCGACCGTAACCTCACGGTATACTAGATGGTAGAGTGGCTAGGTTCACCAATAAAAAGAAAATGGAAGATAGTATTTAACAAGTATTAGGCTGTTTATTTGACCAAATGACGGAACAAGCCGTTTTGAAATTCAGTAACAATGCGTTATTTCAAGTAACAAGAATAAATCGTAAGAAGCGATACAATCGCAAAGAATTCAAGAAATAGTTAGTAAAAAGGAACAAATAATATTAAAACGGACAATTATAGAATATAACAGAAATCATACATGATATAAACCATACACAGAATATCATTATTATTGCAACAGACTCTATACAATGAAAATACGTTATTTTATCACACAAACAAAATTTGACGGGAACAGAGTCCCTTAATAAAGAGACGTAAATAGTATAGAAAAAGGCTTAACAGTTAATTTATGACTTAAAAACTAAATAACGAATGCTGACCTCTACGCTCTAGCTTTCGGGCGGCTTTTATCGACAGATCATTTACGCAAAAATATAATACAACTAGAATATAGCAAAAAAATATAACGAAGCTAAGATATAAAAATAATCAGGCATATGCTCAAATATAGGGAATGGGTGCTTTATACTATAAAAATAATGAAAAATAACTGATTCTAACGTAGATTATTGTTCACAGAACCAAATATCAAACCACAAATGAATCGGAACTACGAGTCACCTCGGAAATTCATTTTAATGAAATATAATAGACTAGCGGGACGAAGTCTCGCGACTTACGTACGCGATTACGTAATTGGCGATAAACGGTGTTAACCACTGACGTGTCTCCGGAAGCAAAGGAGCATAGAAGTAGACTGGTTTTTGCGATGCGCTGAATTATATAGCCTCAGGAATCCGAAACGAAGGTTCCGAGTGAGGCCCTAAAATCGTGGTTGGACGGCGGGCTCCCATTGGCTGTCTCGCGTAGCTCGCGTTGGCCCTTCAGCTCGATGGTAATTGGCTGCCTCGGATCTCGGCCAACCTGGCGGCTTGGCGGCAATATTCAAACGCTTGGATTTGAAATGCGATTCTCGCTTACTTGGCGCTCTCCTTCTGCTGTCTCGATCCTCGTCTTCGGACTCCTTGGTTGATCGTTGTGTGAAGCGCACCCCGGCTGCGTTTTAAACGAAAAACAGACCAGCCAGAGAATCTGACGAAGGTACGAATACTCCGCTACTCGGATCTGTATTCCATCTTCCTCATTGACGATATGGCCAGTTCACTAAGAAACCGGCATCATATGTTTGCGGTTCTTCCACTGAGATCTTTCGGGCACAACCCGATGGTATGGCGATGTCAAGGCAGTCGATGTTGTAGTCTAGCTCACTCCGAGGTTGATTAGTCATCGACGACGGGGGGTACGTTGGACTACTCAATTCACCCTACCCTGTTCGACCGACGTCGCGACTTCTGGAATTTGAAGACGGTAGATGGTTCGGCTCCTGGTCGATAAGTCCTCAGGACGGGAGGATTTAACTCAGGAAGTCATCCGTATTTAACCACCCTGATGGCATCCATAATCGAAGTTCAGTAGGAGTTGCCCAAAGGACGGTAGAAAGAGTCGACTTCATAATCCCGCGATGTCCTGGCGTCAGCTTCGAGGCTCCGAGTTTTTTACAAAAATTACATAAAGAAAAAGGAAATGAGTAACGAAAAATGTTAATTGACCTGATAAATGAAACCCAGTCTGACCTGTAATCTATCGCTACCTCCGAGAGCTCCTCCGCTTCCGTCGATCCACCGTTCAATCGTTGCTCATATGACGTTTTATAAAATACAACGTTACAATATATGTATGTATGTATACAGGGTGAGTTTTTTCTGGAGTCCTGAGAGGGTGTGGCTTAAATCGGCTGAGACTCCGCCTCTTCCTATTCATACTTGTAATTATCAGAATAACAATTCTCCTACATTATCAGCTACTATTTATTTGGCTCTTGCCGTGTATCCACAATATACGAAAATGTGTATAAAGCCTTATCAAAACAATAAGCTAATACTATTTATTTCAAATTCTGAATAGATTGTCTGTCATAAGCTAGTTTGCTCAGAATAATAAATCGATTTAGAAATGACGACATCTGTATCTAAATGGAGACTATTGTCCTGACAATAACAAGTATGAATGAAAGATGGCGGAGTCTCAGCCGATTGAAGCCACACCCTCTAAGAACCCCGGAAAAAACTCACCCTGTATACCGTGAGGTTATAGGGAAGGGAATTACAGGATGCAGGCAACCCAACAGTCAAATTTCCGAAGATTGTCGAAGGTGCAGAGTATTTATCATTAAGAGGGAACGAAAGTTAATCCTAGCCATCTAGCGGATTTCTCACCGTACTACACACATGGACACATAATCATGAACGTGTATGTATGGATGTGTTGTATCCATGTGTGTAGTACGGTGAGAAATCCACTAGATGGCTAGATTGACGACTAAACTGTCCGGTTGATAGGTTAAAATAAATTGTCAGAGTGACATTGAAAAATCTGATCGGAATAAAGTTAATATGCAAGATTCATCAATATTGATTTGTGAAAAAGTTGCAACAGCACATTAATGAATTATGGCCGGTTTCAACAACGACGAATAACTTTTATTTGTAGATTAAATTCTATCCACTAAAGACAGAAAACTATTTAACATTAAATTTTCGACTTTTATTCGACGATTGAAGATATTTTGCGAATAAAATTTATTCGTTGTTGGTGAAACTGGCCATAATTCATTCATTAACTGTTGCAACTTTTTTACAAATTAATATTGATGAATCTTGCTAACTAACTTTATTCCGATCGGATTCTTCAAGTTCACTATAATGATGATTTTTAACCCAACAATCTGACAGTGAGTCGTCTGCTAACAGAAGTTTTCGCGTCTCCCTTCCATTATGTATTCTAACTACAGGCCAAAAGTTTGGGTACACCAGTCCAAACTTCTTGAGGCACTAAAAGTTAGATAGCGGATTGAGAAATAAAGATAATCAAATTTCCCAAGTGGCGTTTCGAAGAAGATAAACGCACCTTCATTTTAAATATTTGAAAAATCCTCTACGATTCTTTTTGGCCCCGGTACGGATTTTTGAACATGGCCGTTTTTCGGTTTTTTTTAATCCTAGTTACCCCAGAAAAAATCGAAAAAATTCTAGTTACTCCAGTATAAGCCTATGCAACTTTTCTCTCTTGTGACATTTCCTCTGAAACCCCATAATTATTGGATTACGTATTTTTTTCTGAAACATGCCTTCTTCGACTAAAAATGCAATACCGGGGCAAGAAAAAATCGCATGAAACTTTCTAAGGAACGAGAATGTAGGTTTCGATATCCCTTTTGAGTTGACCATAGAAAAAACCGAGGTCAATTTTTTCCCTAAGCTATGCAGGTAATTCTCGGCGGCTAAAAAAAAAACAAAAAACGGCCATGTTCAAAAATCCGTACCGGGGCCAAAAAGAATCGTAGAGGATTTTTCAAATAATCAAAATGAAGTTGCGTTTAACTTCCTCGAAATGCCACTTGGGAAATTTGATTACCTTTATTTTTGAATCCGCTATCCAACTTTTAGTGCGGCAAGAAGTTTGGACTGGTGTACCCAAACTTTTGGCCTGTAGTGTGTGTGCGCGCGCGTGCGTGTGTGTGTGTGTGTGTGTGTATATGTGTGTGTATATATATATTAAATTGAAGTTATATTTGGTTAATGATATACTTTAATTTTATAATCAATTGTAATTTTTTTTTTCAATTATATATTTATACCTATACATTAATAAATTTTTCAATTCAATTTAAATACTAATACACTCTCTCGAATTATCGACCTGAGTCTATTGGAATAGCTATGGGCATGGCCTAATTGAACAAAGGAGGTCGGATACGTCAAGTGCCCGAGCTGCGGGGCCGGTCACTAACAGTTCGTTCAAATCTGATTATTACGACGAGTAATAGGACGGAAATCGATCCGAAAAATCTAGAAATAATCGGAATTGATCCCTCTAATATGTATCTGAATTGTATAAAAAATGACAGAGTCAAAAGGGTTCAGGGAGCAAATGCCATTTTTCATCGATTTGATATGGAAAGCCCCATGACAATTCAAAATATCAATTTTTATGACTCACCAGAGTAGAACAGCAGCCCGTTCGGTTGTCTCGTCTTGAAAAATATACTGATGGACTCTTGCGTGCTGAGGACGGGTTCTGTTTTACTCAGATCTATGGTGAGATACTCCGTGCCTCTGAAAGTGGCTTCCGATGGTGCTTTATCTGCAAAAACAATTACGGAACATAACTATCAATTCCTGCCATTTGATCCTCTTACCAAGCTGTATCTATATGAATATCAATTGAACTATGTGTTTCGTAGGAGTTGAGATGCAGATGCCTTGCAAATTTCAATAGTACAATATTGTCACGGCTACTTTTAATTATCTATTATGCTATTGATGAACTCAAAGTCAACTCTATGTAATAGCACCTTTTGTAAATAGTTATATGCATTCATTTGTTCAAATACATGTAAATATATGTATGTTAACGCTTGATATTTGGACAGCTTTGCTCGAAAAGACGTAGCGAGCGCCATCGACAGGACGCCCTCGCACAGAACCATCTTATGGGCCGGTTGAAGCTCATGATGACGGACAGCGATAGCTCGAGAGGGATTCTTACTTTCTCGCACAGCACCAGGGGTGGGGAGCTGCAATGAGTAAGGGGAATGATGAAAGAACTGGTTTACCGGGGAGGGAGAATGAGGTAGTACCCCTATCATGCCCTTACGTTCTTTCCACTATCTCACCACCTAGAAAAAGACAGAGTCCCTCTCGCTATTGCTCTCTCTTTTTAATGCAAGCATCAGCTCGTTTCACGCAGCGCGCGGTCTATCTCTTCAAGTTTATGGTTGCAAGCGAGTGAACTTCGTGTTGATTCGATGGTAAAAACGTCAAGTTATACATAACCTCGGAAAGCACAAGTAATTGATACAATTCGATTGCTATAATAGTAACGTAATTTTCGTAGTGTTAAACATTTAACCTCGGTATGTCCAAATTTTGGCGATGGCATTCAAATTTTTCGGGAAGACAAATATTTATTTCTCGGATTATTTATAAAACAACAAGGTCCCTTGCAGTTTTGTTATAATTTTCCTTACGTCGTCTACAGAATACCATAAGAAAAAAGTACACCTGAAAGATGATCAACTAGTGAGATGGAGAGATCATCCTTTTTTCAATAGAAGTCATTGTAACAGACGTGACACAATTACCATCACCGCTTCTCCGCGATGCTGATTGGCTGTTGCAAGTCTGATTCAAGCCATTGTGTGTCACATGATTGTGTAACATGCAGCAGACTGTTTTTTTATTTTGTAAAATAATGCGTGTCGAATTTACCTATACTGATATAGGTATATAACCTATAATTCTGTCGACGTCATTGATTCATAGAAAAGTTAGAGTCAGTTCTACTACTTTTGAAACAAGTCAGTAGTATAACGAATCCAAAAGTCGAACCTTGGATTCATCCATCATTTTATTCATGTAGTTCTTGGAGTTGGCATCGCGATTTGATGTATTAGAACAGAAACCGACATGTATCCAAGTTTGTTTATGTAAAATATGTAATGGCCTTACCAGGAAGGGTTGCAAAATATGGGAGTGGGTAGCCATTGAAACAGCTGCAGCACTGATTGCGCTTACTTCGAAAATATGTATTTTTCTCCGAAAATATGAAAATCATAATCAAGTGATTGCAGACATAAGTGCTTCCTAGCTGCCGGTACTGCAGATATAGCAGTTTCATAGTGTGTTGCGGAGACTGTTTCGAATTAGATGTCTGTGTTCACAGCACTGTAAAAGGAAACAGCAGTTCACAAAACTTATATTATGTTGAGACAAAAGCGCTCTTCTCCCTTTGTCAATCTTGCCTAACTATCAATAGTTTCTTAATAATTTAGACAAAATTAACTATTTTTATGAACGCTTTCACTCGACGCGGCCTGGGTCAGTTGCTGTCGAGGCTCTTAATATGCAAAATCGGTTGGGTGCCAGTTAATTATCAAAATTAACAAAACAAGGTTCTGCTAGTCTCTAATTGGCAAATAATTATTGATAAATAGACTCTACTCGCAAGGGAGTTCGTTTGGGGACCCAAGGAAGGGAGAATCTAAATTTCCAAGAGCAAAGAAAGACAGAGTTAGACAGAATATTCAAGTTTATTCTACTTACAAATTGCTGTCAAAATCCGACTCTTGATAATTAATCCAACGTACACTAATAATAACACTAACAATATTATAACAGATGTTTTGACGATATGAAATTTACAAATATAGATTAACAAAAGAAAGTTTATAGTTTGTCGAGGCTGACGCAAGAGTCGCACCTAAACTTTATGTGAGTAAGAAAGACAAAATTTAGCGTAAGAGTCACAAAAGTTGACAAGAGACGTGCTTTTTCAAGAGTTGACACAAGAGTGATCTACCTAACGCCGGTCGATAGTCTAGCGCTTGCGCACTACCCTAATTTCAAACGTCGGTATGCTATTCGTCTCGTGTTAGACAAAGGCGCGACGGCGGTAATATCCGACTTATAATTTAGTTATAAATAACCTTAATTAGGATTTTGACTCTGACGTTGAGTTATTAAAATAGAATTTGGTATTCCTGTTACAATGTTTTCTTTGATGCTTTCATTTTGATGTTTTCTTTGAACAGATACATAAGTACCATTCTTTTACAATATTTGAATTGGATACTCATTAACTGAAAATATCAATAATAAACCTATTCAACTTATATAAATTTTTATTTATTTCTTTCGGCATAATAATTGCAAAATTGCCGTACGGCCATTAGGATTAACGAATAGCTTTGATGGTTGGATAGTCGGCTGTGCTATACAGTGAGTGCCAGGTGAAACAGATCAGTGAAACGACGATAGCGCTAGTTTTCTTGAACTTTAAAGGGAAAGCTAATACACTAAGAATATCCCTAGTTCAGTTGCAATTTCATGTGCTTACTCCATGGTCGACGGCGGCGGCGGCCATTGTATTTGGTCGACAGATGTCAGAAGTTTTTTCAGGGTTATGATAATGTGGAGTCGCACACAAAACAGAGTGAAAGTATGTACGTGATGAATGTTTTAGAAATTTATCAAACAAACTATAACAATGGATCAGTGGTATTCAGAGTTTTGGTTAATTGTTAGTTATTATAATGAATATGTAGCTAGTCAAATTTTCCTAATGCCACATTAACTTCAACGAAATATACGTCACATAACCTCATGGTGCATTCCGCTGATTGGGAAAAATGTTGATCAATCAAATACTCGTCTGGACTATTTTTTTGCATCCCAATTCACTTTATTTCGCATCAGTTGGCTCCAAATCTTTATAACCTATGAAACATAACCTTGAAAAACATTTCGACAGTTATCTAGCATATTTAATGGCGGTCCACGTCTATGTTTCTGAAGGCCTAGAGATATTTTCGCGATAGGAGTTAGTTCCCTTTATGAATTTCGAGAAAGCTAGCGCCATCGTCGTTTCACTGACCCATCTCACTTGGCGCTCGCGCTATATGTATATGAACATTATGGCAGTCCTTAATTTAGGGTGCAAAAAATTTCCAATTGGTAGAAAAATATGTGTCCAAGGTTTGGAGCTTCTATATCAATGAAAACACGTATACCCACGAGCCTTAGTATTTTCTATTCAAGTGATTTTTCTTTTTAACGGAGGCTGATTTTCAGATGCAAAAAAAGTGTCAATGAAACAGCAAATCTCTTTATTGCAAGGTTCAAATTGTTCATACAAAAATCTGAACCCTAGGTAGAGAATTGTCTTAGCAGGACAAGATTGGAACCTGCAGTCAGCTTAATTTAAGCTTGACATTCAAGACTTGTTCTGTAACCTTAGCGGAAGGCTGCTGTTAGAATGGAAAACATTACAAGACTTTGAATTGTAATCAGCTTGTGAAATTATTCAGCTGCTAGCTTATTTTGCACGCTTATTCTGAGGCTTGCACTTGACTTAGATTAAAGTCTGAATTTAAGCTGGGCATTCAAGAGAATTACAAGTCTCCAAAAAAGGGTGAAAAATAAGCTAGTAGTTAGATAATTTTCCACGAATATTTTGAGATTTACTATTGGCTTGAATGCATAGTTTAGATCAAGGCTATACATTGAAGCTAAGTACAAGCCTCAAATTAAACGTGTAAACTAAGTTAGCTGCTAGCTAAGTTAATGCATTATTCTTTATCTCGTTTCAATAAGTTTAAGATTCTCTATAGTCATTTTTGTATTACTTTTTGACTATTTGACAGTTGCGCCGCTTGGTAGAAACTAAATTTGCTTAAGGGGGGGCAGGACGCGATTTCTACCGACATCAACTATTCTTTCGAATATCTCCGAAACGAAGGGGCCAATCGGATTGTCCTTCTGGCAGCCGATGTTTGACAAGGAATGAATTTGATCTATCAGGTGAAATTCAACGAAATAATTAATTTTTTTTTCTTATTTTCATCACAAAGTGTGGGAGTGTCACATATATCGACATATATTAAAGCCTATGTATCGTAAATGCAAAATCGGCTTCCTGAGTCCGATTCTATATGGAATTTCGAACACAACTATCCGAAAACATTTTTGTTTTCGACAACGATGAGGACAACATACGTATTCTACGAATTTGTTGTAATTAGCGATTGTCAACGGCTAGGAGCGGCCATTATATTAGTTCCTAGATTACCTGTGAGATGTCGATCAGAGATGATTTGGAGACCAACGAAACGTATATTTACAATATAATGCTTTTCAATGATTTCTTTTGTTTATTTATTTCCATTATTCTAGAATCGAGACATCGGAGAAATAATTAAAAAGTACTACATTGTAAATATACGTTTGTAAGTCTCCAAATCATCTGCGACGGACATCTCACAGGCGTTCTGGGAATTAATATATATGGCCGCTCTCAGCCGTTGACAATCGCTAATTACAACAAATTCGTAGAATACGTATGTTGTCCTCATCGTTGTCGAAAACGAAGATGTTTTCGGATGGTTGTGTTCGGAATTCTCTATAGAATCGGGCTCAGGAAGCCGATTTTGCATTTTCGATGCATAGGCTTTGATATATGTCGATATATGTGACGCTACCACACTTTGCGATGAAGAAAAAAAAAAATCAATTATTTCGTTGAATTTCACCTGATAGATCGAAATCATTTTTTGTCAAACATCGACTGCCGGAACGACAATCCGATTAGACTCACTGTTTCGGAGATATTCGAAAGAATAGTTGATGTCGGTAAAAATCGCGTCCTGCCCCTCCTTAACGGACTCATGCTATATGCCAATGCGTTCAGTATAGGAGTGTCTAGACTTGTCCAAACAGCCGTGAGTGAAAGTTACGTTCAAACTTATTCGCGATTTATGAGAAATTGAAAATACAAAAATAATTACCAAAACAGTAAGTTTTCATTGCCGAAATCATTCGAATACAAATTACTGACTGACGATAATAATCGAAAATTTTTGTTTTTTAGAAAATTATTATACCTGATAGGTGTCAAATTGAATAATATATAATCGAATAAAAAATGGACGTTAACCGAAAAACAAAAAAAACACGATTAAGAGTATGTAAATTTCGAGCTATTAAAAAATTAAAAAGTCAGTACTATCAGCAAGAAAATAGTCATCAAGTAGAATATGAGAATGACACCTCAGAATCTTCAGCTGTAAGTAGGATCGGGAATGACAATGCGGATCTCGATTCTAACGTTGATATTAATTTAAATGATGAAAATGAAGAAGAGGTGAATGAGTATGTACGTGGACATGATAACAATTATCCAGAACTAATGAAAGCCGATGGAAATAGTTCTGGTGTAAAGTAAACATTTCAGTAAAGATGAAATGTATGGAATCGACTTTGAAATGAAACAATTACGACAATGGGCAATACAACATAGAATCACTCAAGTTCATCTTGATTCTCGTTCGAAAATTCTTCAGGCAAGACTACTGCCTAGTTTACCTGCATGCTCGAAAATGTTAGTAAACACTGGAGGAGCTAATTATATGTTGTCAACATGAAAGATGTTAATGGCACCAATGGGACATTTGCATACATCGGGATCGAATCAAGGCTACTAAAATATATGTTAGTGCTCATCGTACACATTATAGAATTACAATTTAATTATGATGGTCTGTCATTATCCAAATCAAGCTATTGTGAATTATTGCCTATACTATGCAAAGTACACTCAAACTTAGTTATCTATGACCCATTTGTGATTGCACTATATTGTGGTCAATCTAAACCAATGCATGTTGAAGAGATTACAAAGGAGTTTATTATTGAAATTAACTATTTAATGGAAAATTGTATTTTGATTGGAGAAACAACGTATTCTATCATCATCAAATGTTTTATCTGTGATATTCCTGCGAGAGCTTTTTTGAAATGCATAAAAGGGCACAAAAGTTCACACGCATGTGAACGATGTGAATGTATTGGTGAAAGAGTTGGAAAAACTATGACTTTTACATCAACTAACAATAATTTAAGATCAGATAAAAAGTTTCGTAACCTCGATGATCCTGATCATCATAATAAAGCATCACCTCTGACTCTTATTGAGTCAAGTATTATTATATCAATATGTGTTCTTGATTTCATGCATCTAGGATTTGTTGGAGCAAATGCAAAGCTTATGGATTATTGGTGTTCAATTAAAAAAAAATTAAAAAAAAAAACAATTTGAGCGTAACTCATTTATCTGAAATAAATCGTCGAATAAAGATGATAAAATTTCAAACACCGCTTGAGTTTCAAAGACAATTACGAAACTTGGATAATGTTTCCAAGTGAAAGCAGCTGAGCACAAGCTTTTTTTAATGTATATTGGACCTATTATACTAAAAAAAATCCTCAATCCTATAAATTATAATCACTTTGTTTTGGTACATGTTGCCTCTTGATTGTTATGGTCAAGAGAAACTGCGACACAGTTTTCTCAAATTGCGCGAAAGATGTTAGAAAACTTTTTTCGGGAAGCCCAAGATATATACGGGCGTGGTTGAGCTACAGTCAACATGCATCATTTAACACACTTAGTTGATGACATAGAAAATATGAATCGCAGTTCAAGTGAAATTAATGCATTTTCATATGAAAATCTTCTTGGAAAAATTAAAAGAATCCTGCGATCACCTCATCGATTAGTTGCTCAACTATATCGTAGAACTCATGAACAATCTATAGTACAAAAACCACCTCCACTGAAAGATGATATAGTTGTCGTAAAACAAAATGAACAAAAAATTCTCCAATTACGTTATAAAGAATTTTTCCTCGCAAACGATTCACCAAACAATTTTATGTTGCTAAAAAATAATCAAAGTTTTCAAATAAAGAGAATTTTTTGTGATACATATGTAATAAAATTAAAAGCTATCTTATGGAAAGTAAAGGATTCATTTTATTCGAAACCAATAAAATCAAAAAACTTGAATATATCGGAGTTGTGTAATAAACCGTCGTAATTTTCAATTATTATTTCTATTGATAAAGTAAAGTCGAAAATTATGAAACTGACTTTAAATTTTTCATAAAATGACTTATTACACCACTTTGCGATACCTCTACTATATCAAGAGACTCGGTAGAGTCTCGCGCCAAGTACATTAAAAACATTTTTTTTTTTTTGTACATAGCGACTCTACCGAGTCTATATACAGCTGCGGCAATTTTCCGCGGAGTGGGGGGATATGGTTTTTCCGATTCTACCGTATTTAATGGCATTATGGGGATCTATGAGTTGTTTGTGACGATGAGGGTAGGAAAAGCTTTCATTCAAGCCTAACATCAATAGAATCTATGCACGTATAGCTAAGATATGATAATTTGTAATGTCGAGGTGGCTCGTTTCACGTTGACAGATTTTCTCCCTTTTCAGCACAATTCTATCGCTCCAGACCATTGCGCATGCGCGCGGATCTGTCAAACTGTTTTAGACTACTGCGCAACGCGTGGATCTGTCAAGCTGACAGTTAAAGTCAGCCGGCATGTGAAAGACTCAATTGCACAAAACTCCACAAAGTAATGTTTGATTCAAAACTATTCAAAGAGTAGGAGATGAACATGTTCGAATATGGACCCGATATTTTATAAACAACAATGAATATTAACCTATGTGATTGATCGTTTACTTACGAGCTCCAGTCTTCGAGGTTATGTGCATACCTATAATAATAACGATAATAACGCTTTTGATAAGTCCGGCTTGCGTTGTAGACACTTTTCGTCAACTTGCTTTTAATTTTAATTTTAATTATTATATCCAATTCTTCGATAAATGTCAACAATCACATCGTGTATAGCACAAGACATCATGCTTCGTGGAGTGCATTGATGAATTTTAGTTCACGAAAATTATACCAGAAGATTCATGAATACTGTGTACAGGGTCAGAACCGAAGAAATAGCACCAGTATAAATTACAATTACCTAACCGAGTTTCATAACAAAGACATAAAAGATGATCATAATCTTATATTTATATATATTTATTCAAATACTGTAAATGAATTTTTATTATCGCAGAATTTCTTCTAACTTATAGGTTCATAGCGTTGTGATCCATAAAAATTCAGCTTTACGTAAAATTTCATAGAGCTGTGACAAAAATATTATAATCTTCGAATTGAAGCAACATTATTTTCAGACTCTTCATATAGCGTTACTATTGCGTGTAGTACGTTTAGGCTCAGTCATGCTCAATCTGGAATAAATTTAGATTTTTTTGGATTTATTCTGATCGTTGACACGTTTCCACTGTAGGTTTTCTCTAACTTTTCATTAAGTATGAATTCTGTAGCCTTCGTAGTCTCATTTACTTGACAACCAATTGGTTAGTCAGCAGCAACCTGTACTCTACGATAACTACGTTTTCTTCGATGGACTAAAATCTATGATCAGCGAAACACAAAAAATCTTGAAAAATCATTAACTATGTATCAAAATAGCACTAATCAACTGCAGAAAAAACTGAGTTAAAAAATGTTTCCTCAAAGCGTAGTAGCAGTGATTTGAAAAAAATTATTTTCAAAGTCAGTATACCTCTTTAAGCCAGCGATAAACATCATTTTATCTCTAACATTTAATATAATGAATATTATGAGTAGAAATAATTTTGATTGGTACTAGTTGACTAAGATTCATGAGTAAGCGTGTAGATATCTTCCTTTCGAGACTGCAAATACTATTTGCTATATTATAATTTTCATTTTGATCCATTTATCGCAGTATTTTTCACATGTGGAAATTAACCTTTAGCTAAAATTTCGATTAAATTCAATGAGTTCTAATCAAAATGTTCAATTTTCCAAAGTCATGCAAGATTCATCCTGAAATATTTTCTGCGTACAGTTACAGGGTGATTGACTGTTGCTTCGAAAGATGATCCCCGATATCAAATCCGCAGAGATAATAAAAATGTTCAGCCCATGTGTTGCAAAAAAAAAGGTGGTGCGTTAGCTGGATCCTTCCTGCTTGAAAATGTTTATCTGATAAATCACATAATGTTATGAATTAATTCTGAGTGTAATTTATCACATGATTTGCCTTGTAAATTTGACAAAACATATAAGAAATCACAGAATAAATCATATAAACACGAATCATTGGACATAATATTAAACAATTTACATGATAACTATACGGTTGACCATATGATTTTTGATATAGTATATCTAATGATTCATGCGTACATGATTTATTGCGTGATTCCTTTTATATTTTAACAAATTTACACGATGAATTATATGATAAATTACATACGAAATTCTTTCCCAATATTATATGATTTACCACATGAACATTTTCAGCAGGGTTATTATAGCCGCTATGGTGATTTTCTTGCTCATGTTTACAGATGACATATCAAACCATATAGCAATGAAGTTGAGGGGCCTAGATTCATCAGATGGTCAATAATCATAGAAGACAAGTGAAATGTGATACAGATAATTAATATTCATAGCTATATCAAGAGTCAACAATTCAGCTTAGAAAATGTGTTTCGTGGTTCCATCTGAGAGGGTAGAGCTCTAGCAATGCAGCATGCGATTATTGAATTGATTGCCATATAAGTACGTCTCAATGAAGACGTACAAAAAGTGATAGTGCAATATTCCATATCGTTAACGTAATGACTGATTTGACTATTTATTTTATTTATTTTGTTAATATCGTTTTAATATTTGTATAATTTATCTAGTATTGCGTTGGAATATGGTTGGAGAGACAAAGAGTTCGCGCTCAGACGCACGCGTGGAGCGGAGGGCAAGATCAGATTTGAAGATGAAGTTGGCCCGAAGATAACCAGGTTGCGAGGTTGAGAGCAAGGTATACAGCAGACAGCCCATGAAGTATCGCCTGCGATCGCTGACAGAAAGTCAACCGAGACGCCGGCGGTAAGGGGTGATATGATCATCCCTCTTCAGATCGTATATAAAGCGAACGCAGGCATTGATAGCCCGCTGAAGCTTGGTGGTAAGCACGCCAGGCAATAGTCAAGCAAGGGAAACACAAGCGCGGTGACAAGCCATTTTCTAAGGGAATAGGAAAGAAGCTCCTTGCAAGCTTTCAACTGATGCAATGTTGAGAAGATGCGATTACAGATGGACAATACTTGCGCGTTCCATGTCAACGTTTGGCTAAAAATGATGCCGAGGCTGCGAAACGAGTCAACATAGGGAATCGAGTGGGATCCGGACATAATAGGTGGAACGTCGGCAATATACAGTCAGCGGATGAAAGGAGAGCTACCGATGATAGCCGCACAAGTTTTAGCGAGGTTAAGACGCAGAAGATTATCAGAGGACCACTGGCTAATTGCTGAGACATCTTCGGACACTGGTTGAAGACCAGCAGCGAGGTTGTGGGGAGAACACCGGTAGTAAATCTGTAAGTCTTTTGCGTATAGCATGTAGTGACAATGAGTGATGGCCGACGACAAGTCTTTGACAAAGATGGAAAAGAGCACACGACCGAGTACGGAGCCCTGTGACACCCCAGAAGTAACAGGGAGACTAGAAGATACCGTGCCGTTTGGACCTAAGACGGCCTGACTCCGTCCACAAAGGTAAGAGTCGAACCAGCGCAAGGCAGAGCCAGAGAGATTGCAATTTCTAAGCTTACCGAGCAGGAGGTGATGGTCAACCAGGTCAAAGGCTTT
The DNA here is from genome assembly GCA_963924015.1 of Macrophya annulata. NCBI lineage: Eukaryota > Metazoa > Arthropoda > Insecta > Hymenoptera > Tenthredinidae > Macrophya > Macrophya annulata. The sequence continues at coordinate 27,105,374 of OZ001257.1, read as the reverse complement.
GCTAAAATCAAAAAGCACAATGATAGTAACAAGTCCCTTATCGATGCCAGCCCTGATGTCGTCCGTAACCTTGATAAGCGTGGTGTGGGTGCTAAAGCCTTCTCAGAAGCCGGACTAGAACGGATCTAATTGGTTGGAGGACGCGAGGAAGCAAGAGAGTTGAGAAAACACCAACTTCTCTAGGAACTTGGATAGGCAGCATAGGATGGAAATCGGCCTGAAATCACCGGGAGAGTTAGGAAGCTTAGTCTTGGCAAGTGGCCGTACGAGGGAGTGCTTCCAAGCAGTCGGGAAGACCGCATACGTAAGAGAGGCATTAAAAACATTCAAGAGTATCGGAAGTAGGACCGGGATACCCAGGTGAATGTAGTCAATACAGATGTCGTCAACCCCCTTTGACTTTTTGCGGAGCTGAGTGAGATGCTTAAAAAGAAGATCCGGAGTGATGTGAGCAGAAAAGAAGTTATCGTCGTCAAAAGGAACATCGAAGCAGTCAGCAGACGCATCTGGCGGTGGAGACAAGGAGCACTGTGACCGTGCAGACAAGAAGGCCAGATTGAGCTCATCTAGAGTAAAGGGAAGATCCGAAGCATCGCCAGAGGATCTACACAGACCGAGGCGACGAAATACCGACCAGACAGATCGAGCATCGCGAAGAGTCGGGAACAGGTTGGAGTAGTACTCAATCTTCGCAGATCGAACGAGGACCTAGGTATGGTTTCTAGCCGCTTTATAATCTAGGTAATGAGACCAAAGTTGAGAGTGCTTATGGAGTAGAAATAAGGCATCACGGTCAGCCATACAACGTTTAATATGCGCCGTTAGCCAAGGAGCTGGTGGACGTTTTACGACACGAATACAAACGGGCGCGTGCGAGTCGACAACTCTCATCAGTCGATCTGTGAGAACCATCACTTTCTCATCCATTGTAGAGGTCTCCGAGAAAGCACAGGACCAATCAGAACGTTCGAGTTCAATAAGAAAGGCATCAAAATCGACGTTACTAAAATTTCGATAGGAAATGACTTTACCGGCTAGATGAGGGACACGCAGAGCATAGGTGACAAAGATCAGGTCGTGTCTGGAAAGAAAGGGGGCGCAGGATTGCCCATAAGAGAGAACTTTAGAGGCCTGGTCTACTGCAAATAAATCCAACCAGGTATCAGAGGTCTCAGTATGATGTGTAGGGCCGAACAATACTAAATTTAGATTATGACCGAAGAAGAACTCTTTTAGGTGTGAAGAATCAAACGACTAAGAGCAAAGATCCGCATTAAAGTCACCAGTAACTACGACATGTCTATATGCGTGAATGAAGCTGATGAGAGTATCTTCAAACTCGTGCAGAAACCCGACTTTCGGAGGGCATTACACGACGGCTAGCAGTAACGGGTGAACATTAGCTAGGAAGATTTCGATAACGAGGTACTCTGGTTTGGCACAATAAGCGTCATGCGAGGTGGCAAGAACCCGAGAACGCAAACTACAGTGCACAAAAATACCGACACCACCACCGCGTACTCCAAGCCTATCACGTCTTACCAGGCGGTAATTAGGAAGCGAGACCGCGTGATCGGGGATGAAATCCGTTAGCCAAGTTTCGGATACAGCTATAATATGATAGAACGACGACTCAAAGAAATCCCGGAATTCGTCGATATGAGCGGGTAGAGATTGAGCGTTGAGATGACAAATTTTTAGGGAAGCGTCAGATAATGCAGTCGCGCCGCCATCCAAAGCCCTAGCAGCAGGGCCAATCAAAGGAGAGGAGGCGCGAGGGTGACTTTATGAGGATGATGATGCTCCGGCGACAGCACCATCGGAGCTAGCAGTGCTGCTGAGGACGAGAGCGAGGTCCTGTTCCGACCGAATGATCACCGGCTCCGCATCTACATCCTTCTTCACTCGTATAACACCATCCTGGACCCACGCGAACTTAAACCCTTTCGTCTTGGCCTCAGCTTTGACCGTCTTGAGAAGCTTAGCAACCACAGGCGGCAGGTATTTATTGATATAAATGCGAACATGCGGCAGCACATCAGAGAGTTCAGAAGCCGTCAAAGTTTTCGCTGCACGAGATGCAGTTAAGATTTTACCGCGAAGAACGTTAGTACCGAAACGAACAAAGATCATCCTAGCTCTTTCGCTGACCCGAGTGCTTCTAATGCGCGAGATTTCAACGATGTCCGAAGCAGGTAGAGCGACCCCAAGATGATTAGAAATTTGAATAAAAACGGTAGGAAGAGCCTCGTCAGCCGCTTCCGGCATGCCAGAAATCGTAAGCTCGCGATCAAACGTAGCCTTCTCAATGCGCTCGAGACGGGCCGAGAGCGCTGTATTAACCTGAACCTGAGCGGCAAGGTCGGTGCGGAGTTGGATGTTCGCCACCTCACAGCTATCAACTTTAGAAACGAGAGCCAATTGGTTCTCCTTCAATGCCTTGTTTTCGTTGGATATGCTAGTAATTTGCGACTCAAAATCTGAATGGGCGGCCGAAAGAGCCGCAATTTGAGCGGTACACGCATCAACTTTCCCAGGCAAAGAGGAAATTTCACTCAATTTCGAATTGACGTCGGCATTATGTTTGGTCTGGGAAGCGATAAAGTTATTCATAACCGAAGAGCTCTCCTTAATAGCACTCAGGATAGAGGCGAGTGACGGCGGATCCGGATCCGAACGTTCCGGCGGCGATGCAGATGTCATAGCGGAGTCCGGCTGACGGTGAGAAGGGCCGGTAGAGAGAGAGGCATCCGAGATACAGGTCTTACATACATGTTTGGAGTTCGGATGATTACGTACTCGAGCCTTGACGAACTGGGTGCAACTAGGGTGGTAGTAAGAAAGGCAGTTACCACACTGAGTAGGATTTTTCACATCTTTCTTGCAGCCCCTGCAGAGTTTGCGAGAATCAGACTGTGCGCTCGGTTGCAGAGCATCAGGCGCCTGGTCCGACATTATAGATGGTGGATAATGAAGAGCACGCGTCACTTAGAGCACCCGAAGAGTCACTGGATGGCGCAGCGGAGAAAACCGAGGCGAGGCAGGCAGATGACAGCAAAGATACCGCGCCAAAAGATATAGGTTAGGTATTTAGAGCACCAGAAAATAGGCTTCCTCCTGCGACTCGAAAATGAGGAACCCGTCGTTTTATGCTCAAACAAGCCAGAGCCGACAGGGAAAGCACCTCAATCTGAAAAAGTCAGAGAGAGGGAGAGGGAGAGGGAGAGGGAGAGGGAGAGGGAGAGGGAGAGGGAGAGGGAGAGGGAGAGGGAGAGGGAGAGGGAGAGGGAGAGGGAGAGGGAGAGGGAGAGGGAGAGGGAGAGGGAGAGGGAGAGGGAGAGGGAGAGGGAGAGGGAGAGGGAGAGCTAGAGGGAGAGGGAGAGCTAGAGGGAGAGGGAGAGGGAGAGGGAGAGGGAGAGGGAGAGGGAGAGGGAGAGGGAGAGGGAGAGGGAGAGGGAGAAGATTCCACTCCCCGGAGTCTGGCGCCCAACAACACCGAGAGCAACCTTGGAGGCCAGGTTTGTATCGGATTAATTTTACTGAGCCACCCGACTTAGGAATTACCGCTACAATTTTTACTGAGTCATGTAAAAAGTTATAAACATTACCGAATTTATACACGTTTTACATTTCTCTATAAGAGTAAAACATAAATTCTATTATTGACTTAAGTAATTAATTAGTAATTAGGTTCTTTCGTAAATACGAGTTTCCGTTTCATATATCCAGTTAATTTTTGAGTAATTACTACTCACTACTTTTATAAAAAAATTGTTTCGCTGGTTTACCAAAAAAGCTGCGGAATTTCTAATGAATGGTTATTAAATTTCTTTCAGAACAAAGAATCACATTTTTTTCTGTTATTTCACAGAAAACTGAACGAAAAATATTAAATTTACACTTATCTTGATAACTTCTAGTAATTTCTATTCAAAAACAGATAAAATAAAACTTGAATATTGATATTATATATATTATTAACAATATGATAATTATAATATTTTTCTCTAGAGGGTTGTATTTCGAGAATCTTGACACTGAAATAGAGGTACGCTTACAATATGAACGAAGTAGAGACTTATGGTCTAGCAGGATATAATGAAATAACAATGTATATGAGTGATCGAACTAAAATGCAGAATTGCAATTCTATAGTACCAGTAGGTACGTGGTTGCATTGATATAGTAGTACTATGTCGTGAGCATAACGTACTATTGTGTTTCATTTTCAGATCTTGGGTAATAGTTCCGTAATTTGACAATGAGACAAAGTAGATATAAGATTTGGGAGAAATACAATATTATGCTCAAACGTGGTGCATCGAAATAATAACTAAAAGATAGAATCCCCCAACCAAAAGATAGTTGTATATTAAATCTTCCATTCAGAAACGGATCGGTTGACGGGCGGAGGTCATCGAATTTAACGTCAATGCAGATTCAGTTTCCATGTTACTGCATGAGATGCCCCCTACAGTTATAGAGAGGAAAATATTTTATACAAAATATATCGCCGTTGTAATTATACCAAAAATTTAATTTAACACATTTTCAATTCCACTTATATTAGCTATGCATTAACAAAATCATAACATCCCATAGTGCATTCTATGAGCGCTGTCGAAATATCTGGCATCAAAATTATTTATGAAATTTTGAAGCATGTAGAACTATAGAAATATGCGTATCCATTTTTTTCTACACAAGGGGACCAGTACAGCTCGAGTTTCTGCAAAATTCGTTTTTTCAAGTTTTGCAGCTTATGTTACCTACAGATCTTCTCTATCTATAAGAAATTGGCTATTACGAATTCGTAAAAATAAAGAAGTTACCGGCAAAAGTTTGTCACTTAGGTTTTATGATCTGCTACAAGTGGCGCAAACACTGTTTCGTCATTGATCACATGATCCGAATCAGTCATCACTTTTCTAATAGATCTCAAAGTTGCGTCAGCGTTTTCGCGATTTGGAGCAAAAGTATATAAACATAGTACTTTTCAGAACTAAATGATGGTCAGTTAATTTTCAATAATACCTAGCGTGTAATTATTACGCTCTTTGACGATAAAGGTCTAGATTGAAAGGTTATACTCGGGTTGAGCCACGAAAACCAGAAGTGCACCAACCTAAGAGCAAGCATGTTATCAAAATAGTAATATCTACAGTAATAATAAGCTTCTGCCGGCTTGTTGCAGTCAAAGTAATTTTCTGCATTTTGGTCACAGACTTTTATGAAGAAGATCGTGTAAGATATTAAATTGAATGTAGAAAAAATGATTTGGATGTTACGTCCGGGGCTCACTACCCGAACGTCTCTCTCTTCCTCTTCTACAATCCTTCTATCCCCACGTAATCGCCTCCAACCTATCCTTCCACTCTTATCTGAAACCTAGCTATTCCCTCAGCCTCACCTGATTCCTGTACAACTGAAACCCTGGGAATCACGCCACCGTGCTCACCACATGCTTACTAGGATACTTCTACTTTGACCTTCTTACCGTTAACTTTATTCTCGACCATCCTACCAAAAACATCCTCCGCAGTTCTTCGTCAAATCTCCTATTTTCGAGCTACAAAACAATCACTGTTCCCAAATCACTCAATACACATCTGAACATTTAACATACAGACAGTATATCAACAAATAAAGACCAACCTAATTACTATAATCAATCTCAAACATTTTTATTCACGTCCCATGCACCAGTCCCACAGATGAACCCTAAGTTTGTACGTAACATGAAGAAAAAAATTTTTGAAAAAAAATGTTGAAACATAAATATTACTCAACTCTTTTGTAACAAAGTTTTTGCTGAATTGAGCTTCTTTAGTGGTATACTCCAATTTTACTGCAAGAACTTCAAATGCGTTTATCTTAGAACTATATTTTAGAGATTGCGGTAAGGTTTAAGGCACACCGTTGGTCTGATTTAACTTCTTGATGATTTATTTTGTTCAGAAGGCAAGTCATTATTAGTTAACCGCGGGAAATGAAATATAAAAATTTCTAAGTCAAGTTATTTGTAAATGAGTGAAAGGTTTTAATGGTTTTTATTTTTGTTTTGAAATTTTTAAATATTTTTGTCCATAATTTTTATTTTCAGATCCCCGTGGTTAAATGATACTGATCCTGTAAACCAACTGACTCTTCAAGAACTTGAATCAGACCAACAATGTGGAAAAATCCTTACGGCAGAGCTTAGTCCTATCTACTGCTGGTCTGCCACAATTAGTTGATAGAATACTTATGTAAAATACTGCTCGATAAGCCGAAATGAACAATACGGACTATGAATTTTTTCAATACTCCAAACCTTATTGTATTTGATACAGACAAGGGACAAAATTTTTCAATTTGAGCTGTACTGGTCCCCTTGAAGGGTCACACGAATTGCCTTGAAATTTTCACCAAAATTACTTCTAAGTGGCACGAAGGAGTGATACAACTTTTAGTTCGCCTTTATTTTTCTTTTTTTTTTTTTTTTTTCAAATAAATCGTACAAAAAAATAAAAATAAAAACAAAAAAATAGAATGAAATCAAAGAAGACTAGTTTTTATTTTGAGCTTGAGGTTTATATGACGAATGAACTTATAAATAAAGTTGAAAATGAATCAAGAATTCCGCTGTCTGATTGCACATCGTCCCTTTGCTTTTTCATGGTGGCCCTTAAAAGGGCCGTTTTATTTCGTGACTCTAGTGACAGAGGTATAAATACATTTTAAATCCCATTTTTCCATTTTCAGCTAACAAAGCTGCATGATGATATCCTTGTGTCCCAGGTGCTGTCTTAGCTTTAGAGTATCGATCTTTTAAATATGATACCGCCGAATCTTATTCTTTTTTCCCGCTGAAACGAAAGTCGATCCTACCAATATTCTTCACAGCCCAATCGAACAGGCGCTCAGCAGTCGAAATCTGTGCCTCTGAAGGTAATTGTAGGCTGGCACGAGCAGCAAGTCTCTTCACAGTTCTTGAAATTTTATCGCAGGCACCCTTGCTGTGGGCGTTAGCGAAGAAATGCCAACCCCGAATACAACTTTTTAGCAATGCAAACTGTAACGAACCAAGTTCTCACCTCTCACCAACTCATCCCGTTACTAGATCATAACTACATGGGCGATTCTGGTTGGTCTTGCAAACGCGAATTTTTCGTCGTTCAAGCTCCGCGCCTGTCACTAGCGGCAGCACCTTCCGGGCCAGCGCCAGTATCGTGTGCGCTAGCAACGCTACTACAGCACAGTGCCACTAGGCGGCTGCCCGGCCGACAGATCCTCTCGGGGGCAAAGTAGAATGCGCCGCGGTCATATAGGCGCGCAGTAGCCGCCAATGATAGTCCTCTAGCATCCAGTCTACCGACCAGTCACCAGCTGAGCTCCGTCTGTCAAGACGTACGGACCGCGGGAAGAGACCCCGAACCGTTAGGCGCGTTCGCGATGAGAGTAGAGATATCACCTCTACTCACCACCGTCCGCACTAGGTCGCGATCACATATACACTTTAAAAATATTCTAGATTCACTAGATTACCGGCATTAAAGCCGTTTGTGGAGTTTCGGACTCCACTACATTCACTAGAGCCTTCCGCTATCGAAGACAACAGCTAGAAATACTGTATCAGGCCTTGCAATCGGCGCTACACTATTTACATTCGAGTATAGTAATTGAATAATTAATTTCTTTTCTATATATACTGTAACGTGGCAGATTTTCACTCTGCTACGGACCATCGCCTTCCTTCCCATACCTAGCTCTTCGCGTGTGTGGTATCTTTTTCTCTTCCCAAGGCAAGGTGATAATCCCTAGTTTTAGAAACATTTGTCTGCTGTAAGTCCTTGTCAGCAGGTGATGTCTCCGATGGATAACGTGGGATACCAGAGACGTCAACCACGGGCAAGGACAGACGCATGCAAAGCCTCGTCGGAGATGCCTGTGTCTCGGTGTCCGATTTAAACGGCCTACGTTCAGCCCGCGGCTCGGGAGAGGGTTGTACCTCCCAGCCTTCCTCTGCCTCTGCCTCGCCTAGCTATGATGTCTGACCTCCCGAGCCAACCGTGACGTCACGACGCCGGGGCATGGGTACTCTTCGGCGTGTGCCGAGCAATTAGCGTCCGGCATGATTAGCGACACCTGTCCGCACGATAATGAGGAGACGGAGGAGGAGCTCTCGCCATCTTTGATCTACCGGTTGCAGAGTATCAACGTACCTTGCCTTATCTTGCCTTTTTTTCCGTTACCTTCTCTTTTCTTAACTTAGAATCTCAGCCTTTCGAGTCGTAGGTTCCTGCTAGCCGACCTACTGTTGTTCGGCTTAGCTTTTTCTCTTGCTTCACCTAATATTGAGTCAAATCTATCTGTGGAGTTCGCTTAACGTTAGTAACTTCGCTGTGTGTGAGAGTGTGGGTGTGTTGTTGCCGTGCCGTACCGCTGCCGCAGGATTATCGTTGGAGAGCAAGGTAGGCTTCAAGCCAGTACTGCGATCACCCGTCTTTCGCCACTTTTTGACTTATTATAGTCATCTTTCCTTATCTTTACCTTCCTCTTATTTCTCTTGGATTCGTCGTAGCTTTTTAATGCCTTTTGGCAGTTAACGGGGGTCGAAGTACTGACTATCGGAACATTAGTGTAGTTTTGAGCCTTTAGCCACCTCCACCTCTTTTTCTCTTGCCTTGGGAAAGCGCGCTGTGCCCGAAGCCGAAGCTCCGAGTGCCAGCCGTCGCGTGTGAGTGTGTGAGTGCGGGTGCGTGTGTGTACGACTGTCGCCAGTGGTGTGGCCTAAGTGTGTGGCTACGTCGCTGAGTCGGCATCGTGCGAGTGTGTACTCCCCTCCTCTGCCGTCTCGTACCGCGTACCCAGCCATAGTCTCGCTGTACGGCTGAGCCGTACCGAACGACTCGCGTACCCTACCTACAGTCGAACCTCGGGCACTGACAGAGCTCGGGAAACATTCCCTCGGGTACTGACAAAATAACCTAACTTTTCCGCGAACCAATAGTGGCGTTAGGCCAGGGCCGTCGTCATGTTATTCCAAATTGGTTCCTAACGTTGTTTTTCCTTTTTACTTGATACACGCCAAAACTTTCATAAAAATATTATCGTTTTATACAGGTTAATGAAAAATAAATGATGAATACTGAATTCCTTTATTTATTTACATTAGCCGAAGATATAGAATTAAAAATGCATGATATTTCTTCTTTTTTCAACATTATTTTTAATTAAAGAAAAATTACCGATAAACAATAATGTACATACATACGTAAAGCACAACGACACAACCCGTAATATAACGCGCGGAGGTTACATATGTAGCATCGAGACTGAGGCTCGTGTGAGGCCCTCTTACGAAGCGCCCCATTTAGCGACGCCCCTAGCGAGGAAGTATAAAACTGTCAGTACCTGAGGTAACAATCCTGTCAGTCCCCGAGGTAAGGCAGTGCCCGAGGTGTCAGTGCCCGAGGTAAGGCAGTGCCCGAGGTGTCAGTGCCCGAGGTTCGACTGTATTGTATCTACTGCCGTCTTGTATCGCACCGGTCGTGAGTTCGATCCCGCCGAGTGCCTAGTTTCTCTTTTCTTTTTTTTTACTTATCGTACCGGATTGTACGTTTTGATTTTACAAGATATATTAATTTGTTTTATTATCGTACTGACTGTGTTTTCTTACGCCCCCACGTTCCCCTCTACTACTGAGTAGTCGAGTCTTTAACATTAGTAGTCGATTTTTTTTTCCATTTTCTTTGCATTTAAGTTAATTCATTTGGTTGTTTTCTTTTCTTTTCGTACGATTTTGAGATTCGTGGCACCTTTAGGTGCCTGGCGCCCAACTGATCTTTGTAGAGTCGTTAGTTTAGTAGAAAAATCTTAGTAAAGGTGATACGTTGGAGTCAATTGGACGTGATTCATTTTTCTGCCTATTTTCCCGGGGTAGGAAAAAGTGCTCGTTATAATACATAATACCGCTAGTTAAATAAGAATATTAACAGTACAGTAAGCATATTAACTCACTTCTAGATACGTTACCTCTAGCTCAAGAATCATATAATTGTTCATTTATTAATCAGTTTCCTTCTCTAGATGCATTAAATGCAATAGTTGAAATTATTTCTAATAGAACTAGACATAAGCATAGCTACTTATACAGTGATCACTTAGGATATACGTAAGAATAAATCTAATAGTGTGTTTTCGATATCATTGATTGTTACAGTACTGAACCCGTACCTGCACCCCAGGACGAGGCTATATAAGCATTAAGAAGACTATTATTTTGTTTATTATTTTGTATTCTTGTTCCTTCTACAAAAAGAATATATTTTTGGTTATATCGTTTCTAAAAGACTGTGTATCTCTTTCACCTACACCTACCGGTCGTCACGAGCATCCAGAGGAAGGGGACGAGACCCCCAGACCCGTTTGCGGACTACACCGGGTATCCTTAACCCCACGATTCACCCGGTTTAGCCCGAACGTTACAAAACTATCTGCTTCGTCACATCGAGCCCCTTCGTCACCTGGCTAATTGACATACTTTGAGGTAGAATAGTCATCAGCCTTATTTTGTTCTGACGAGGGGTCGCTTTGTCCGCGAATTTTTCGTGCATTTGTTTAATAATTTCATTGACAAGTCGCGTTTTTTTTTCATCGTCAGTCGTCGCTCGTTTATTCAAACTGCTGTCCAAAACTTCATTCATCTTCTTATGGATCTTTTCTTTTTAACCGCCAAGTGTGTTCCAATGTATCTCTTTTTTTCTTGAAATAGGAAACTCATCCACTGCGTTGAGTAGTGTTCGAAGTCTACTGTTTTCTCTAGAGCAGTTGAAACTTTGCAACGACGGACTGGTTTGCGATTTCTATTTGCTGAGAAACGATAATTTCTCGGATGATTCATATGATGGACCAGGATCATTAGCAGTGGGATCAATGCGGTCACTTTCACCTTCATGTCTGGGCTCAGGAGGAATAATGACCTCACTTTGCACTGTTAGTCGATAGTTCATGCAGAAATGATTTCCTCTTTTTAAGGACGGCAGTTTTCTAATTTCAAATGCGGTTGCAGCTTTTACTCACATGCGACCATGACGACTCTTATGATTCATCTTTCCAAATGGGTTACAACAAGTGTCTAGCGATTACAAGAGAAAAAGTGCAGGAAAAGTAGAGTTCAGTGAAAGAGGTGGAGGAAAAAATTATTGGAACAAAGAGTTCGTGAGGATCAACAACGGTAGCAGGGAGATCGTATTTCGATCACCACCTCAGAGTCCACGTCAAGAGGACCCAAACTCTGATGAAAACAATATTCTCTAGCGGGCAAATGTGGACGGTCCACTGTTAATGGGAGATAACCCGGGCTTCTTGAAACTCCACCACGTAGTATCCCTGACAGGGCGCTCGAAAGCCAGCGAAGGATACGCTCCGATCGAGGCGGCAATAACCAGTCAGGTAGCTTTGAAAAGAGTTGTTCTACGAAGTAATCTTGCCGAATTCAACCAGATAAAGAAGTTTGTAGAGCTTAGTTGAGATAAGGCTTGGTTTACTCGAAGCAAGAAAGTGACTTGCGCGAGAACTGGCCCCAGTCTTGAACTACAATGGCTCTACTTTGTTAGCGAGAAGAGAGTCTTTGGTGGTGAGATGGTAAAGCGCTGCAGCCTCGCGCTCTCACAGTCATGTCTTCAAAGGATCGGTGTGATTCGAACAGAGTTTCTGCGCGAATTAGCTCCAGTTCCGTTGGTAGGGGAAATTTCAGTGGTATTCGAGTGCTTGACTTCGCCGTGTGCAGATTAGACACTCGTCAGTGAAACCATACGATAAGTGCCGCTTATCATGCAGCGCCGTAATAATGTAGAAATTGCCGCGCCGCTACGAAGTATAAGTGCCAAGATAGATGTGCAAAACAGCGAAATTCATTATTAACAGAAGTAAGGATTTTCCGGACACGTGGATCACCCCATATATCTACCAATAACATGGAATTTTGAAAAACTGTCTGGGGTAATCGTAATGAAAGTTAATAGAGTTTGTCCCAGACCCTCACCGAATTAGTTGCTGATTTTTTTGCGAGTTCTACTCCGAAAAAGATAGATTTTCTGATTTCGAGAGATTTTTGCGACTTACCGTTCAGATGCAGCCATTTTTATCAAGTTTTTTCGTTAATCTTATTTAACTCAACAGTCTTACATTTTATTGCAAAGTCATGGAGGAAAAAAAGTCTTGTATTCTTTTAATTCTTACACTAGTATTTTTTTTTTTTTTTTTTCGAATTTTTGGAGCACGCGCAATCGTTGATTTTGACGAGAAACATACAAAAATTGAGTTATCTCGGAAAAGACGTTTTCGAAAATAATGAAATCTTTTGTGAATTTTCGTCAGTTAAAAATACAACTTTTTGATAATAAGTTACAAACTGGACATGACCCTTCGTTTGGGTGCTACACCTTGTTTTTCATGATAATTTCAGTGAAGTACATCAATAATTTTTTTGTAATATTTCTTATAAGTCACTTGAGGTGATTCGACCCCAGATTTTGTGTTTCATACCAAAAGTCAAAATCGATGTATTCGTTTAATTTCGACACTCGAATGAGAATTTCCAAACCCAATATTGCAAGAGTCAAACTACGCTAGTATCTTGAAATCTCTAAAATAATTTGTCGACTTTGTATAAGACTGTCGAGTTGAATTCGATTAACGAAAATATTTGAAAAAATTGCTGCATCTGAACGGTTAGTAGAAAAAATCTATAAAAATCAAAAAGTGTAGTTTTTTTGAAAAAAAAAAGCCGAAAAAGACACATAGAATCACAAAAATATCAGATAAAAATTTTGTTGGTCTCTCGTTGGTCGAATTGGTTGAGGCGTCGCAGTACAGATGCAAAGGTCCCCCGGTTCGACTCCGGGCCGAGTCAATTTTCACTTGATGAAAATTTAGAATATTCGTTCCAGTTTTTTTCGGTACCCTGGTGATTACGCTACCCGTATGAGTCAGAAGCTCGATGACTTCACGTGGAAAGCCCCATATACATCGGTACTATTCTTCACCTCGCACTACCTCTGAACTCCCTTGTCTAATTTCCCGGCTGAAGACAACGTCGGACGCCGCTATACTAGCGGGTACCCGCATACGCACTAGGACGCACCCTTACCACCCCTACAGCTAGGGTCAACAACCCATTGATTCATGTCCATAACCAGAGCGACCACCCCCACCTCTGCCGGTTCCTCGCCATCTTCCGTTTCGACCAACTTTCCTAACGATCCGTAAGGCCATTCTTACGTAAAGCCTTGCCGACTATAAAACCATAGTCCTATCAACCACCTAGGTACTTATCTCTTCCGGTTTTTCGGATTTCCGGATTTCCGAAGCGGTCGACCTTAGCACTAGATGTTTTGAGATGTTTCGAGTAATAAAGCAAGGTGCTCATCGGCGCTGGAAGAACATACATTCTGGGCCCTGTCTTATTCGATTTGATGGAAAAATGACCAAATACTAGCTATTGTGGTTTTCGATAACGAAAAACATCGAAATCTCATTTAGGAGAGATCGTGTACTGACATTATACCAATGCATCGGCTATTCAGCGTCGTTGGTGATCGCCCAGTTCATATAGTTGCCTATGTCATTCGTTTGTAGCAGCACGATCAGCAATGCTAGCCGATACGAGAAAATATCACTTGAATCGAATGCGTTTCATTATTAGGCCCTGGAACAAATCCTCTAAAGGCAATGCAGTGGAAGTAGTCTTAGTACATGGTCTGGATAACATAAGAGAGGATAACATAGGAGAAGAATTGGTAGGTATCTTAAGGTAAGCTAGAGTGATAGTTGAGGTGAAATTCGTAAAACTAAAAATCAGAAAGTTGAAAATAAAAATAAGAATAAAATAACGATTTAAGTAGAAACTAAAATTAAGATAAGAATAAAAATAAAAACAGTGAAAGTTAAAGTAATATAAACATAGAAGAAAATTAAGAGAGGTGGCAGAGTAATCAGATAGAAAATAGTAAGATAGCGTTAGTAAGGTAAAAGTAACAGTGAGGTACAGTAGGAATGGAAGTGACAGCAAAATGAACTAGTGAAAGAGAGAAAATAAAGTGAGAAATATAGCGAATAGTGAAAAATTCCTTACCCCACTACTAAAGCACAGAGCAAGAAGATGGGCTGCCAGACTTGATTTCAAAAGTGGTAGAGATTTAAAGTCTCTGATGCTACTTGGCAAGCTATTCCAGAGATTTGCCCCGGTACCGCAGAAGACTTGTCGCAAATATCAGTCTTGTGAGTAGATACGGCGAGAACACCACCCTTGTCTCGGCGCATAGGACCACGATCGACCCTACCCCAGTTCCGCATAGAACAGAGAGATGTGAGCATCATGCTTTACGCTGCAAATAAACCTAATGCAAGCGGTCAGGGCGCGCTGCAGTCTAATATCAAGTTTAATCGACAGGTCAAAGTAAACCAAGCAACAGTAATCTAGACAGGGAAAGATTAGAGACGAGATGAGAGCCTTATGAAGCGTGAGTGGCAGCAAGTCCTCGCAGATTTTTAGCTGGTGCAAATTACTGAAGATTTTATTCGAAATGTCTTGTACACGGTCATGTCAAGTCAATGTCCTACTCATATCCACTCCAAGATTCTAAACTTTACTTGAGTACGGGGCGGATATATCCTCGACCGTGATCTTACTAAGCTATTTAAGGTCCAATCTATCAATGAATCTGGCGGTTCCAATGATTATTCGATCCGATCGAGTAGAAGAAGATTATCAGCTGCGTGGTCGCAAATTGTATGGACGTTGTGGTTGACAGCAGTAATAGCTGACTCAAGCTGGTCAATGTGACAGTGGTGGTAAAGCTGCAGGTCATCTATACCGTGAGCGTCAGGTGAACCGCGTCAGTGAAACGACGATGGCGCTAGCTTTCTTGAAATTTAAAGGGAGAACTAGTACACCAAGCATATACCTAGTTTAGTTGCGATTTAATATGATTACCCCATGGTCCGCGGAGGCAGACATTGTACTTGGTTGACAGATATCAGACGTGTTGTTAGGGTTATAATAATGTGGAGTTGTACGCAAAATAGTGAAAATACGTGATGAATGTTTTAAAAATTTATCAAACAATTTGTAACAATAGATCAGCCAACTACAGCGTTTTGGTTAATCGTCAGTTATTGTGAATACATGTCTGGAAATTCTAAAAATTCTACTGCAAATTTTTGTAACCTGTGAAGCATAACCTTGAAAAACATTTCGACAGCTGTCTAACATATCTAATGGTGGTCCGCGTCTATCCTTCGGAAGGCCTAGGAATATTTTCGGGATGGGAGTTAGTTCCTCTTATAAATTTCAAGAAAGCTAGCGCCACCGTCGTTTCACTGACCCGGTTCACCTGAGGCTCACGGTATAGAATTTGTGCTGTGACGTGAACTATCTACGGGGAGGAAAAGACCCTGGTCCAGCACAATTCGGCGCTTTCCCGTGATAACAAAAATTATTAACAAAGACTAAAGTTGGGCGCCAGACGCTACTGCGTCAATCAATTAACGATTACTATAACATAAACCCAGAAGATATAAAACAGACGAGATCGCGACGATCGACAACGCAACTAGCTCAGATTAACAAAGAACTTAAAGTAGAGGGGCAGGGTACACCATTAAACAATTATAATTTCCTTCAATGTGCCTTGCGGCCGTATATTCTATTTAAACATCGATAGTCAGGCAAATATTTTAGCACAAGTTATACGATAGTGATGTGAAAGCACAATTGATAGAAAATTATTTAATTAACAATGACAACATCAAAAATTTAGGTAACATCAACCAGAGAAAATTACGATAATAAATTAATTACAAGAAATTAATTAAAGTAACATAAGCGATAGAGTATCAGAAATATTAAGGTAGAGATTACAGAACAGAATAGCAATAGTAAAACAGATCAAACGCATTCAATATAACAGAAAGATAAGCGATAGTTTGTTACGATAGAATTTGAGCGAGAAAGATAGTTTTTACGCAGTTTCTAGGAATAATACCAGCAATAAGCCAGCGTCAGAGGTGACTCGATACAATGCAAATTGACTATACTCCAGACTCGGTATCACAGAGCGATACTTCGTACTCCAGGCAAAATTAAATCATAACGCGACTTACTACAGGCATTAAACTGTTTAATAAAAAGAAATCAGTAACAAACGATACCGGTTCTCAAGATTTTTCATCGATACGCTATTTAACTCATAATTAACGAAATCTCAGAAGCTATACTAAAGATAGGGGCCGTAGTCACCCGAGATACAATAATTATTTATTTTTAGCGATACAATATAATCTGAACGATACTGAAGCGAATTGAAGATACTGAATTAACGATAGCCAGATAGTAAATCTAAATCAAAGGTACTGAAGATAATTAATACAAAAGATACGTTATACGATAGTAATTTGAACGAACAAAATATAATTTACGCGAAATATAATAACTTATACGAAACTTAACTTAACTAATCGCGGTAACGCGGTGCGTAACGCAAACCGCGGCTACTCCTTGCCAGGGATATTCCAGGGAACTTTTACGATAGCATGCACGATTTATACAATATTACAAAATGAAATAAGAAGTAAAACAAAATAGCGAAATAGAATAAAACAAGCAATAGCAAAGATAGTATGATAAAGATAGCAAGAAAAGAATATTAGATAGGTCTACGTAACTCAAGCAGGCACGAGGTTGCTTATTAATAAATTAATTAACGATAGCTGAGCTTCTTAGCTCACAAACCAAACAACAGAATAAAAGATAAATTAAGCAACTTCGTGTCTTCACAAAAAGATCAAGACCTTACCTTAAAGATGAATTCAAACAGTACTCGATATTTTCACTAACACTATTTTAATGATACTCGATACGATATGAGCACGTGGCGATGAGTGTAGCTCCGGCGAAGAAGTAGAATGGGTAGCTCGTGTCACTCCCTTATATAGGCTTTGTTTCCTTGCTTCTAGAACATTCCAGCTAGCGAGAGGTCACGTGACGATAGAGTAAAATTTGAGTTTTAATTCTCGTCGCTAATTGGTTGACAGGTGTTCGTCATTTTCGTCATACGTAGATCTGGTAGTGGGATGCGTAGGGGTACCTGTCGTGCCTCGCTCGTCGGTTTCTTACCCCTCATCCTGCCGCCTTCCTTCGTAATTCCCCTCTGGCGCTGGATTCAAATTCAAATCTCGCTCGCCAGAGCTTGAAACGATATTTTAATACTTTAAAAATCGAAACGATAGCATCGTGCTGGGAGCACTAGGAACCTCGCTCACGATGGGGAAATCCTTAGGTCGGAACGCTGTACCGGGGGTTTTCTTGACCAACCACGGCCGCGATAACGGTTTCCAAGACAGTAGCTGTTGTCGAGTCTAATTCGGCTCCAGGCCGATAAGTTGCAGAACCGGGAGGCTGTGAAGTGCGCTTCTCGCGCGGCCCTATACGCCGATTCCGCAGCATTTAGATAAAGTGAAGACGATAGTTGCATCGGATGACGGGAGGGTTTTTTTTCGTGCTCCTCGCACACCCCTATACGCCGCCTATCCGGAAGTAGAGCAGACAGATCTCCTGACCGAGAGTTGACGCTATTCTTTGACGCTTCCCTGGCGAATCAAAGAGTTGCACGTCGTAGCGATACGTATTTCTTTTAGCCGAGACTTCGTAGACTGGATTGTTCGATAGTTTTTCGGAAGGATCCCTCGACGGTAGTTTCCTCGTTGAATATCGTGATCGTCGTTACAAAAATGACATAGAAATGATAAAAATAACAAGAATTAATTAAATCTAGTTTTCCCTAAATCCTTAAGTTCAGCGCTGGAATATCCCCTTTGGCTACTACTCATCGCCGTACGATAGATCGCGTCTTGGGACTGGTATTTTTCTAATACCACGTCACAGTGCTTACACGTAGTCAGGACTCGGAGTAGCGATCGTTTATGTAAAGAGAAAAAAGCAGGGCCCAAGAACCGATCCATGCAAAACTTTTGCGATCAAAGATGCCCAGGACGATTTAATCTCTTTCAAGCCCACAGCAGCCTGCTGCCATCCCCCTAGATGAGACCAATATCACGTCAGGACAGCATCAGAAAAGCGACACTAAATAGGGACAGCAATCCGTCGGACTACCATCGTTTGTGTACTTGCGCTTTTACGGATCTAGCTTGACCTATTTCTGTTACTGACGCTTATCTTATCTTTTTTGCTGGTATATTAACTTTATTTCATGTCATTTTTATTTTAAATAATTTTACACCTTCCTTTTTCTTACTTCAAGTTATTATTATGTAAGCCATACGATAATTTTTTGTCATGCGATGTCATGACTATTCGCCTTTGTATCTTCTGTTGTGCACTACAGTGTCAAATCAACTAAAGCGAATTGAAAATAAACTGAAAATGAACCATGTTGCCATTTCGAAATCCCGATTTATCCAGTTTCCGAATTGGCCATCAATTTCTATTTTTAATTTTTTTTTTTTTTTTAATCCTCTTTGGTAAATTCTTCGTTAATCATTTTCTATTGTCACCAATGTGTCTGTTTCAATTCGTGATCCGACATTGAATCTAAGACAATTCATTTTTACACAAAGTATACATGGCATGAATTTCAATGAATTCCTATTCCGAAGTACGTAATCGAATATTCACTATCCGAATGCATTCCAATCAGAATCAAATGTGATTTGTCAGTAAGAATTCTCATTTCTGGTTTGATCAAAAAATAGCTCTCATTCGCACTTGCTGACCCAGATGTTTCATCTCGTTTCGTGGAAGCCACCAGGTGTTACTCACCACAGCAAAGCAAGTCGCTGCTCATGAGGTCTTGTAGATTATTACCAATAATTATTGTGGAACTGCTGTTGTCATCAGAACCTGATAGTTAGAGCCATGAGTAGGGTGTAAAGACGGACTGCCAAGTTTTGACTATTTCTATACAGTTTTTCAACTTCCCGCTCTAGCAAGAGAGAAGTTATTGTAATCACCCCGAGAATGAAATGTTGAGTTTCCACCAGATCTCTACGTTTGAAGGTCAAGAAAATCAGTTTCGACTATTTTTATATAGACCTCTGGGTGTGTGTATATTTGTATGCATGTATGTATGTATGGGTGTGATCAGTTTTTTTGTCCGACGATATCTAGAAAAAAAATGATCAGATTTTAATGAAATTCATATTAATCAACGCAGATTCTCCAAACTTGAAACTGATTACATTCTGGATTCGACCGGTTCAGTAGTTTCGAGATATTTACAGAACAAAATTAAAAAAAAATCATTTAATCGACCACATCTCGTGAAAGAATCGACGGATTCGAATAAAGAATGGTATCTCAATATCTTTCGGATCGTTAATCACGAATACAAGGTCAGAATTTTTTCATCCTTTTCATCTGAAAATTCCCTATACCAATAATTATTTTAAGAAATCTCTATGAATGTGTTTCTTGTTTTTTCAACTTGACAGATTTGGGCAAGAAGCTTTAGGACTGGCCCATCGTGGTCAGCTGATTTACCTGCTTATTGCGAGCTATAAAATATACGTAAATTTTTTTCAAATGAATTGTGAGATGGTCGATCTTTTGAGTACTTGTTATGCAAAAAAGAGCCCCCTTAGGTGGACCAGATCTTCGAATCCAAAAAATAAGCTAACAAAGACGGACTTGACCGCTATTTCTAATTGGCAAGGTGAAAAATATTTTCCACCTTCAATGAATATTTGAGAACTTTTCTGAATCGCGACAAACAGTAACACTGCTTCAAAGTGTCGTAACTACAGTCTGTGTTTTGCCGCTTTTAAGCAGTACCAAACTAATCTAGATAATGCATACATTTTCATACTTTCTCATTGAAAAGCTTCTAAAAATCGCGCGGTTCAATTTTTGAAACTGATCCATCTCCGTCAAAATTCATTATGACGTTGAGCGAAATATACAAAGTATTAATTAATTTGGGGAAAGTTAAGATAAGGAAGAAAACAAGCATACTGGTGACTCTTGACTAGCTCCTTGATCGTATTTAATTGTAAGTAAAAATGGTAGCGGTATATCAAGCCAACCCAGGTGAGATTCGAGATTCGAATTGAGCCAATTTGAGAGCAGATAACAGATGGGTTCATGGCCGTTTCTTCTAGTCCAGCGGTTTCCGTGCGGTGTGTCAGACCTCAAACAATGATCAGACCGCCACGCCTGTAGCCGGTCGGCTGTTTGTAGCTGAGTTACACCGGTTGACGAGTCCTCATGAAACAGCGCTATCTCACCATGCTGGTTGGAAAGAGCGCTAAGTCGCCGTGCTGCCTAGAAAATGCCTATCTGGTTGTGCTTGTTAGAAAAGGACTATGTCATCGGGCTTGTTGAAAAGTGCTATCTCAATTTTACTGTTTTAATTAATGTCAATTATCAATATAGCTCAATAACATACATATATTTGAAACTTAATACTTTTTACTTCGTTCTTTGAAAAAAAAAAAAAAAAAAACGATAGTTTTTTCTATGCATATTTTCACGTTTATCGGCAGGGAGATCGAGAGAAAGTGGAGAAACTGAGGAAAAAATCGAGTCACACCGATTTCAATAATCTCTTGTCATTGCTTCCAACATCCTGTGGTAATGCAATATCAATTTGATATTTCATTGTATTTGTTTGATACTATAGTGTCGTTTCTAGTAGTTAACGTTGGGATAGCGCTTTTCAAACCAGCATGGTGAGATCACGCTTTTCTAACAAGCACGGCGAGATAGCGCTCTTATAACCAGCACAACGAGATTGCGCATCTCTATCCAGCACGTCAATATAGAGCTATTCTAGGTAGCGCAGCGACTTGACGCTTTTCTAACTAGCAAGGCGAGTTAGCACTTTAGCGAGTAAGGACCCGTCGAGGTGATAGCATGAGCACCATAGAATCGAAATGCTTGCAAATGAATTTATACAACGGCTCTGAAACCGTCTCTTATATACTCTACTATTTGCAAATTTGAAATGGCTAATCTGGAAACGGCCACACCTTCGACATTTCTTCGTTAAGCAGTTTTGTCTTAGATTTTAATGAGAAATCTAGTAGTACCTATAAACCCCTTCATTCTAAAACACCCTATGTTTGCTAATTATTTGGCGAAGTGGTAGCGCACAGGATATCTAAATATTTTCAAAAATACTGACGTTGCGAGGTATGCTGGTGAATAATTCAAGGATAAGGTAGTAGCAGCTTTGTGGTAAAATGATTTAAAGCTGGATGCGTTACGAAACCCTTGAGGGGACTTGAAAATCAAACTCACTGTAATCCCATTCCCAGAATTCATCGGTGCCAGCTGTTGGCAGTACTGTGCTCCATGCCTCTACACACACCATAAAAATACAAATAAAAATGTAAGAAACGAAATTGAGCGTCGAACTGAAAATATTATCATTATAGATGGCGAAGCTTAGTACTAGTTATCAGAAAGTGAGTTAGCAACTTTAAAGGACGCAGGTTTCATTCGAAATTCATTATTTGAGTGTCCGCGATAAATCCGTGCAACGGGATGTAGGTACCCGTAGTTCGGCTTACGACTAAGCATGAGAAAACAGTACAGATCACCGTTACATAAGCGTGCTGATGTCTGTTCAGTACGTGATAAGATGCGCATGATCAATCTAGCAAGAAGCAGCAGAATTACTGCATCTTTTGATATGAATTGTATAGTGCAATTTGTTGTGCACTCAAGGAACGATGTTTATGATAAAGTATTAGAAATGAATTGTAACGTGTCAGAATTTCGCCCTCATAATTTTTATATCCATAATAGATCCGTAATGCATATACTGAGAATGTCCCTTGAATGTGCACAGCCGTCTTCACAACCGCCAGTTTTTACCTCTCACATATAATTGAGGTCGTGATTCGGAAATGCTAAGAAAGCTTTTATTGGTGGGTGTGAAACTTTCTACTGGGTTTCACTGTGCAATTAATTATTTGTTATTTTGTGTAAATAAAGAATTCTTTCACAATGAACGTTATTTTTATCAACCTATCTTAATGACTTTTCAGATTTGATTCCAGATATTTCTTGAAATAAATAATTTTCAGCAAATATTTCTAGCGATCAATTTTTGTTCTTCCATTAAATCTTTCATTGCGATTATTGAATTATCTTTCGATAATGATCATCTTATCACGAACTGCTGAGTGATGCTATTTTTTCTTTGATGATTCACGATAAATTAAAATGAATAGTAACATAACCAAAATTCGCTATTTCATGCGCATGAGTATAACATCTCTCGCCCAATTTCTTTCAAGTTTCTTGCCTCATACGCTCAAATATCGCCGCGGGACAATCTTTCCGGCCAATAAAATCGAAGTGTTTTTCGCATGCGCAGTCGAATGTACACATCCAAGAGACGTTCCCGGGATACGTTATTTTTTCACTACCAGTATTTCAATGTGATGTTACGGCGGAGCACTGTGTGATGTGTCCTGAATTGCGCTTCAGTGCTTCTAGCGCTGTAAAATAGAACAGGCTAATTTCAGTGGAATAGGAAACCTCGTTACAGGTCGAGTTCACCGATGTTACTGTAAATTTGTACACTTGGCGAGGTTGATTCTGAGCCGGAAATGAAAATCAGAAAATTTACTAGGCTGATTGTTACTAGGCAAGTAACTAGACAGTCTACTGCGAAACCAGTAGGAGCTGTCTGCTAAACCGAGTCTGACACCGAGTGACGTCATTCTGAAGTGATCTTTTCGAAACTTAGCAGACAGCTCGTATTTTGCAGCAGACTGTCTAGCTACTTGCCTAGTAACAATCAGTCTAGTAAATTTTCTGATTTTCAATTCCGGCTCAGAATCAACCTCGCCAAGTGTACATCGATTCTTGTTTATAGAGTGTGGAATTTTCCAGAATATTAGATCATAACATCGACATTTGTTCCCACAGCATCAATTCAAAGTATTTAGCTAAATTTCGAATTTAATGTATTATTACTTGACTTTTCTGTTCCAAACGTGGTTTGTGAATGAAAATAATATCATTATGGTGCAAAGTCAATCGAAAATTTTTCGTCGAATCTGAAAATGCCTTTATTTTTTCAGAATTCCAAAAAAAAAAAAAACGTATTCCTTTCAAAAAATCAGAGCTCAAAAACATACACTTGAATTCGCAGAAAATTTCCGATCGACTATGCACTATAATAATATTATTTTTATTCACAAACCAAGTTCAGAAGAGAAAAACCAAGTAACAGTACATCAAATTCAAAATTTAGCTGAATACTTTGAATTGATGCTGTAGGAACAAATGTCAATGTTATGATCTAATATTCTTGAAAATTCCATACTTTATATATGAGAATCAATGTACAAATTTACAGTAACATCGGTGAACTCGGCCTGTAATGAGGTGTTTTATTCCCCTGGAATTGGCCAACAGTTGCAATCGCTGTATGCCAGTTAAAATTTTACGCTACGAGGTGATTCGACAAGCGTCTGTCCTCCTAAGGTAGACTGAAAAAATGACAAATAATTAGAAAACGGTAGGCTTATAGTTTTCAATTCATGATAACTAATCAATTACCTTGTCAGAACTTTTTTCCCCTGTTATGAAGATCCAAAGATCTCAGATTCGACAAACCTCGCGTTCACGAAAAAAACGCGTTAAGAGATGGAGAAATCTTATTTTTTTTCGATTTATTTAATATTTAATTATTGATTATTAATTAATACATTTTTCAAGTCTAATTGCTACATTCATGTGATTAGTGATCTCAAATATCAAATATACTATTTATAATTTGATTATTTAGGTATGTTAAAGCCGTTAAGGCTTTATTATCCTACCATCATGGTAAAATAAGGCCTACAGGCAAGGTTTTTAAAAATGTTGAATTTTATTTTTGTTTATGGTACAAGTCATCATTTTTTGTTTATATTTTATAGGAATTGTACCTAAATGATGATTATTATTAAAACCTGTTGATTGAATTGGATATTTTTCATTTTATTTCAAATATCCCTTAGCTAGGCCTTATTACCCGCAGGTACCTTAGTACTTGGTAGAATTTCGCCTAGCCATCAAGTTTACTAAATATATAGTTGCGCCGTTTGCTTTGTTTGTCAATTCTTCGAATGTCGGGATTTGTCTGGGTTCCAATACCATTTGTTTATTCATGTCTTTGGGATCCATGCAAATACGAATGGAATCGTCAGGTCTTCTAACAAACACAAGTGCGATTACCCAGTCTGATGGTTCTTCTTTTTTTCTATCATTTCCTCGTTTTCTAATTTGTTTAAAGCTTCTTTGAGAGAGGCCATCAGCGGTAAAGGAACGCTCGTTATCTTGTTCCTTCTCGTTATCTTGTTCTTTTGCTGCAATAAACAAATAATCGTCAGAATCGTCTGTAACTTTTTTCGATATCATTTATTCTACGCCCTTCTTCTCTTGGTTTGTTCTTTTTGAAGCATTGCTCTATGAAGTGAATTTTTCCTTCACACAATATACGTGTTAAATTATATGCCAGGCATTTGTTTATGGGATGAGATCTACCGCATTTTGTACACGAATTTATAAACTTAGCCTTTTGTTTGTATTTCGCTTGATTCTTGGTGTTGTGTGTGATGACTTCTTCACTGCGTCGACCGTTGCTGTTTGTTTTGTTTCCATCTGCTGTGATCTCTCCTGCGACTTTTTGATGATGAAGCATAGGTCTATTGAGCAATATACAATTCGTGTCCCAATCAGAAAATGGTCGATAAAGCTGTGAAAGAGGAGTTGGCGATGCTACGGGAGTTGAGAGTGGAGGCGCAGGCGACGGTGGATTGGTGAGGATGCGGAATGCGAAAGCAAGAAAAAGAGAAGAACAAAAGCGAGAAAGGGAGGGGCGGGAGAGAGCGGAGCGTGAAAGAAATGAACAGAAGAATGAGGAGCGGGAGAGAGAGGAGCGGCAGGAAGAGGAACGGGAGAGAGGAGAGGTGCTTGACAGAAAAAAACTATGGCTTCGCCTAGCGGTGTTTTGTAGTAATTTCTCTCGGACTAATCTTCGGATAAGCCACATGTAATCATTTTTTTAACGAGTTCGTCATCAAGAGCGCCCAATTTGCACTTTTGAGCTCTTTTCATATGTTCGGTGATAAATGGTTCTAGGCTTTCCCCTGGTTCTAGACATTATAACAAGAATTGATGTCTTCCGGAGGTCAGGTTTTCTTTCGGCAGGTAATGATTTTCAAATTTCCGTAGAAGGTGTGCTCATTTGCTCACTTCCTCCGTAGCAAATGTTAACGTTGAGTAAATTTTGAACCCTTTTTCTCCAATATAATAGAGTAATCGCGCGCATTGTGTTGCTTCTGATTTTTTATGGCTTCTGCAGCTATGAGATAATTTTGAAACCTCACTCGCCATATTCACCAGTTTTCTGCGACGTTGCCCTCCATTGCCATAGGCGGGATTCCTCTAAGTTCTGATGCCATTTTCTAGTCACTTTTCACCTGATTTATTTATCTCTTTCACTGATTCGTATCACTCCACTTAACTTTTCACTTGCTTTGATTTATTGGTTATGTAATATTTTCTCTAATAATTCATATTCGGCTATTTGGACGCGATTTCTCAAAAACTAATGTACCGATCTTAATGAAATTTTGCACACTTCTTCAAAATAGGATCGACTAGTAATTGAACGAAGGATTTGAAAAAAAAAATTGAAATCTGAAGTTTTGGCAGAGTTTTCTAATTTTTCGTATAATTTACACTAGGTATAGCCTTGTAAAATTAGTTGTAGCCCAAAAATAATCCTTCGTTCAATTACTAGTCGATCCTATTTTGAATAAGTGTGCAAAATTTCATTAATATCGGTGCATTAGTTTTTTAGAAAACGTGTCCACCGACTTTCAAAAGGGGTCTCCGAAGACCAGTTCTCAACAGCTGAAATTGCAAAATTTTTCAATGAAAATCTTACACAATATTGTTCAAATTTTGTTCTTTTATATGCTCAAAAGTTGGAATGAAATAATTCTTTCATTATATTGAATAAAAAAAATTAGAGAAAATTTACTTTTTTTTTACCTTTGAAACCCATGTAACCCCTTGATGCATGTGCGGCGATGCGTTCTATATCATCTAAATCCCTCGACAAATAGTAATGTTAAACATGGTAGTCTCATATAAATGAATATTTTCAGAAACACTTTTTTACCAGTTACCATATAATCTTTTCTATATAGTTGTAGTTGATTCGTAAGCCAAAGCAAGATAAATAATGTATTGACAGCACAGAGGCCTGAATGAATAACACCCAGGACCATTTCTTGCTTTCCAAGCACTATGTAGTGTAACGTTGCAGCTTTACTTCTGCCTTTACAGAGGACTCCCTGCCCATGGCCGGTATATTTAGAAAAAGTATGAGTGATATCACGAGCGTGTGGAGCAAGTACGACTGCGAGAGTGCATGGGAACGTGACTTGAGACCCGAACCGACTCCGTCTGGTGGCCGCGACTTGCAAATCTAGACCTGGCGACGGATTTGTTTTGTTTATTTTTTTTGTCGCCTGAGGGGCCGTTCCTCTCTAAGGTACCCGACGACAAGTTCGAACTACGCGCCGGAGGAGCAGACGGCTGGAGCGTACGACGACGGCCTAGGCGATACCCGGATAGCGGTGCTCCGTTCCCGAGGACGGACACAGAAAGGCCAGAGGCACTGGGAGCGGCGACGACGCTCTACAACGAGGGATACGGCGGTGGAAGTGAGTCCCGCCGCCAGCAAGAGCTCACCACCCGTGCCTACGGAAGTCCGGAACCCGGAGCCTACGATGGAGAGTCACTGACGGGTCGATGCGCGCTCGCGATGACGTCACGGCTCGCTGTGAGCCCGTCGGGGAACCCCCTGACGTTAGCCCTAGATCTAAGTTACGGGTGGTCGATAGTCGATCACCCCTTGCGCATGAAAATCGCGCCGGTTAGCAACAGGCTGCCGGTGCGTCACTCGTACTTAGGCAACGTTAAGAGCTAGACCAAAAACAAAAAGTTCCGAAGAGCTAATAGAGAGTGTGAGCTGTCTGCGTGTGTGGGTGCCAAACAGTGACCACCCTTTTGGATTTTTCCGGATAACCGAGGCCGGTTACATGGAACAGGCCCAGTCCTATCTGCAGTTCCTGTGTCAGGGTAAGTGAGACTTTTCTGCTCACAGCGCAAGTAGCCACGTGCATCGGCCATCTTAGCGTCTTTGCTAGCCTTGCCACGGGGTAAAACCCAGTAGTTATTCAGTTACCGGCACTTGTGCGGCCGATTTCCCTGTGGTAGACCGTAGCCACGGTCTACGCGGTACCTTTTCAGTAAAAGGACAGTACGCCGAGTAATTAAACGGCTAGAACCGGGTTTTGACACCTCGCGAGGCCCAGACGTCGGACATCACCTCAAGTCACGGGAGTGCGAGTGAGACAGGGCGACGGTACAGGCGGTTACCTGCCTAGACTAGTGTAGGTTGGCTAGAAACAATTTGATTACTTATTAATTGTCCGGCGACCGCCTCTCGGCTGTTGAATTAAGTACCAGCGCTAATACGAGTCCGAATCCGTTCGGCCTAGCCGGCTAACGACGAATTAGTCTAGGAAAATTTAAACCATAGCTCCGGGGTTATATTTTGGTGGCCGTTAGTGCGTTATACTAGGTCGGCCGGATTGTGCGGTAATAGACCGATCGATTAAGAGAGAACCGTTAATAAAAGATTGTTCAGAAATTAGCGAGGACGTCCGGGTAGATCTAAGATCGATTGTTGTCACGGAATTCGTTTCGGGTTTGGCATTTCGCGTACTATTTGAATTTTTTTTTGGCATTGTATCGAGTCAAGGTAGCTGCGGCTAGCCTCTCGTGGAACGGGGAACCGTATTTTGTATTCTGAAAATCGTCAACGGCCGAAGTGCCGAATAAATTGTTATTATTGTTTGAAACGAACCGTTGGTCTTCGAGTACGTCATTTTCAGCCCGGTTCCCCCTGTTCCCTGAGCCAACGCTCCCCGATCCCTCTCCGCGGTACTGGTTAGTCAGACCCGTCCGGAATTGACCGGAGACGGCCGAGTATCTCGGCAGTCGTCGCTCTGAAATCGGCGAGTGCACTCGCCTGGCGCCCAACTCTACGGCCGGTAAGGCAGAACTCGGTTGGCACTGAATCTGAGAGGCGCAGCTACGACCGAGGGCTACGAACAGCTGTTCAGCGTGTACGCGGCTAACGACGTGCCGACTCTAGCGGCTACGTTGTCAAAAATTAGCACGTTACAGTAGATATCTTTGTTCGTGCATTTACTGAATACGATATATATTTGACACATTAAATCAACGAAAATATCCAGAAATTAAAATATTTAGTTATTTGATCAGTGCATAATTGATTGTATCACATATACATATAAGACTTCATGCGGTTCAATAACAACATCTATAACCCAACCTCAAAATTGCGTGCTTAATCATTTTATGAGAGATTATTATAATTTCGCCCTTCAGTTTAAATGTAAATTTCATAATAAGTAAGTATAGGGAGCATAAAAGAGAAAATGAAATTTCCAAAATGTTTAAATGTATAAATATGAAATGAATATGAACAGAATTAGGTTATGATTCTGTAACAGAACTGACAGCTTGTCTAGGGAGTCCGTAGTCCTGCGCAATTGATTCTCGATCTTACGTCAACATTGCCGATAAAAGCGCCATCTAGCTGTTGATGTCAAGTACTCATATTTCCGCTGTCTAATGGTGCTATAGTGACCGTTCTTTCCTGATTCTAATCCGCATAAATTTAGTGCACTGTAATCTGGCTGAATAAGGTGAAGGTATGGAGTCTAGATGTGAGGAGACCGAACTCTGTAACACGGAAGCATGTCAAGTTCTGTAGCCAGCCAACATATAGCTATCATAGCCCCTCATACGACGTGCCTCTACTGGCACTAAGTAAAGGCTGAGGTCGTCATTCAACTACGCCATTTAATAGTGTTCAAGCGTAGAATTCTGATAAAAGAAAGAAGGCGGGAGGCAGATTAAATATCCCCTTTGCTTGTGTGTGCCTATCCTTATTGACGGCATGCTTTATGTGTGAATGATGCAATGCATGTACCAACTGTGGTGGCAACATGTCTAATGTGTGAATGATGCTATGTATGTGCCAACTGTGGTGGCAACATGCCTAATGTGTGAATGATGCTATGCATGCGCCAACTGCGGTGGCGACATGCCTAATATGTGAATGATGCTATGCATGTGCCAACTGTGTGGCAACATGCCTAATGTGTGAATGATGCTATGCATGCGCCAACTGCGGTGGCGACATGCCTAATATGTGAATGATGCTATGCATGTGCCAACTGTGTGGCAACATGCCTAATGTGTGAATGACTCTATGCATGTGCCAACTGTGTGGCAACATGCCTAATATGTGAATGATGCTATGCATGTGCCAACTGTGTGGCAACATGCCTAATGTGTGAATGACTCTATGCATGTGCCAACTGTGTGGCAACATGCCTAATATGTGAATGATGCTATGCATGTGCCAACTGTGTGGCAACATGCCTAATGTGTGAATGACTCTATGCATGTGCCAACTGTGTGGCAACATGCCTAATGTGTGAATGATGCTATGCATGTGCCACCTGTGTGGCAACATGCCTAATGTGTGAATGATGCTATGCATGTGCCAACTGTGTGGTAACATGCCTAATGTGTGAATGATCACTGATACTTGAATGAGTCAGCAAGAATATGAGTAGCATGATTCGAAACGTATGAGGATATCAATGTGATAGGGATGCGACTACTACACCTGTGTGAACTTAGCATCTCATTTACTAGCATCTCATGAAAAGACTGTTGTTCCTATAGCATCCCCTGAAGTTCTACAGTTCCTGATAGTTCTTATTGATAGTTCTGTAAGAACTACCCCCGAAAATCGATTTTTAAAAACTGAGATGCTAGCGGCTGGAACCTGGCATCTCACAAGTTAAAATACAAACTCGTATCCGCCACAATCAAGAATATAATGCGTTCTATGAGAGTTCCGAGTAGTTTCGAATGAATGGTAGAGAGTTCCGACCTCTGAAATTATTCCAGTTGATTGTTTATAACAATTGAGCAGTACCAAGTGTGAAAAGGTGAGATGCTGTCTCCTATTCCGACAAAGAAGGTGAGTACGGGCAATATTCTAGTAGTTCTTGCAATTTTCAGCTGGAAGGGACAGAGTTCCGGCCTCTGGAATTATTCCCGTCGATTGTTTATAACAATTGAGCAGTACCAAGTGTGAAAAGGTGAGATGCTGTCTCCTATTCCGACAAAGAAGGTGAGTACGGGCAATATTCTAGTAGTTCTTGCAATTTTCAGCTGGAAGGGACAGAGTTCCGGCCTCTGGAATTATTTCGGTCGATTGTTTATAACAATTGAGCAGTACCAAGTGTGAAAAAGTGAGATGCTGTCTCCTATTCCGACAAAGAAGGTGAGTACGGGCAATATTCTAGTAGTTCTTGCAATTTTCAGCGAGAAGGGACAGAGTTCCGGCCTCTGGAATTATTCCGGTCGATTATTTATAACAATTGAGCAGTACCAAGTGTGAAAAAGTGAGATGCTGTTTTCTATTCCGACGAAAAAGGTGAGGACGGACAATATTCTAGTAATTCTTGCAATTTTCAGCTGGGTTTAGGAGATATTCCTCACACAAGCTCGCCGAATTGTTTGTTGAATGGTAAATACATCAATTAGATGCTGCTTCGCGACTTTTTTCTCACTTTCTGCGTTACCAGAGCCAACGACGAGGACGTAGTGAGAGATGGCTCAATTTTTTTTTTTTGTTTTTTTTTTTTATTTAATTTTTTTTTTGTTTTTGTTTTTTCTTTTTTTTTCAATTGTTTCGTATTTTTTCGTAGTTTGTTTTTTTCTTTTTTTCGTTTATAAGTATATATTTTTTATTTTTGGGATTATTATATGTATGGTATATATATTTATCTTCTTTTGTATTATTACATATACTGTATATATATGTTTCATTTCTTAGAAAATTCTATGTATGATATATACATTTTTTATTTTCTGTTTTATTATACATATATATGTATGATATATATATATATATATATATATATATATATATATATATATATATATATATATATATATATATATATATATATATATATATATATATATATATATATATATATATATATATATATATATATATATATATATATATATATATATATATATATATATATATATATATATATATATATATATATATATATATATATATATATATATATATATATATATATATATATATATATATATATATATATATATATATATATATATATATATATATATATATATATATATATATATATATATATATATATATATATATATATATATATATATATATATATATATATATATATATATATATATATATATATATATATATATTAGGGTGTGTCAAAAAAATTCGATATTTTTTTTTCTTCGCTCTCCGCTCAAAATATCGTAGGATATGTTCAAACAAACATTCTGACCAAATAACAGCTCTTAATTCCAATTTTAAAAGGTCCATCATCGAATTTGAAGTTTTACCATTTAAATAACACAGAAAAATGATTTTTTTACCTTATTTATTCTTGCAACCCAGGAAGAATTTTTTTTTTCAAAAAACCCATGACTATGCCTTAAAATAGATTAAATTTGAAACAAAAAATTTTATTGAGCCGAGTATCTGTCTTCGTTATTCGATTTCTTACAGAGCTTTGAAATTAAAATTTTCCATTTTTTGAATTTTTCAGCTAAACTATTGGAGTTAGACGAAAAAGTTGAAATACAATTTTGTAGTTTATCTAACGCACTACAAAAAAGTTTCAGGCAAATTTTTTGTATCGTCAATATTCAAAAAGTTATACGCGTGTAAAGTCATTATTTTTGTATTAATACATTTTTTTGAAAACCATCAAAATAAGGTTAAATAAGTCAGTAACTTTTGATGGGTGACAATATAAAAAATTGTACTAGGGCAATTTCTCTTAAAATTTAATTTTTCTATGGTTCTCTATTGTTTTTTTGTATAAACATCGATATTTTACTTAGAAAAAATGTATTAATACAAAAATAATGACTTTACACGCGTATAACTTTTTGAATATTGACGATACAAAAAATTTGCCTCAAACTTTTTTGTAGTGCGTTAGATAAACTACAAAATTGTCCTTTAACTTTTTCGTCTAACTCCAATAGTTTAGCTGAAAAATTCAAAAAATGGAAAATTTTGATTTCAAAGCTCTGTAAGAAATCGAATAATGAAGACAGATACTCGGCTCAATAAAATTTTTTGTTCCAAATTTAATCTATTTTAAGGCATAGTCATGGGTTTTTTGAAAAAAAAAATTCTTCCTGGGTTGCAAGAATAAATAAGGTAAAAAAATCATTTTTCTGTGTTATTTAAATGGTAAAACTTCAAATTCGATGATGGACCTTTTAAAATTGGAATTAAGAGCTGTTATTTGGTCAGAATGTTTGTTTGAACATATTCTACGATATTTTGAGCGGAGAGCGAAGAAAAAAAAATATCGAATTTTTTTGACACACCCTAATATATATATATATATATATATATATATATATATATATATATATATATATATATATATATATTTCTTTTTTTGTATTATTACATATAGGGTATATATATTGTGTATTTCTTAGATTGTTATATGTATGATATATATTTTTTATTTTTTGGTTTATTATATGTATGGTACATACACTTTTCGTTTTTTTGTATTATTATATATAGGGTATATATATTTCTTATTTCTCAGATTATTATATGTATGATATATATATTTTTTATTTTTGGTTTATTATATGTATGGTATAGATATTCTTTATTTCTTCGATTATTATATGTATGGTATATATATTTTATATTTTTTGTATTATTATATGAATGGTATATATATTTGTTTTATTCTTTGTATTATTGTATGTATGGTATATATATTTTTCATTTTTTGTATTATTATATATTATATGGTATACTATATTATATATTTTTTTCTTTTGTATTTTCACGTTTTTCTATCCTTCGCCCTTAATGTTTTGTTTTGAATATTGTCAAAAGTGATTATTCAATATCAGTTGCCTGATTGCGTCATTGGTGTAACATGTTTATTCCTTCAAGATGAATAGTAGCTATAGATAAATAAACGGGGTTTGATCATCGTGTTATTTCGCATGATTTCTCGTTTACGTTTCATATCATCGTACCGGTACCAATACAGTCCGGTCTTCGCATATGCCGTGTAGTGTTCACAGTCGTAGTGTACTAATCCAGCAGGTACGTATACATTGCCACCCAATGCAATTGTCGATGATACAGATTCGAGTGGGTGAGGCTTCGTCCGATTTGTTGCTTCGTAATTTTCATCTGTGATGATTGACAGATCAAGCAGTACATGAGGGCCGTACACAATTTCATCTTCCATCACATCTTTGCACTGTTTGCAGGTTCTTCTTGTGATCAAAGCGTCATCAATCGCTTCTTGCATCTTATTGAATCCATCGTTCAATAATATGTCCACGTTAACGGAGATTGTCACGCAAGGGCGACTGTTGTGATAGCCGCACGCACAGTAAGATTTTTGTATGCAGCTTGGTTGCTGCGCAAAAAGATAATCGGCTAAGTGGCTAACATTGCAGTGAGCATCCAGACGCATTATCGTTCTCGTGTAAGAGACCTTTGCATCTTTGAACAAGTTCAGTGCCAATAGTATATTAGCCCTTTCCACGTAGTGTTTGGAAATTATCTTTTTTTCCTTCAACACTGCTAAAGCTAGCTGAATTAACGGGCTCGAAGATGTGGCGATTCGATCGTAGTAACTGTTATAGCATGCCATACCACTCAGAATCACCTGAAACGTAGAGTCGAAGGCACAGGTTCTAATGACATTTACACTTTTCTTTTTAATCGTCATTACGCCTGTTATGGAACCATTTTGCAACATCGGAAGCTGTGGACTTTTGATGTCTTTGATGTAGTCCCATTCCGGACATTTGTCAAGGCATGTCGGTTTACGTCTTTTTGGGGGACAGGGTTCGTCGTCCGTTATCTGATTTATTTCTACTTTTTCAGCTTGATCGCCCCAATTTTCGTTTATATTCCACTGCTTGAAATCAATTGGTGTGCTGGTCTGACGCATTCCCTCGACAGAAAATGTCGAAGAATTCCGTATAAGGCTATTTGTAGATTCTATAACTTTTATGTCAGATCCCAGAGTCACTGAATCATCGGTAAGTTTTAAAATATTGCGGTTCCCATGTTTGTCTAATGACAAATCGGTGCCGTGTCTTACATTCTTGCTGGACCGAAGTTCTGTCGAATCATGGTCATATTCACGTTCAGAATAAGTGTTTTCTTGTAGCTCTGATATTTTCTCTATTTGAGCTTGGCTCTGGCCACTAAATGTCTTTCGATCACCTTCGTTTGATGCAAGTTTTACCTTACCGTCTAGATGATTGTCGATATGTTGGAGAACGAATTTATCAGAACGCGTTGGAAGCACACCTTTCAGAGTTCTTTTCATGTCACCAAATTCAGCTTCCACGGCGGAAGATGTAGCAATTAATAGGTCTTGTTTGAAGTGCTTTCGCATTATGCCGGTCCACAACGGTGAATAAGGCATAAGTTGTTTCTTGAATTGTTTAGCAAAGTCAGGATTGTAGCAACCGTTGATTATGCTTCCTTTTTTAGATTTTTCAGCAAGGTTCAGTGCAGTACGATAAATTGAGTCAGCCCACATCTTCCAATCAGTATCAGATGCATGTTCGTTGTGCACATGATCGTCCATTTCTTGATATTCAGGTGCTTCTTCACATTCATACTCTTCCTCACTTACAATAGTACCTCGTATGACATCATTAATGAATTGTATACGTAATTCAGCGGGTACTGCTACGTTATCATTTGTGTGACCAATGAATTCGCTAGAAGACACTACGAGTATTGCTTCGAAAAAGTCAGTCAGGGTCTTGAGATCTGACATTTGATATGCCTGCCCTATGCATCGTTTGTAAAAATTACGTACAACGGGACCTCTGCCATTGAAACATTTCCACCTAGTAACCATATGTATTACATGACTTACGTCAAGTCGAATAAAAGTTTTTGGAAGTGTATTTTGGAGTAGTAACGCGACATTATAACATTTCTGTAGATAATCCCGGAGATCATGACACATGCCAAAGATTTTGGCAACTGCGATTAGCAGAGCCCATCCAAAGTCTGTCACAACGATTGACGGAATGGGTACACCTTTCGAGACAATATACCATAAGAAATATCCGATGGCTAACGCAGTTTGATCAGCGGATACCATCTGAAATACCGGAACACTACCTTCGCTGGTAATGACCATACATTGGTATAAAAATATTGCCGAATGGTGCTTTCCCTCTCGTTTGGCAATGCCACCAGTCGCATCAATAGTAAAAATTGCGTGAGGATTTTTTTTACAGCGTTCTGTGTAAATTTGCTGTTGTTCTGGCGTCCAATAAATACAATAGAACTTTTCAAGTCCTATTTTATGAATAGTGCATGCGTGTTTGCCATTTTTAGAATGATAATATAGGTTCAACGCCGGATGACCAAAACATAGACCATGGATTTTCAACAATTGCTGCTCCTTCGCCTTACGCAAGACTTCCCTGTTTGGAAGTATTGGGGGATCCATTTCTCCAAATTTCTTTAATCGCTTTGCCTCTTCATAGCGATAGGTTACCGCTGCTTTTCGTTGCTCGATCAGGCGAGTAGCTACCTTTACACGATTTTCTCCTCTTAACTGTCGCTTTTTTTCCCCTGTATGGTATTTGGGAGTTATATTTTTTACCTCAATTTCAAACACCACATCGACGTCTTTGGCTGGTTCCTTGAGCAAAATACCACGGATGGTGGATTTGCATTCCAAGCACTCGCCATCAAATTTTGCGTAAGCTTTGGCGGTTACTCTAGGGTGAACTATGGAATTCTTAAATGAGATAACACAAGCTATCTTGTGCTGCTGCCATATTCGTTCAGCAATTACGTCGGTCCAACCTTCCCGAAATTTCCAATATATACGGCCACCATAGAGTTTTTGTATAGGCTTCATTGACTGATATTTATCAGCTGATACAACAATTTTTATGTTTTTTGAATACATCCCATTAGATGTGGTCATCAAATTCTCAAGACTTGTATTTAGTAGCCAAAGAACTGTCGTTGGCTGTGGTTATCGGAGGGGATTTGGTAGGTAAATTATATGCTTCCTGAATATAGCTACGAAATCCGTTGCGGTTTTCCCTTAAAATACAATAAACATGTTTCGGTGTAATTTCTGAACCGCAGTTTTTCATGCGCTGTGAAATAGTAGCATAAACTTCATGTGAAGGTTTATAAGGGAGGCCGTTATCATCAATCGCTCGACAGTTTGCTTCTGATAATATTTTACGCAGAATGTCTTTATCGTACATTTTTGTTTTTTCGGCAGGCAACATACGCCTGACAGAAAAGTGTATACGAGCAGTCTAGGACCAGAGCTAAAATGAGCGCCGCGCAGCGTAGTTCGCGCAACCAATGGCTTGAGGAGGGGGACGCAGCTACTGCTACTACGAGGGCGTAAGACCCAAGCGAGCTGTGTATAACAGAGCGGAGAAATGAGAACGCCAGCCAAGTATGGTGGTATGGGGAGTTTCCCCCTCCTCGCGCAACTAGTTGCGTAAACTGCGCATAGGGGTCTTATTTTGGTAACTTTGCTGCTACCAATTATTGTATTACAACAATGGCGCTCCGAAAAACAGTCGAAACTTGCAGCTCCTTGAATAGGCTGGTTTATTTATGGAACGGAGCGCTGTCGCGATGCCGACAGTAAGACATGAATTTTTTTTATAGCATTAAATATTGATGGAAGACGTTTTAAAAATTATAGTATCATCTAGACACTTGAAAACATAAAATCCCATCGATAAAATTATTTTTATCGATTTTTCAACAATTTAATACATTGTTAATACAGCGATGTTTTGTTTGAGGTACTTTGAAAAATTATTTCACCTCGTGTAGACCTTCAGGCAACATTCTTAACGAGATATTAACATTGCGTTATCTTTTATTGTTACAACCTATTACTTATAAGTTATCTAAGCTGATAAAAATTTTGAAAATTAGAACGAGTGGTTGAAAAATTTTTTCAGTCAAATTGGAATATCATTAGTGTTTTTATTTAAGAAAAAGGTATTGAAAAACGTTTGTCTATAATTTTTGGAACCATTTGTTTAGATAACATTTTCTAAACTAACGAAGCAGTTACATATTTCTGAAAAAAAAAATTTCCTGGCATTTGATTCGTTCGAGAATATTATGGGTTTTGAAAAAAGAAAGTCTCGTACAATTGTTTACAATAAATTTTTCCATTTTTCGGTTGTTTATTGAAAAATAAGTTTTTATTTCAAATTAAGTATGCACAATTATCTACAAGACAAAACAAAATAAAAAATTGGTTTTGGTTAATAATTTTATTGTTTAATAAGTGGTGAACAATTTGTTATAAATATTCACCGAATATGTTTGAAATTTTTGCCAGATTTGAAGTAAAATTATGAAAGCAGCCATGTATGTCAAGATGTGAAAGAAAATTCTTTCAATTTTTTATGACACAAAAATAATGTAGAAATAACTTTTTATAGAACATTTTTTTTCACATTATAACATACACGGTTGCCTCTGTTATTTTTATCCAAATTTAAATAAAAATTTTAAACACATCCGGTGATTATTTCTAACAAATTGTTTATTGTATAAACAATAAAATTAGCGACCAGAATTTTTTTATTTCTGACTTTCGCGGATAATTGTGATGATGATTTTAAATAAAAACTTACTTTTTAATATATCGTTGGGACAATGTAAAATGGAAAAAATTGATTCCAAACAATTGAAGAAATTTTTTAAGAGAATTTTTTTGTTCAAAATTCATAGTATTCTCGAACGAATTAAATGCCAAAGAAGAAAATTTCAGAAATATGTAGCTACTCCATTAACTGGTGTGAATTTTTGTTTAACGAATGGCTCCAAAAATTGAAGACAGATGTGTTTTTTATACCTTTTTCGAAAATAAAATCACTAATAATAATGTAATTCGCTCGATAGTTCGATTAAAAATTTTTTTTAACCACTCGAGCTAATTTTTAAAGCTATTTTCATACTTGGTACTGCGGAATTGTTATAAACAATCGACCGAAATAATTCCAGAGGCCGGAACTCTGTCCCTTCTCGCTGAAAATTGCAAGAACTACTAGAATATTGCCCGTACTCACCTTCTTCGTCGGAATAGGAGACAGCATCTCACCTTTTCACACTTGGTACTGCTCAATTGTTATAAACAATCGACCGGAATAATTCCAGAGGCCGGAACTCTGTCCCTTCCAGCTGAAAATTGCAAGAACTACTAGAATATTGCCCGTACTCACCTTCTTCGTCGGAATAGGAGACAGCATCTCACTTTTTCACACTTGGTACTGCTCAATTGTTATAAACAATCAACTGGAATAATTTCAGAGGTCGGAACTCTCTACCATTCATTCGAAACTACTCGGAACTCTCATAGAACGCATTATATTCTTGATTGTGGCGGATACGAGTTTGTATTTTAACTTGTGAGATGCCAGGTTCCAGCCGCTAGCATCTCAGTTTTTAAAAATCGATTTTCGGGGGTAGTTCTTACAGAACTATCAATAAGAACTATCAGGAACTGTAGAACTTCAGGGGATGCTATAGGAACAACAGTCTTTTCATGAGATGCTAGTAAATGAGATGCTAAGTTCATACAGGTGACTACTACACAATTGCTACTCAAGACCACCTCCAATTGTCGACTGAACTGGCCGAATGTTGTTGGCAGACTGAGCTCGGTTCAGCTCGGCCTATTCGTTTTTGCGTTTTGAAACAATGGAGCGCTGCTGATGCTCTGTGTCCCAATATGAGAAAAACATGTCGACATGAGCAATTCTGTTGTTGTGGTTTTGTCTTTCTTCATCTAAGGATTAGACACAATGGGATTCAATCAACTGAGTTTATTTCAGTTTAAACTAAATGGGGTATTTCGGATTCATAATAATAGAAACAAAAATTGGTTAAAAAATGTGATAGACTTAACAAATAGTTATTTGAAAATCAGCTGTTAATGTAGTGTAGACTCCATAGTTGAAGTAAGTAAAACATCAAGCAGCTGAGAACTTACGCATGTGTATCATCTGTAAGGAATCTACCAGGTAAGTTCTTTGTTTAGTTCTCATATGGGTTGTGATAAAAAGATGTTAATGTGTTTAAAAAATGCTTGTTTTATCGTGTATTCACAAACATCTCAATTGTAATAAAAATTCATATGAGTTTGGCTGATTTCCTGTATTGTCAGGCTTTTTTAGATTTTGCATTGTCTATTTTATTTGCAAAGTTGCAAAGAAAACGCATCCGGGTTATCAGATAGAATCTAATAATGGCTTTCGTCAAAGTTTTTCTATGCTGCATGCAGCCGACTAAAGGAATGCTGTGCTAATTCTCAATTTCTTCAGCGATCAAAAATAGAGAATTTGCATGAAGCTGTTCTCCAGACACAACTTTCAGCAGAGCAGCTTCCATAAGAGACACGAGTTGAAACAGCGTCTCCGATGGGCAAAGTAAATAACTTTCACTTGCCAAATCTATCATTTTGTCTCTTGGTAGAGAATACTGACATTTCAAACCATCTAAACAATCCAAGCATTGCGTGAATCTGCAAAACTTTCGAGCTACATATCCGGAAATAAACGATGTCACAAAATCAGAAGATCTTGCCATGTTATAGTCATGCTCGACTGAAGCTGCCGCAATCACAGCAATATCCTCCGATGCGGCACCATTGTCAATCATGACATCAAGATGTGACTGAAATTTGCCATGTCGTTCATTTGAATCAGTGAGCTCCTGAGTTTGCAGCAGCTTGGTCAGCATTTCACCTCCTGTCATATTACTTTCTGTTGGCGGCCTTACCAGGGAGTATGTACTGATGAGACGGAACAATTGAGCAAATACGTGTGAATCTGGATGATCAGTAAATCTACATGCACCTCGCATCATTCCGAAAAATCTCTGCAAATATATTATAATTCGACTGCAGAGTGCCTAAAAGGATCTGATTATCTGATTATAAGATACCATAGGATAGGAGGATAGAATAAGATAGGATAATATGATAATATAATAAAGTAAAACATAGGCTAAGTTGAGGTATAGTACAATGATATAAAATAGCATAAGATAGACTAAGTTAGGGTAGTATAATAATTGAAAATAGCATAAGATAGGGTAGTATTATAAGAGAACATAGCATAAGATAGGGTAGTATGATAATAGAATGAATATAATTGATAGATAAAATAAATAAAATAGTATAAGGTAGGCCAAGTTAGGGTAGATAATAATTGAAAATAGCATAAGGTAGACTAAGTTAGGGTAGATAATAATTTAAAATAGCATAGTATAGCATAAAATAGCATGAGATAGGATATGGTAGGATAAGGTAGGATATGTATGATAACCTCTAAGGAATCTTAATTCAGTCTCGCAGTCATGAGATACTCGGAATTATAATTCGAAGCAAGATGTTCGTAAATTTCAATTGTAGCTCTTAGGGTAATTTTGAGTCCGTAACAAGTACTTTGTGACATAAAATTCAAGTTTTTTTCCGCTGCACCTACTTCCCACTTGTTCAGGAATTCCACGAAAGAACGGATGTGCTCTGTCAAAATGTTGTGGGTTAAATGGATGCTTCTGAGATACTTTTGTTTGCGGTACTTCAATGTGTTGCTTCAATTATGTACTTGTATCGTTCAATTTTATGACTGTAAATAGCACTATATTCGGATCGCAACGAGAAAGCGTCTCTGGCAAAGTGACACTATTCCATTTGTGAGAAAATATGTAGTACCGATATTGCATCGCCATTCTTTCTTAAGGCATGCGCAGGTGTCCTAAAACTCATAGCTACAATAAGCTCGTGGACATTGTTTATTAGGCTGACACTAGGAGCGCATGCAATCAAGTCCTCATGGTCAGCCTGATACACTAGCATGCCTACTGCAGTTTGTTTCCCAAAGAACTGAAAATGTTATTACGCATTGATATATACAATTCAGAGCACATTATGATGTAAAATTTACAATCATTAGCACCATCCGCATCCGATAAACCCGGGCAACATTCATTTTTCGATATCCCTTCAGGCGGACATCCTCACGTGATAGTTTCGGGTAGACTTTCAAATTAAATCCTAAAGAATTGTCTTTGGCG
This sequence comes from Macrophya annulata, assembly GCA_963924015.1. Taxonomy (NCBI): domain Eukaryota; kingdom Metazoa; phylum Arthropoda; class Insecta; order Hymenoptera; family Tenthredinidae; genus Macrophya; species Macrophya annulata. The sequence goes on along the minus strand of OZ001257.1, from coordinate 27,063,993 downwards.
ATAACAGCATCTCAGTGCTTTAAGTGTACATCACCATTAGGGGTTTGAAGAATAGTATATTTCGAAGATATATAACGAGGCAGTGTTCAAATAACGCTAAAAGTATGTATATTGATTTTTTATCCATGTTGTGCATATTTGTGTCACAAAATTCCGCAAAGATTTTATAAGATGTGGAAAATCTCAACAAAACCAAAGTCTTCTGGACTCATCGAAAATGTGTCCGCAACTGATATTTTCTTCACTAATGCCAAATAGTTTCCACATAGATCTATTCCAAGTTGCACCATCAGTAGTAACTACATCTACGTGAAAGCCTGCTTTTCCTAACAATATTATGCATGCCATTATTAGGTGATGCAGAACTTTAGATGTGGCACAGCTTCTGCTAAGAAAAGCTGCCAATGATTGAATCCAACATCCTCGAAAATGCTGGAAAATCATCACCAAAGCGTGGTCTCTTTTCTGCGATTGCTGATGGACAGGTGCATGGTCTTCGAGATCAGTAAAGCGATTGACAATCAGGGTACGTCGATTGAAGCTAAGCTTTACAGTAAGCTTCATTTCATGAATCAAAAGTGTACCTATATGATTATTTCAGATCTAACTACAATCCCACATTTCAAATACTTTCAATTATCTCATCTATTAGTAATATTGCCCGAATATTTTTCAGCGTATCTCTCCTTTCTTCTGGATTTAACGATACTGATTTTTTTTCAGAAGGTCAAACGTTGCTTGTTGGAAGCCGTAACAACCATTCATTCGCCTAATATACTTATTTAGGGTGTCGGCACAGGGCAAAACTAAAATTTGATGGGATCGAAGATGCTCATACAATTTCCGACTCTTGATTCTCAACAACCGGCATTCGTATACCCAACTTAATTCATAGCGTCTGCCTCTAGAACTCTTCACTTTCGAAGCAGCTAAGCAAGCTTTTACGGCTTGTTGTTGGGGCTCAGGCAAAGAAACAATTGCACTTTCTATGGCGTCTTCAGCAGCTGCAGCGCACTTCTGTTTGACCGATTTCATCTCTGCCTTCAAGTTCAGTACCTTCCGTCGGAGCCTGACGTTATTGTGTTTCACGCACTTAACGACACCCTGGGTTCGTTCGTGCCTCTTCTTCCATACATCTAAAACTCTTCGACGCAACTCATCTGAATGTTTTTTCTGTATTTTTGTCAGTGGCTACATCGAGTCTTCAGTGAGGCTTTTGCACTGAGAGATTCGTTTCGTAAGTATGATGTGCACAATTCTGACCTAAACAAGGATTGTATTACAGGAAATGAAGCTACTTCGACAAGTAAGTAACAAATTGCAACCACACGCACCTCATCGCTTGATCTCTGATTTGCACTCCTGGACACGATTTCAGTTCATCTAATAGCTGAAGTGCCTCTACTGAATCTTGGCGGATACTCACAATTCTACAGATGTCAGTAGTAATTTGCTGATCATGATATATAATCTACGAGAATGTGAGTATAAAAATTCTCATGAATCATTATTCATAGTAGTATTGTGGGAAAGTATGTAGGATGTCTAGCAATGTCAGACTTGAAAATTCTCGCATGATTCTTAGTCTTACCGATCGCTAGACACCCTGGAAAGTGACAACAAAAGTGGTTCTCACTTTCAAAGTTAAACTTTCGGTCAGAATTAGTTTATCAATACTGTATTTCAGCCGTTCCATTTCAAAAAAATTATTTCCCTAGTTTCGGGTAAAAAAGTTGAACTCCACGTATTATCAGGCATGCTAATAATTTGTATTTCGTTAATCAATTTATGAAAATTCAACGGCTCCTTATTTGGTTCTTCATCTAGAACTTTTTCGGGTTCTAGTGATTGATCAATCGGCAAAGGCGTGAAAACAGATGGTACTGCTCCAATCTTGAGTCTAGGCCTCTGTCTTTCGATTCGACAGATTACCCCATCAGGCATTACAGTATTGTAAAACCAAACCACTTTCTCAACCAAGAAGTGGTTCTCGCAAACGTAGGACTCCAAATTCAGAATTTTGCCTACGTGGGTCTGTACAGTGCTCCTCCATTTTTGAAAGAGTTGCTCATTATTCTAGGTCGATGAAAATTTATCATGTACCAAATAATGTACCATATGTCAGTAAAATTTGCAATTCATTTATTTCTTCGCTTGTTTATTCATTTATTGACGTAATACATATGAGATAAGCCCAATGTTATAATTAATAGTTATAATACAACAACAACAATCATGAGAATTGGAACTCAAGCCTAGTAAATCTAATTGTATTATGTTATAATCGTTTGATTGAAAATGAGACGATAACTTGAAAAATAAAATTACAATGTGTAATATATAAATGTAAAACTAGAGTATTATCACAATTACTTAATAAATAATTATTACGCAAAACTTATATATTAATAAAGTGTATAGTTCACCTATTTATCCATTTATTCACTCAATACAGATACAATAATAAGCAGGAGGATGAGAAGACTATAACTCCGAAACCCGTTGTTGTATCAAAAACTATCATAGGACGGAATTTATGTAATTTGAGGTAAACTTTGAAGAAAAAATTTTCACGAAATTTTTTCCCCTTTATAACGGCATAAAAGTCCATCTAGAAGGTGAATAATCTACCTAACAGACCTTTGGACGCAATTAATTTTCCGGAAAAAAATACATAAAATTCCTTGAGGAACGACGAAAATTTTAAGACCCTGCGGAATGTGGGCCGGCTTTCCGTTCAGAAGTTATGGATCATTCAATTTCGCTGAATCCGGCAGTGAATACGCGCCGTCTTGTGAGATGAGCGCGGAGCACACAAGCTGACCGGTGATTAATCAAGTATTGATGACGCGACTTCAACAACAAATGCGTACCATAGCAACGGTAACCAACCATTGTTATTTACGCCGTAGAGTGATGATAACATTCCGGTAATCATCTCAAGTGTATTTAATTGACGAAAAATTGGTATTTCAAAATAATAAATCATATTCTTCATTGTAAGTGCCGTAGATTTACATTTATATTGTAATTTAATGGAGTAGTTAGCAATGGCACCGCATTGCTTTCGTGATCGGTGCTGCAATCCTTTTGAATTGAAAGGCCATAAATCTACAAGAGGAATACGAAAGCCATTGAAAACCCTGATGAAAAAGATGCACCTGCTGACTGAAGCACACCGATTGTGCAAACCCTGTCGATTACGATTAAATAATACACCAAGCATTTCTAGAACCAGTAAATATAGTTGCGATATTTAAAATTACTATAATATGATAATTCAAAAGTATATTTCAGACTATCAAAATCAAAACACTTGTTTTTGATGTCATATATTAAAAAATACATTTCTATACTTCATAGTCACAGAAGAAATCAACTCGGACGTTGAAAATTTTGTGCCAGTGTCTCAACAATCGAATTCAAGTGTTGATACAATACTACCGGTATTAAATGATGCACTGCAATTGTTAGGACAGGCACCGATTCCAGGCAAAAAACTCAAAAAAACGATGGATTGATAGAAAAGTGAATAATGTGTCTGTCACAATGAAACAGTCATTAGGTGTAGTCCGGCCTTCTGATCGATCTGTGCAACAGAGTGCTGGCTATTTCACTGAAATGATTCGGCAATTGAAGGAAAAATTTAATGCACCAGGCTTATGTTACACAACGAAAATACAATTATTGACGCTGTTGCCAAAAACGTGGAGCATCGCTAAGATAGCTCAGGAGATGAGAATCACTAGCCATATGGCCAAGATATCAAAAAAACTGGCAGAAGATAAAGGGATACTTTCCACACCCCCTGCTAGACTTGGTGAGAATTTTTCAACACCATTATTGAACGTGCAGTATAACAATTAAGTATCATGCTCGTCTACTCGAATTTTATCTTAAGCCACTATGGACTCCATCACTGAACATTACTGTACATACATACATTGAGAAAAACAAGACCAATTACATTCAAATCATATATTTATCTTGACAATCTCAATAGGTAAGCCACTATCCGACGCAGTAAAAACGAAAATTTTGGAATTTTATGAAGATGATGAGTCGAGTGCCCCGACGGCCGGCAAAAAGCAATACGTTTCGGTAAAAAATAATGAAGGACGCAGAATTCATAAACAGAAGCAACTTATTTCTTGTAATCTGAAAGAATTATACCGGTACTTCAAAGATAAGAACCCTACTATCAGTGTTGGATTTTCTACGTTCGCATCTCTGCGACCCGAGCATTGCGTGTCTGTAGATGCCAGTGGGGCGCATACAATTTGCGTATGCCCCGTACACCAAAATATGTTAGGTAATGTTAGGTGATATTAGGTAATTTTATTTCAGATTTCATGATCCCCTAGTTAGTTCTCCATATATGTTACGTATTAGGATTCAAATAAAAAATGTATAACAGAGACATACTTTATTTAAGCAAATTTGCGAAGCCCAATGTTTTATTGTATTGAAGTGATCGTTTGTTATATGTCTGCTTGTATAGAGATCAATCTCCATGTGCTTATGAAAAATACAGTCTCCTCTAAACGGATATGAAGATATACTCTCACTCTTGGTATGTGACGATGCTCGACCACAATGTTACTTGGGTGAATGCTACGATTGTCCTGGAACGAAGAACTTACATGATCTATTACTTCGAGTTCTCGATACTGGCAGTACAGCAAGTTTATCTTATAAACAGTGGATTTCCAAGCCACGGACAAGTCTTGAAGCTATTCGAGATCAATCATCTCGGGACTTCGAACTCAAATTTTGTGACGATGCAAAAGTACTCCTGCATCATTCGGTTATTGCAAAGCAGCAAGCTCTTTTTATAAAGAACTTAAAGGCTGATTTACAAGCTGATGATTGTATTGTACAATTAGATTTTGCTGAGAATTACGCGTTCGTGGTTCAAAACGCAGCCCCAGGGTATCACTGGAATAACAGCCAGGCTACCATTTTTACGGTTGTAATATACTACAAACTCGAAGGCATACTCAACCACAAAAACCTTATCATCATTTCTAATTCCATGCATCACGATGCAATTGCTGTGCATGTGTTCACGTGCATTATAAATGATTTTATAAAGACGGAAATTTGCACTCCTAAGAAGATTTTTTATATTTCTGATGGTGCACCGCAACAATTTACAAACTACAAAAACTTTGCCAACATCTATCACCATGAACAGGATTTCGGCGTACCTGCAGAGTTGCATTTTTTTGCTACAGCGCACGGCAAGGGGCCCTGTGACGGTATAGGGGGCACCCTGAAGAGGATGACAGGCAGGGCCAGTCTACAGCGCTCACATGACAATCAAATCACTACACCTGAAGAATTGTTCAGATGGGCTTATGAACCTGGAAATATTCCAGCAATATCCGTAGAATTTAGCGACGTGAGCGATTACGATCAAACCAAAATTATACTACAGCATTTAATTCGGTCAGGGCTGTTCCGCATACACGAACACAACACGCTTTTATTCCTGGTAATGACGGATTTATAACGACAAAGCAATATTCAAATGCAGAGAAATCTGAAAGATTCTGTTTTATCAAACTAAAGTGCTAGAATTGCCTGTACAGTCTGTTAGGAGTAAGTCCGTTTCAAGTAAGCTACATGAATCTTTTATCTTTTTCTTTGTTAAACTACATCGATAGTCATACCTACCATATGAAATATTATATGTGTATACGGTAATACAATATGCCTGTAATCCTGTATAAAATACATATAATCACCTGTAAACAAGTGGAATTTGGTTTTGTTCATTATTTTATTAAAAATAGAATGTAAGGTGTTCGTCGATCTGTTCATCAAGTTTAGACGATATATCTCAAACAATGCAGAGTATGCCAGGTTGGTGTCTGTATCGTGAAAACCCCTGCGTAGATCTACCTCTCACTGCCAGCCTCAGCGAAATTGAATGATCTATAACTTCTGAACGGAAGGCCGGCCCACATTCAGCAGGGTCTTAAAATTTTCGTCTTTCGTTAAGGAATTTTATGTATTTTTTCAGGAAAATCAATCGGGTCCAAAGGTCTGTTAGGCAGATTTTTTTTAGTGTTACGAAAGTGATACACCCCTCACATATATATTTCGCACGCTCTAGTAGTCATCTTAAATAAAAGATGTTAACATCATTCCCTTGTTCACTGTTACTAATCACGACGTTTATTGTAAATAACAGTCTTGTTCTAGACCTTAAACTGAACACACGTATTAAAAAATACAACCCAAACCTTTACCCAAATATCTCCAAACTCCATTTATTGTCTATTTACTCTTGTTTATTCACCTAGAGAACCCCTCAATTAATTTTCGGACCTCCTAGACCCCCGTCCGTAACATTTGGTGTCAGAAGCGCGACTTCTGGGTGATTAAGAAAAGTAAACTAGACTCAAGATGCCTAATACGCGTCAAACTCGGGCTACAGAATCTACTTCCACCGCGGCTGAAACCGCATCTGCTATCCCGACTACCCAACCCTCCATCCAATCTCCTCCGCAAGACCCGATGGCCTTCCAGATGGAGCTTTTTCAAATCATGATGAGGGAGCAGAGAGAGACCCAGCGGGAAGACCGCGACACCATTCTCTCTACCTTATTTTCAGCACAACGAGAGGAACGAGAAGCGCAACGACAACAGTCCGAGGCCCTCCTGTCCTCAGTACTCTCAGCCCAACACAGACAATCCGAGACACTCCTGACCACCATCCTGTCCGCTCAACGTGAACAGTCCTCTGTCCTACAACAAAGTCTGGACACGCTAGCCAGCCGAATCGCCGATACCCGACCTTCTCCAATCCCGACCCCGCGAAGACTCTCCCTAGTCCGAGATCGTCTTGAGGAGCAACCTTCACAACAGATAAGGTCTGTGTCTAATCATGGGGGAAGAACTCCCCCTACTTCGTCCAGACCAAGATTGAACGAAACGGTCACATTAGTGCCGATCGTTCAATCAATTAACCAAAACGACTGCGTCGAATTAACGGCGCAGGACGAAATAACAGAGAGAGGTCTGAGACAAATGTGCGGCGATTACCCCTCGAGATCTGCAAATCCGAGTTCGCCTCACATTCAAACTAATAATCTAAATAATTCTAGCGAAAACTTCCGCGAAAGCATTCTGTCCGAAATTAGAAAATTATGTTCAGATGTTACTTTTCGCGCCGAGAGTGGTCGCGAAATACGCGAAATTAACGATCAAAACGCGCAGAATTTAACGGATTCCCTTCGTGAGAGAGATTCTTTAGTTAGAAACAATTCTAACCTACGTAATAACGGAAATAATAACCTCAAAATTCCATCGTACGACGGCTCAACCCCCTGGGCTGAGTACGAGTGCCAATTTGAACTTTGCGCCGAATTAAACGATTGGGGTCCGTTTGCCAAAGCTTCCAACTTAGCTCTAAATTTAAGAGGCCCTGCTCTGACTGTTTTGACTACCCTATCGAAAACTGAAATAAAAGATTTCAATAAGTTAACGGAATCACTCCGACTTCGGTATGGTAATGAACATTTGAGAAACTTACATTTAACCCAATTGCGCAGTAGAAAACAACTAAAAGAAGAAAGTCTTGTCACCTTAGGTCATGAAATAGAACGAATGACCAGGTTGGCTTTACCAACCTGTGATGACGAGACTAGAGATCAAATTGGGCGTGCACATTTTATAGACGCAATTTATAGTAGTGAATTAAAACATGCTCTAAGTCTAGCAGGACCTTCTTCTCTAAAACAAGCCATTATAAGAGCTTTAGAGATAGAAGCTGCCAATAAACAGTATTCAGGGGTCGGAAAAATCAGACAGATCCAGACCTCAAAACCATCCGATAAAATCTTAAACCGATCAAAAACCACTCCCTGGCAGCAACGTAGCCAGAATAAAGATTCACGAAAACAGAGTTCCACCGAAGAACCTAAGTTTTGCAAATACTGCAAAAGACAAAATCACACGATAGAAACTTGTTTATTTTTAAAGAAGAAGAATGAGCGCGATAACATAATTGCCTCAAATTCCAATTCTAAACCGAATTCAAATGATAATCTTAATAAAACCTCTTGGAGGAACAAAGACTCCTCTTCCAACACACAACCTTCTACGTCAAAAAACTAAACTTTGGTGATTCAGTGGAGCTTCGATCATCAAAGAATCTTTATATTGGTGGCTCTAATAATTTAAGTGTGCATAATTCTAACCCGAAACAATTTTTATTAAGAGGTCTCCGTCAAACCGGACTATACACCTGGGGCACCGTAAATGGTGTTAACTGTCTCTGGGTTATAGACACCGGGGCGGAGGTTACAGTAGTCCGTTCGGATCTTTTAAAATCCACTAAGGATGATTTCCATTCTACCTCTTTACGTACAGCTACAGGAGAGACTACTCCAATTCTGGGACAGCGCACTGTCCAAATCAATGTAGCTGGTTTTATTACTTCTCCCCACAAGGTTTATGTAGCCGATATTGAGGATGACGGTATTTTAGGGTTAGATTTTCTGTCAACACACGAGTGTATAATTTCCACTGCCACCAATACATTATCATCTGGTCGTCATCAGATTCCTCTTTTAACGACTCGTCGTTCTTTTCCAACTATTTTTGATGATGCTCCTAGACTTCGCAATTTGTCCGAATCTCTTAAAGAACCTAAAACTTTAATTAAAACTCCATTAAACATCAAACATCAGGAAGAAAATAATTCTTCACTTTCAACCGCATTTACAGAAAACATTTCAACGAGTTTAACCTCACCTATAACAGGCGATTCTACGAATTTAGTACCCTCTACGAGAATTTCAACGAATTCAAACTCTTCTACGAGAATTTCAACGAATTTAAACCCTTCTACGAGAATTTCTACGAATTTAGTACCCTCTACTACTGCACTACCTTCTAGGTGAAATTTTATGCCGTTATAAAGGGGCAAAAATTTCGTGAAATTTTTTTCTTGAAAGTTTACCACAAAATACGTAGATTCTGTCATATAATAGTTTTCGATACAACAATGGGTTTCGGGGTTACAGTCTTCAGAAAAAACATGAAATTTAAAAAAAGCGAAATTCATGAAATTCGTTACCACGACAGGTTTATCCGGAAAAATCTGAAAAAAATCGTGGAGTGCTAATTCAACTAGCATCACATATATATATATATATATATATATATATATATATATATATATATATATATATATATATATATATATATATATATATATATATATATATATATATATATATATATATATATATATATATATATATATATATATATATATATATATATATATATATATATATATAAAACACAAAATATCGGAACCTATAAGGTTCCAAGCCTAGCCGAGTTGAGCTGGAATTCCCCATAAACATGCAGGGTCTGATTGCGATATTCACCAAAATTATCATTGTGCATCACTTTAGGCACCGTAAATAAACTTTTATTCCAAAGAGCTCTCCGCTTATTATTATTTCTTTCTGATAAGCATCCAATATTGCAGCTAGGAATTGAACAACTCATTTTAAAAATTATTAATCAGTAAAAAAGGTTGTAGAATATAAAATCGCGATATTTCGGAAACTTGTTATGGTTCTATTGTACCGCACGACGGTAGCAGCAGATTTTCAAATAACAGTTGAATACTGCGGTTTCCATGACGACCTGAGCCTTTGCTTAGTGCCACTAGAAGCGCGTCGTATGATAGGCTATGATAGCTATATGTTATACGGCGCCAAAAACTGGTACGTTTTTCAGGAGAGAGGATGACTTAGTTCGGCCTCCTCACATCTAGACCCCATAAGTGAAGGAGATGAAAAAATTTTAGTCGAAATGGGTACTCAGAAACTTAAAATCATCATATCTCAGTTCTTGGTGCACCGATTTAATCAATGTTAGACTCAAATGAAAGATCTTCTTGCCCACATTCTGAAATAAACATCTCAATACCATGGATATCGCGAGGCGCAAGGAATTAAAAAAAGACTGTAGCCCCACCATGACGTTCAATACCCGTACGGGTAAAAAAACTCGTTGAGTCTCGCGTGGCGTCTATACCTATATATTTATTTTTCATTTTTTTTTTATTGTACTTGGCACAAGACTCAACCGAGTCTCTTGAGTTGTAGAAATCGAAATATGTTTTAATACGATGACGATGCAAACTGACACTGACAAGTTGTAGAATAGACCAGCACAAACACAGAAAACTGTGCTCCAAATCATAGCGGTTTCCGTTGGCTAGTTATTGCGATTTTCAGCCATTAACATTCCTATAACAAATTTCACATTTTCAATAGAAATTTTTGCGTCTGTTGCAACTTTACGGAAATTCGTAAAGCTTTGCTTCTTAGAATTTACGATGGTTGTCGTGAGTTTTTAAATTCGTTTTATGTAATTTCAATGATATAATTCCAGGCTTTCAGATTTGTTTGATATAATAATATGCCACGTTTGGCGGAGAATCGCTACCGATTCGAGCGTGCTCGTCTTTTTATAACGTCTCCCTCCCTACCTTTGGATCTTCCTCCAGGATTAGCTGTTGCGCGTGCAGCGTTACGCGTCGCTGACAGCCGTCGCCAGTCAGATATGTTACACTATAGAATCTATTTAAAAATGTATATTACATGGGTATGTAGGGTATTCCATGTCACCTCGACCAACGTTTGACCCTCACATTTTTATTTTCTCTCAAATCAATTCATGTAATAGTAGCACTCAAAAAATGACCATGATGACCAAAAATGTAAGGGTCAAACGTTGGTCGAGGTGACATGGAATACCTCATATATCAGAGTGGTCCTGATTAGGGGTACTTTTGAATTTTTATAATTACGCCGCCCAAATCGGTTTTAAATTCGGAAAGAAAAATCCTTCTAAAATTTCAGCTTTTAATTTGAATATTAAAACGTGCCTGTAGCTACCATTCCTATTTTATACTGAGTTCCTATTCGGGTAGTCCTTATTTAGGATTCATTTGAATTTTCATGATGCTGCCCCCTAGATTGGTTTCAAGTCAAGGAAAACCAATGCTCTGAAAACTTCAGCTCTTAATATTGATATTAACACGTGCCTGTAATCACCATAGCCAATGAGGACCCAAAATAAAATTCGAATAGTGGTTTCAGGCGCGTGTTAATAATAATATTAAGAGCTGAAATTTTTAGGGAATTTTTTGATTTCTAGACTTGAAACTGATCTAGGGGGCAAAATCATAAAAATTCGAAAGAATTCCAAATAAACACTACCCTAGTGGGGACTCAGTATACAGAGTGTCCCAACCCAAGTAAATTCCCAGTAGCAAAATAGAACGACAATATTCGAAGATACATAATTTTTTAGCGTAGGAAAAAAATGTCCACAACGACTAACCTGGTTATTATTCATTTCAAGGTATTCATCGATTTCGATGCTCACAGGCGTTTGTTTACAAGAACGGTCGTTGGTCACATTTCAGTCCTTGTTAACATTTTATTGTCACACTAAGGAATTGTATCCAGTATTTTCGTTCTCAGAATTGCCGTAGTTGTTGATTGGCTGACGAGGCGTGGCTTAGCATCAACTATGGTCCCCCCCAGTCTCGACACATATAAGATGGGACACCCTGTATAATACGAAGAGTGGCTACAGGCACGTCTTAATATTAAAATTAAGACCTGAAATCATAGGAGGATTTTTATTTCCGGATTTGGAACCGATCTAGGGGGCGTAATTCCAAGAATTCAACAGTATCTCAGTATATTTATATATTGCATATTTTGAAAATTTCCATGCATATATGCACCTAGAAAAGATGCAATCACATTGAGTATTTTTATCACTATTAAATACCGAATTAAATGGGGGAGAAAAGGAAGGGTTATATACCTTATGAAGTGAGACATGGAATCAAAGAATTTCTGCCATGTAGAGTCATAAGCGGTCAATCGTTGATTTTTTCTCCAATCATGTATGATTTTGCCTTGTCAAAAAATAATTTTGATGTACCTATTGGACAAATGAATAAATTTAAACCATTCTATAACTTTAAATGGCAGAAATTCTTTGAGTCCTTGCCTCACTCTATAAGGTATATAACTCTTTGTTTTCTCCCCTATTTCATTCCGTATTTAATAGTGGTAAAATTATCAAAAACGATTGCATTTATTCTAGGCGCGTATATGCATAAAAATTTCAAAAATATACATTTGTATATGAATTATACAAACGAAAAATTTTTACTCGAAATGTTTAATTTGTTATGGAGTGTTCAGGGTAGGAGATACTATGGCACGCCGTTTTACTTTTTATAAGTACAAAAAAAAATTTGCCTCATTTAAACGAGTCGAAAAAAAATTTCTCAATGAAAAAATAAAATCCATCCTAATAAATTCTTATTATGTCCCAACATAATAATAATTCAATGAATTCAAATTATGATTAGATATGAAACTGACGTTCACATTAATATTCTTATCCCAACCTAATCGATCCTAGTAGATTAAAATTATGTCAAAGTATATTCCTGATTCAGTATGTTATCATCATGTGCTAACATAATGATAATCCATCCAATGAAAATTATGTCTGGCCGTGAACATTAATGGGTATTTCCATTATGTCCCGTGATAATAATTAGTTCCACGAATTGAATTTGTATGTGGAAATAAAAATAATAACATTCTCTTCAGGCACATAATTGTAATTAATTATTTTATGATAATCATGTACATAATTTAAATTCGTGATTTTATTTTTATGTACATAATTTTCATTTCGATTTATTGAATTATTTCTATGTACATAATTTTAATTCGTAGACAAAAATAAAAGTCAAATTTGGACCACCCTAATGTACATACATCATACCTCTTATACCTTCTTCAGCTGCAGACCTGCACTATCAATTTCTCAAATATCTCGAGTACCTTGCCAATCAAGTAACAAGAATTACGAATTATAATTAACTTATATACTTACCTGATTACTATATTTGTGTGCACCAATTTTTTAGTTCGAATCCGCACAGTCAACAATTAAATGGCCGCTGACGACTGGCGTCATCCAGTGCTGCCAATTTTGGCACGCTTGAATTCACCATGTAGTTACTAAATTATTTTTAAGCAGTACGTAAAAATAATTCAATGAATTAAAATTATGTACATAAAAATAATTCAATGAATTAAAATTATGCACAAAAAAATAATTCAATAAATCAAAATTACCTACATAATAAGAAAAAAAACGTTGAATTAAAATTATGTACATAATCATAATTCAATTATGTACATATAATGAAAATTCGATAAAATAAAATTATGTGCATAATAATAAGTCGATGAATTGAAATTATGTCCATACTTAAGGGCAATCCCTAGTCGCCCACCTCCTTTTTGTCGAAAAGTGGGCGGAGTTGACACATGTCGATTATTATCCGAACCCAAGCGTCGAAAACGCAAATACAAAATGCATAGCATTAATTCTATTTGAATTCCTAACGTATACGTACAAAAACATATTCGTTTCATGCGAAAATAGAGCTTCCAGATCGCATTTAGGTTTGTCAAGTGTAAATTTCCTCGGCGGCCATTAATATGCAGCTGCCCGCCGAGCTTAGCTGGCCCGGGAGGTAGGTGACGCCACGAATTTATCGCTTCGACGCGAATTTCACGATTCTTTATATACTTTAGTGCACTATCCTTGCGTCGGAGCGATGTATTCGTGGCGCCACCTACCTGCCGGGTCAGCGAAGCTCGGCGGACAGCTGCATATTAATGGCCGCCGAGGAAATTTACACTCGACAAATCTAAATGCGATCTGAAAGCTCTATTTTCGCATAAAACGAATATGTTTTTGTACGTATATGTTAGGAATTGAAATAGAATTAACGCTATGCATTTTGTTTTTGCGTTTTCGACGCCGGGGTTAGGATAATAATCGACATGTGTCAACTCCGCCCCTTTTTCGACAAAAAGGAGGTGGGCGACTAGGGATTGCCCTTAAGAGGATGCTATAGTCCTACTTTACCAGCCAAAAAATGAAACCGCAAAAAACTCTGAACCCGTGGTCAAAAATGATTGATAATGGTTTTATTCGACGATTAACGATGAATAGGATCGATCTAAGACGCGGAATTCATCATAGTGGAGGAAAATTAATTTTTTTTGTTCGTCAAGTGTAGGCGTGTCACTTATTCTGGTTAATATCAAAACCTATGCGTCAAAAACGCAAAATCCGGCGTTGTAGCGCCATTCTACATACAGTACCGAACATTTATATCTGAAAAGATTGTTGATTCACGCAATAATGGGGACGAGAGACCGAACCCTACAGATTAGGGTAAATAGTGTAAATTGTTGATTTTTGACAGCTGAGAGACGCTACGATTCGGTTCCCAAAACGCTCGACAGATGGCTCTACGCATGCCATTGCTGTCACCAAATCTTTTATCTACTTCGTACTGCAGGATTGTGTCAATAGCTCTGTCTCGTCCCCTCTATATTTCACGTGGATTTACGTATGGAGCCATCTATCGAGCGTTTTGGGAACCAAAACGTAGCATCTCTCAGCTGTCAACAATCAACAATTTACACTATTTACCCTAATCTGTAGGGTTCGTTCTCTCGTCTCCATTATTGCGTGAATCAACAATCTTTTCAGATAGAAATGTTCGGTACTGCATGTAGAATGGCGCTACAACGCCAGATTTTGCGTTTTTGACGCATAGGTCTTGATATTAACCAGAATAAGTGACACGGCCACACTTCACGAACATAAGAAAATGAATTTTTCGCTACTTCGATGAATTTCGCGTGCTGGATCGATCCTATTCGTCGTTAATCATCGAATAAAACCATTGTATATCATTTTTGACCACCGGTTCGGAGTTTTTTGCGGTTTTATTTTTTGGCTGGTAAAGTAGGACTATAGCATCCTCTTAATTGTAATGCATCAAACTTTCATTGTGTCAGTACATTAGTTGAATTCCTAGAATTATTATTATGTAGAAGCATTATGAAAATATGTGCTCATTTTCATATCCTGATACGAAAAAGTTCAATGAATTAGAATTATGTCGTTACCATAAATTTATTCATTGAATTTTCATTATATAACATAATTTTCTTCGATATTGAAGTTGTATTATGTACATAATATTAATTAATAAAGATTTGGACCACGAGTTTACAGTAGATTATAATTTGAATGGCTTCTTAATAAAAATTGGCCCATTTTAATTGTTACAGAATATAAATTAGAAAGAATATGAATAATGATAATTGATAACACTTTAGTTAGAGTACAATTTTTATCGATTTCTGCGAAATTGTAGACATTAAAAATATGTCTTAATAAAACAGAAATAATATTATCCTGCAACATAATGAAAATTAATTCTATTTATGATAACACATCATAATAAATATGAGCAATCTTCTATCTTCTCTGTGGGTAAGGAATGAAAATTTTCATGATACATAATTTTTATTATTTCTTTTTATGCCGTGACATAATAATAATGTGACCAAATAAATTTCTCTTTAATTTTCAATCGAAGTTTGATTTTTATTTTTATATCAAATGATCTTGCTATTTAAAAGTGAACCGGCGTGCCATAAGATACTGAATTAGTCGTCAAAAATTAAAAAAAAAATGGATTTTTGGTTTACTATGGAGAAGTATTCACTGTACCCTTATCTATATATGTGAAAAAATCCTCAACCCGGAGAAAATTAATTACACTTGTTATACCTAATAAAGGGTATAACGTTGCAATAGAAGTTTCCAATTTTCTCATAATTACCTTCTTTTCATTTAAATCTATAAAAAAGTATTACTTGAGACTCATTTTCACATCGAATCCCATGCTAAAACTGATTTATATAAAATGTTGTCTGCAATGTAGTTTCCGAAGCTATAACTATTATTGATGGAGCGAATAGCACCACTCTTGGGTAGACATACCGCGAATTCTAACAATACGAGCAAACTCACGTGTGTCTTATTACGAGAATTATTTTCTTTTTTCGACGATATGCATTGAGATCATCGACGTTGGCTAAAGCCTAAAGGGTGGAATACCCAGCAGAAGTAGTAGGCGAAAGATGCTTGTTTGATCTTGTCTCAAAAACAGGCTGAGCAAAAAGCGGCAGAGAGCGCGAGCATCCCTAACCTCATTGCTGACCCCGGGGATCCGAGTACCCCTGTTGAAGCAGTGGCTGAAGCTGGTGATTTCATTCTGCTCCACTCCACGTGCCTCCAAAGTTGAGTTCAAAACGTGAAGTGCAGTGAATGTGAAAAGCAGAGTGTCATTGTTCAAGTGCGCGATTGGTATGGTTTCAGTGTGAAATTATATTATCGAAGTGCAGTGAGTGTGGCTTTGTGCTTGGTGATACTTGTTCAAGTACAGATTTATTTTCAGCTATCAAGTCCTAAGAATTGCCTTGCAAAAATTGAAGTTCGCACGATAGAGGTTTCCCACCAAGCCTCAAAAGATCAGTATTTTTGAATATCAAGTGTGCGTATTTTTACTTCTCATTTTTATTTTTGCTTTATAAAAACTATTTTTTATGGTTGATCACAAGTGTTAACTGCGAGGCCTTCTGCATTTAGATGAAAACTACTTCAAAATTATGATGGTCCTTCTAAAGTTTTGAGCCCTGCTCTGAAAAAAGATGTGTACCGAATTTTCTCATAAACAGAACAATTATTATTCTGTCTGACTCTGGTATTTATATCACAAATACAGTCCCTGCAAGACTATCAGCACCGAACATCAACATCCAAATCACGCTTGATTCAGAACAAATCGCAAATTCATTTTTCCTTGGATTGGAGTCATGTCGAAGCTTTTAGCACGGCCACTAGCACACTGATAGAAGGATTTGTAAACAATTAATAAGATTCATCAACAGTGAATAAATGATTCATTAACTTCTACAACTCAATAAATATTTATTGAATGTTAATAAATCATTCATGAAATCGCAAGAAATAGTATTTATTAACAGTTATTAAATATTTGTTTGGTCCTCTGGAGAGTAAGAAGTTAACATAGAAATTTCCAGTTGACACTTTTCATAACCTGTATTAGTTTCAACTAATAATCATTAATTAATTATCAAGTTCGAATGTACCATTTAAATAAATATTTTTATTACAATAATATAAAGCAAGTATAATAAACAAAAATAGTAAAAAATGAACAATGTCAAATACTCAGAAATTAAAAGCCTTGATGATTCGGGAGACTAGTTTATTATGCCAACAAATATGAACTTAATACTACAGTAATAATTCATATTTTATTCCTAATTATTATGAATTAAATTACATCACGCTAAGAAATGTCATTCAGGCCTTTCGAAGCAGTATGAATTCTAATAGGTCTAATATAACTTTTTAAATGCAATTGAAACATTTTTTTGCGCATTAGTTCCGGGTAAAATTAAATGAGAAGCTTTTATATGATCATTCAGGCCTCAATTGAAGCATTCTCTAAAAATCAAAAAAATTATTTTCCTGTCTGAAATTATTTCATCAATTATGCCAAATAAAGGTTCATTTTCGATGTCATTTGATAAATGGATTGCATATTTTGGTTTAAATAAAGCACCGTTCAATTTTACAAAAGAAAATTCACACGAATCGCCACCAATTTTCATGTTAAATTTATTCTTCACATCATCATGTAAGATAGAACCAAATTCTACACGATTCGTGAATCCTTCTCCGTTGTTGAATTTAGAATGTAGATGTAATTGCAATTTCCTGCTAAAAGTAAGTAAAATATTTATGCGACACGTGATTAAGTTGGCATACTGTTTTGATCCTTCATGGAATGCTTCATATTTGGAACATGTTTGAAATACTGGAGGATCCATTGTCCTTATAATGCTAGGATAATGAGTCAAGAAATGAAATTTCGCAGTTAAATGTGCATTAAATTTTTTTATATATATTTTGTGACAAAACTTAATTTACTTACTAAGATAAAAGTCATCATTCGATATGGTCGTAGATGTAACTAAATCAACTATATTAAATAGATATGAGTATGATTTTCAAGCTTGGTTATCTGGTGGTATTAAATCACCAACTAAAATTCCAAAATAAGCAATAAGACAGGACATTTCCGCTGCTGTCGTTATTAAATAGCCATAACGAAGATAAGATTCAGTAATCGACGTTAATTTATTGCGATGATCTGATTCACAGTGGTCAAAATATTTTAATCGATTATTTAAATGCTTGGGAGTAAAAAACTTATTATCAATACAGTGTTTTATAATTTTAGCCATGTCGTATCGACAGACTCCTAAGTACAAGTCGTACATAATATCGCAAGTCCAATTGACTGCGCCATGATAAAAAGGTATGCTATTAAATGTACATTTGTTTTTAACACCTTTATCAAAACTTCATAAATCTTGTTCATAGTTGATGAGATTTCGTATAGAGATTCTTCGCGTTCTACAGTCAATGTAAGCACATCACTCTTTGGTAATCGACAAAATCTGTAATCTTAACGGCTGAGAAGACTTTCGTTTAATCCAAAAAGACTATTGATCGCCAAATTACCGCCTAATATCCATACCAAAATAAAAAATACCTGTGAAGTTTCACCATCAATTGACACTGTAATTCCTTCTTCAGCTAAATATTTGAGTTCCAATATGACTTTTGTAAAGCATCTTTCGGCTCCGAATTCTTTATAATCTGAATTATAGACAAATTGGAATGAAGAAATATTTTCTGATAGTGAAGCGAATTTTGGAGGCAAGGCAGCTATTAACAATACAGACCTCCGATTTTGTAAATTCTTGCTGCTGATGATATTTCGAAATCATCATAGTAGATGTATACAGGGTGTTTTTTCAGAGGCGCTACGGTAACTCCGGTAGCGGACCTAACGCCTAAACGCGAGACGAGGTGGGTGTACCTAGGTGGGTAACTAAGTTCGCAAAATTATCGGCGTCACGCTTGTTTCACCGCTCGACTATTTCGTAGGTAATAGTAGATACCTTCTAGGTTCGATCCATGTGATCATGAGCTGTGGAGTTCAATACTTCAATGGCGCTAGCCAAGGGCGCGCTTGGCCGTGCTCTTGGCTATAGTACGTCAAACGTATAATATTGTTAGTAAAAATACTTGTCACACGTGCGAAATATTCTTCGTGCACCTAATACTCGGTACAGAGTGGATCGCAGCTGACTGGCGTTTCGATGGATGAATAAGTCAGACCACTTTTCATAAATACTAGTGCATCTGTGAAAACATAACCCGAAAACCGCATCGAGTGTCACACAATAATTCACATCTCAATGAAGTAGACGTTTTCATGTTGTTAGTGCAGATGCACTCGTATTTAAATAAAAAATAGTTTTCCTTAAATATTCGCCGAAACGCTAATCAGCTGCGATCCACTATTTACTGAGTATTCGGCGCACCAAGAACATTTCGCATGTGTGACAATTATTTTTACTAACAATATCAAACGTTTAACGTACTATAGCTAAAAGCACGGCCGAGCGCGCCCTTGGACGGCGCCATTAAAGTATTGAACTCCACAGATCATGATCACATGGAACGAACTTAGAAGGTATCTACTATTACCTACAAAATAGTTGAGCGGTGAAACAAGCGTGACGCCGATGATTTCGCGAAACTGTGTTACCCACCTAGGTACACCCACCTCGTCTCGCGTTTAGGCGTTAGGTCCGCTACCGGAGTTACCGTAGCGCCTCTGAAAAAACACCCTGTATAGGAATTACTATTTTGCCCATGAAATTTTCCACTATTTTATCCCATACTTTTTCTTAAAAAAGACTGGTATGTATTTTTGTAGTATCGGTAACTGGAGCGAAGGCGATGCGTATGGGTGAGCGTGGTGCGCGTATGGGTCAGTGTGTGTGTGTGATGACGAAACAACCACGGGTCAGTCGTCACCAACAGTACAAGTGTACGGCTCGATAGTTGTATCTCTATTGTGAAATAAAGGCGCATTAATAACTCATAATTGTGTCTTTCATTGATACCCCTACAGTGGCGACGAAGATGGGATCGCGGGCCGGATAAATTAAGGGGGTACATACACCTTGGAGTTTTCAAAATATCGATTTTTGAAAAAAAAATTTTTTGTAACGCTAGAGACCTAATCTACGGGTAAAAAAATTGGCGTCAGAAGATCTGAAGGATTTCGGCAGTTACAGTCATATTACTGCTAAGTTGCAAGAAGGCGCTACCGCGCGGCGCGCCCACGCTTGCATTGGTCTCATAAATATTGTAGAACACCGCCAACACTGACCTCACTATTTTGACAATTTGATTTTGAGATTTTGAAAATTTTGGTATTCATCATTTTTATAGATATTTGTTCTTTTTTATTATTGTTTTGAAATGTAATCAAAACCTGCCATTGACAGAACACATGGCTATGATTCAATTCTTTTTGAAGTCAAGTGTCCACGTATTTACCAATTCTCGTGTTTTATTGTCAGTTACGAATTCAAACGAATGGTAATTTTCATAACTCAAGAAAAACAGTGTGTATGAGTGTGGAATAAGACTCCAGAATTGAAGAAGGATGATCAACTGGAAAGTGGGTTCTAAATTACCGTAGAGGCACTGCAGATTTAGATGTCTAAAAAGATGAGTATTTCTAGAAAATATTTACTGAAAAATTTGATAGTTACAATAAAAAGATGTACGATGAAAACTTGAAAATTATGCTAGAATCTCTGAATCTTGAAAATATTGAAGGTCATGAAATCTAATAAATTTTTATGTTATGAAAAATTTTGATGCGCACCACTGCGCACTCCTATTGGATCAAATGGGCCCTAAACTCACCATGAACCCCCTCGTTCTACATCTGTCTGGACTCAATCCATAACATATCAGTACGGCAGCAGCTGCGGATCTAGCATCTTTTTCCATTAGCCGAATCGTAAAACTTGATTTCCCACAAACTACATTTTTTGGTCGTTGTCGTCGGGTACAGGTCGCATCGTTCATCGAAACTTCTTCAAATCTGGAGGAAATTTTCCACATTGATGTAATTTCGGACTGAACTAGCAATATTCATATATAAGAACCATCTTCTATCATTGCCACCCTCTTTTTATCGAAAAATATAGAAAACCGGCTGGAAATGAAGAGGACTTATACTTAAATTTTGAAATCATCAAATATTGTTAGTTCAGTCCGAAGTTACATCAATCTAGAGAATTTCCATCAAACGAACGAACGATGCAACTTGTACCCTACGACAACCGCTTTTCCATCGTTGCAATCAATCTATGTAAGGCGAAGTCCAAATATTTATTAATAATGCTGAATTATAGTTCAAAATAGTAGTAATCTGATGTATAAAAACTAAATCAATAAAATGTGTTATTTCACTGTACCACTGATTAAAAACAAATTATTTTCAAGGTGTATGTATCCCCTTAAACGGTAAAGTGAAACGCGCTGATGCGGTGTGAAAACGATCGCATAGACTGGGAGACTATCGAAATCGCAGTGTACAGCGGAAAGACCACGTGGATTCACTCATTAAACAAAGTTGAGTTGGTGGAAATTTGCGAACGGTGGAAAGTGATTGACCAAGTGAATGGTTCAATAGACGTGATACGAAAAAAACTTTCGCGTTTCGTTGAAGAACAGAGTTCATTTCTTGAATTATTGAATAAACTCAAAATTGTAGAAAATCGCGATACTGCCATGGCGGCTGCGTCGTGGTTTGGTCATATCGAGCTTTTCCGTAAAAGAGGCAATTGGAGTGCGTTTGTGCAACAGTTAGAAGCGTGCATGACACTGAACGGTATCGCAGCGGATGAAAAAGCAGCGTTACTGCTGACGCAAGTGTCTCAAGAAGTGTTCGCGGACACTTCGGCGATCTGCGAAACCGAAACACCGTTGTCTTTGACTTACGAGGCATTGAAAGCTAAGGTCAAGAGCCATTACCAATAACCCAAGCTACAGAGATCTTTTCATGCAAAAAGTGTTGGAAGAAAACCAGCTGCGCCATTGTTTGGAGAATACAGTAGACTCCCGTTACGTGCTCAAGCTCGGGGCTGTAAACAATTTGAATTCGTAGAAATGCGCACTTAAATGGAGCCCCCACTACGTTTACTAGTGCCCGAAGAAATATGTTACAAATGAAGCTGAACATCACGAGAAACGGCCGAGCGCGCGAGAATAGCGAAGAGTGGGGGAGAGCAGCAGACGAAGAAAAGCTTGTATATATAGTAATACTGTTGCGCCGAGCGTATTTCATGATCTTTTCATTTGAATATCTCAGCAACAAATAAGAACATCGGAACTCAATTTTTTTTAATTCCGGGGTATTTCGTTCCGAGAAACACGATTCTTCAATCAAACCACTCCAAAAACGAACAGGAGAGCGACGATTCCACGTTCTTTGTTACATTTCTTTGTATTGTAATGCAATTTTTGTTTAAATTGGGGATTAGGTAGAAGCGTACCTCCCTTATTTCAGTTCAATTTTACGTGAGTGTTTAAAGCACGAACGTATGTAAGACCGTGGTTTCAAGTGCTTGTCGAACGAGTTAAGCAACTGTCAAAGAAGGTTAGTTTTCAATTGCATTATACTCAATTTAGAATCCAGACTTTGTATTGCATTTTCAGTTCTTGTGTGACAAATGGACATTCGAAAGCATCGGCATTTTGAACATGACAGTAATTTCTCGAAGTTTTCAGATAATGATTATATAACCATCGAAACAGACTATGGAATGTACTGAAGAGCTTGATATTGCACAAGCGTCTACATCGGCAGACGTTAGGTAAATTTTGTTTGTGCATGTTCATCCATCGTATGAATATATTTTTGTAGAGATGTACTCAATGCGGAAGATGATAAAAGTAAACAGTGGGAAGATGTTGATGATATTTGTTTACTTTGTGACAAGCCGATTGAAGACTCGAAATCGTGCATCGTGAAAGAAAGAGGTATCGCGTCTCTTATAAGCGCTAGTATAAAGCGTAGAGATAAGAAAGAATTAAAATTAAGGAAATTGATGCAAATCACGGTACACCAATCGTGTCAAGAAATGTACACTAGAGAGGCCAATATAAAATTGGCTCTGAAGGCATCTAAGGAAACGTGTCAACAGAATAGAACGCACCGAAAAGAAGGACGTGAATTGGATTTCTCGATGATTTTTTTCTGTTGATCCGATAGTTTTTATGTTTCAAAAAGTAGAATACGTATATTAAAAAAAGACACTATTGAGAACATAATAATGCAGTTGAATGCTTATGAAAAAAATGATGTCAACAAGATTATTGCATCGCGCGTGCGTGTTCTGAAAGATAAAAACGATGATTTTTATACTGAAAATGATGTTTATTACCATTCTAAATGTTTGGCTACTTTTTACACTTATCGTCTAAGCAATATTATGGGACGACCGGTCACCAAAGACATGTTAAATCTATTGACTTTCATTATAAATTTCATATTAGAAAATAGCGAAGAATGTCAGTTTTCTTTGCAAAATATTTTACAAGAATATACGAGCCAACATGGAGAAATTGAGTTACCTCGACTTGACCAGATTGAACATCAATTAAAGAAACATTTCGAGGATGAAATAGTAGTTTATGCAAGTAATAACGATCGATTTGTGTGTTTCAAACGGACTATTGGAAAATGCATCGATATTCGAGCGATAAAATTTATTAATACAAATTACAACTCGCCGGTTGATTTTTTAATGAACGCCACAAAAGATATACCGAAAACACTTAAGCTCTTCCTCGACATTCTCATTAAAACTCAAAAAAATACTCCCAAAGAACAATCTTGGGAAAAGTGGGATACAGTAGACTCCCGTTAAGTGCTCCCCCGTTAAGTGCTCGCTTTCATGGAATTTCGACGTTTTCGGCATATTTCGCAGAATCGACAGATCCCCCACTGTTGCGCCGTCTTTCTATGGGTGATGTGGTTTCAGCCGCCTATTTTTTTGTTAGTTCGATTATACTGTGTGGTATTTCCGAAAACTAGTACGCGTAGTGGCGGCTCCATTTAAGTGCGCATTTCTCCGAATTTGGGTTGTCTACAGCCCCGAGCATGAGCACTTAACGGGAGTCTACTGTAATAAGATAATAACAGCAGCGCATATTTTAATGTCATCTGTGAGACCGAGATCGTTTGTATCACCTATTTTATTGGGCCTTTCAAGCATGATACATACGAAATATTCTGCAAGAGGACTTATCGACTCCTTGCATAATATTGGTTTGTGCGCGTCTTATAGTGAAACTGTAAGATTTGAGAGTTTAATTGTAAACGATTCAGGAAATTTCAATATCGTTTCCGACACGTATCTGCAATTTGTCTATGATAATGCTGACCATCAGACCGCTACTATTGATGGAAAAAATACTTTCCACTGCATGGGTGATATAATGTGTGTGACGCCCTCAGTTTCTGTTGAATTCAATAGCGTTATTCCCCGTTTATTAAGGACACTTTCAAAAGATATCAGTGGCACGTATGGTTTTCTGCCGTTGACTGATTACAAAAATAACAAGCCATTCAAATTAGATAGCTTTATAGGACGTAATTGGAATGAGGAAGCGGATCATATTAATTTCACAATTGATATCGGATTAATTGATTTGATATATTTCTACGGAACACATACCGAAAAAATAATTGCATTACCTTTTATAAAAGCACCGCCAAGTGAACACATGACCATTTTAACCGCACTAATAGATGCTAGGAAACGAGCAGATACAAATAACCAAAAGCATTGTTTTGTTACTTTCGATTTGCCATTGTTTATGAAAGCAAGTGAGATCGTGGCGTCAATAGATCCACAGAATGATATACACAATTTGCTGTCAGTAGATAGGCAAGGCGGGTTCTGGATCAACGCGTGTTAGTGCACACAGACACGCACTCACACATGCGCACCTTGGCGTGTCCGTGTGAGGTAGTTGGTGGGGGGTACGCACACAGCCGCGCGTGTCCGTGTGAGGTGGGGTGCGCGGGGAGGGTCTGCTTAAATGTAGGTCACCCGTTAGACGGGCCACCCCCTCTAGCGGTACTCTGTCCGCTCGAGTCATCCGTTAGACGGGCCAGCCCCGTAGCGGTACTCGATCTAACGCCTGATTGGTCGGAATCGGGCCACCCCCTAACGGTGAGGTCGCGATCTCTCTTTCTCTCGGGCCACCCCCTAACGGTGAGTTCGCGATCTCGTATCTGACCGCCGCGGTCCCCCCTCTGACGTTGCGACCCCCCTCCGACGTCAGACCGTTGCGATCTCCTCTCTGACCGCCGCGGTCCCCCCTCTGACGTCAGACCATTGCGATCTCCTCTCTGACCGCCGCGATTCACCCTCTGACGCGACCCTACCCCTAAATCGGCACTAACGCATCGTAAGAACAAGGAAACAAACGAATGAACGAATAAACAACAAAGACCGGTAGACTTTTACCTGTTATCCAACCACTCCTCTTTTAGCACTGAGGGTTAATTCAATGTCTGAGAAATGCGTAAGATTATAACGATCGTTTGATAAAGCGGAGTGTGTGAGACATATGTAAGATAACGTTTCGGTACTGACTAAGAATGAACGTCGAGAGCGATTTGACTATCTCTACCTACATATTCTACATATACAGGATAAGGATCAGAAATGTTTTTGAAATAAATTTACGTTCAGAAAGATTGTATAAAAATTTATATATAAAAATGAAAAAGTTAACAACAAATGGAAATAAATTCACGAAGTTTTTACAGTTCGAATAACAAACATGAATCTGGAGCCTCTGAAAAAAAAGACAGAAAAATCGTTAATGGTTGATGGAATTATGAAATGTTTTTTCTAGAAAAACATGATTAATCGAAGTATTCGGATGACTCAATCAATGGAATTTACTGTTATCTTATTAGTTGAACATTTTACCAGTTGCCGCTTCGGGAGCCGCCTCAATTGCTGGTTCTGCATTAGCTGCTGTTTCTTGACTAGTAATTTTATGTTTGTAGTGGTTATCAGAGTCATAGTTGAATTCCCGGACTGCGTGTAGGTAGATTCTTAAAGCTGCCGTGCAGCGACTGCATTTCTTCCAATTAACTTTGATGAGAGGCACCCCACAACTCTCGCAGAAATACACTGGGGGCAAGATGGTGCTGTGCAGTAGGTGATGGTCCATATCTACGAGCCATGGGCCCTGAAGTTTCAGTACACATGGCTCGCAGTATACACCTCCGTTACCGTTCTCCTGTTGGAAACGCACGGTGGTGTAGCACCGTGCGCTTGTTTTGAACGCCTCCCGAAGCGATCCCTCACGAGCCTGCCATTCGGGCTCGTGAGGGATCGCCCATCCCTCAACTAGGCTTACGAGCATTCGCACCGGGGGTGTAATAAAAAGACTTGGAAGCGCTGCAATGGAATATGAAAAATCAATAGAACCACAATGACTCACAAAAATCATTCGCACTAAATCACAGCAAATTCATAAACTTACACATTTTTTTTCACAAGTTGATATTTTTTGAGTACTGTGCTACACTTTCAAGATCTGAGCGTCTAATGAGACCAGTAAGCGATCCCTTCATTAGTGTGCAGACTCCCGAAGATCATGTACAACGAAAAATGTAACACACACTTACTCTCGAAGTCTTCGTCATCTAAACACCCAACCAGGTAGCAATTTTGGTTGCATGTTTATTATAACGTATCGAATAACACACAGTGCGATAACATTGCTCAAGCTATATAGCATACTGAAGATTCTAAAACAATGCGATAACGCATTGTACTGGAATGATCAACGATCCTGTGAACCACAATAAGTTTATAGTTCAGTAGAAGACGTTAAATTATAGAGATAAAGCAAATGATATCTGACTGACCGGTACGGAACATTTTTATATTGTTAACGGTATTAAAAATCTATACAAAACTGATTCCGTCACCAACAACCGCTATGTACCAGAACGAATGTATAGCTGGAAAAAAATTTCACAACAAATTTTACAACAGAAAGCTCCTTATTATAGGGGAGGGGGAAGTTAACGACACGTTGACTCGATTTCACCTTCTATAAAAAACCGCGTTTTCGTTCCGTTTCCTCATTCTGCATGATTTTATTCGTACAAGAAGGTACCCTGACAGGAGAGAAACTTTCGTGTACCCTGTTGAAGAATTTATCGTCAAAAATGGATTGCGAAAAAATTAATAAAGTCTGCCGCATGGACGACTTCTTACCTACGAAGAAAATATCCGAGCTTGAAGTCGGAAAAGATTACAAAGTCACATCGTTTAAATCTGTTACCACCAAATTCGGACCAAGAACCATGGTTGCGATCGAAAATGATTTTACAATGTTTCTACCGGCCAGAATATCAAAGGCTTTCAACGATGACAAGGATCAGTTGAAACTGTATGAATCTGCCGCTGCGGAAGATCGTCTACGTCTGCGATACCTCGGTGGACAATATAACCAGTGCGAATTTTTATACATCTAAAGCCAGCTAGTACGTCTTGCTATATCGAATTAAGTGAAAAGTTAGTGTGTTCGAAGTATATGTGTAATTTTTTGTTCATAAAAGTTATCTTCCCCTGAACTTTTGATTCGTTTACTGCGACGTGGGGGATATAAACTGAGAAATGGATACTGAATCGTGTTTGAAGTTAATAAACATCGTCGAAAGTGCTTACAAGTTGCTAGACGCTGCATCGTCTCATCAAATCGAGCGATGGAAAAAATTGTGTAATCGTAATATCAGTCTCTTGAATAAAATCTTGAGAACAGTTACTCTTTCAGTCGGTGAAAGACATAGAATTGTTACAACACTTTCCATACTCCAATCGTTGGGTGAAAAATTCAAAAACAGACAACGAAGTGGTAAAGGTATTGGAACATCAAGGAGAAGGATAAAAGATAGAGTTCAGTGGAAGGATTTGGAATCTGTATTTAAAGGTCGAATACGCACTGGTATTATCGTAAATCTTCGTCAGAAGGATCTAAGATCTTTTCTACAGGATTCGAAAAGTATTACGAACGTTCGATTAAAAAATTCCCTACTCAAAGCGGGGAATTTGAAAGTGAATGGTGTACTAGCTTGCAAGTTTTCTATTCTGAAAAACGGTGAAACCATCGAAGAGACAAAATTTTTTAATACAAAAAATGAAGTTATCCTCCCGGAAACGGATATTAAAAGGTGGTTCGATGAGAATCTGATTGATCGCTTGCTGGTGAAGGTTGAGGATTTCCAAGAACGAGACTCGGGTTGGACCCTGATCGAAATTGTCAACTTGATGATCAACATTAATCGGTACGAGCCACTACGAGGAGGATTATCCACCTACGTACAATTACCACCGAGTATACAGAAGAAAAAAGCTGTAGTGAACATCAAGAATAACGATGAATACTGCTTCCTGTGGGCCATCACTGCAGCTCTTCATCCTGCGTACAGCAACCTTGATCGAACTAACTCTTATCCTCATTATAGTTCGGTACTCAATTATAAGGGTATTAATTTCCCTATAGCCTTAAAAGATGTTTCAAAATTTGAGAAAATAAACGGTCTAGCAATAAATGTCTACGGTCTGGAACCCGTTCGGAATATACCTGATGAAATAGTACCCCTTTATTTGAGTAAAAACGAATCAGACAAACCTACAATTCACCTTCTTGCCGTGAACAGTGAAGCAGAATCCCATGTTTTCCACTTTGCTTGGATCAAAAATCTCTCAAGGTTATTAGCTTCTCAAATATCAAAGCATAAAGGTACTATATTTCTGTGCGATAGGTGTTTATGTCATTTTCAAATTAAAACGTCCTTTGAAAAGCATAAGGTAGACTGTGCGAATATAAATAAATGCAAAATAATCCCACCCGGGGAACAAGATAAGATTTTGAGTTTTCAAAATTATAGATTCAAAGAGTCTGTACCGTTTGTGGTATATGCCGATTTAGAGTCTATCCTCGAGCCGACGGGTAGCGAGGTCTTGTGTGAAAAGCATGTTCCACATAGTGCAGCTTATTATTTTCATTGTAGCTTTGACAACTCTCTCTCAAAATTTGAAATAAACCGTGGCTCTGATTGCATCAACTGGTTTGTCAATGAATTGCGAAAATTGTCTGAATTGGTTGATTTTTATCTGGAAAGAAATGTACCGATGCAGCTCACCAGCGAGCAAACACAGGATTTTCATAATGCTGAAATATGTCATATTTGTGAGAAAAAGTTCACACAGACGGATGAGAAGCACCGCGATCATTGTCATTTTACGGGCAAGTACCGCGGTGCCGCTCATCCAAGTTGTAATTTAAATTATAAAGATTCGCATGTTGTCCCAGTAGTTTT
Organism: Macrophya annulata; assembly: GCA_963924015.1. Classification (NCBI taxonomy): domain Eukaryota; kingdom Metazoa; phylum Arthropoda; class Insecta; order Hymenoptera; family Tenthredinidae; genus Macrophya; species Macrophya annulata. Next base: position 27,034,646 of record OZ001257.1, on the reverse strand, counting down.
TCATAATCTTTCCGGTTACGATTCATACTTTTTAATCAAAGCTCTGGCTACGTTACTCGACGGTGAAATGAGCATCCTCCCCGTCAACAAAGAACGGTACATTTCTTTCACAAAGAAAATCACTGGTACGAAGGTAGCCTTACGATTTATCGATTCGTTCCGATTTATGGCAAGCAGTTTGGACAAATTAGCCTCGTATCTGGATGATAAGGATAAAGTAATTACACGCAGACATTGTAATAGTGCAGAGGAATTCGAATTACTGACAAGGAAGGGGGTATTTCCTTACGAATATGTGGATAGCTGGGTAAAACTTGACGAAACGGAGTTACCTCCCGCAGAAAAATTCTATTCAAGATTAAGCAATACAAATGTTTCAGAGGAGAATTACCGACACGCGATCAGAGTTTGGAGGACTTTCAATATTAATACGTTGGGTGAATATTCGGATTTATATTTAAAAACGGACGTATTGCTCCTATCGGATGTATTCGAAAATTTTCGACGCAACTGTCGCTCTGCGTATAACCTGGATCCTCTGCACTATTACACCGTCCCCGGACTCGCATTTGACGCAATGCTCAAGTGTACGCGCGTCAAGCTCGAGCTTCTCACCGACGTAGAGATGCTGCTGTTTATCGAGAAAGGTATTCGAGGTGGTGTAGCTCAGTGTTCAAACCGACATGCCGTAAGCAATAATAGGTATATGGGGGCAGATTTTGATCCGAGCAAAGAGGAATCTTACCTCATGTACTTTGACGTGAACAATTTGTACGGCGGAGCGATGAGTCAGTACCTACCGCGTGGATCTTTCGAGTGGGAACACGAGTCGATCGAGGTTTGCAACGTTCCTGACGATTCTCCTATAGGATATATTCTTGAAGTAGACTTAGAGTATCCTGTAACACTTCACGAAACACACAAAGATTTACCCTTATGTCCAGAACACTATACACCCTCGCGTGGTAAAAATTGTAAATTAATGACGACTCTTTTACCCAAATCCAAGTACGTTGTTCACTATCAGAATTTGAAACTGTATCTGAGTCTAGGTTTGAAATTATCGAAAGTTCATAGAATCTTACGATTCGAACAAACTCCGTGGCTCAAATTGTATATTGATCTGAACACCGACTTGAGGAAAAAATCTAGCAATGAGTTTGAGAAGAATTTCTTTAAATTGATGAATAATGCGGTATTCGGTAAGACTATGGAGAACGTCAGAAAGCAGAAGGATGTCAAATTAGTAACAAAATGGGAGGGGAGGTACGGGGCAAAAGCACTCATCGCGAAACCAAATTTTCACAGCTGCACCATATTTGATAATGAAATGGTGATTGTTGAGCTGAATCGCGTCAAGGTACACTTCAATAAACCAATTTACGCTGGATTTTCTATTCTCGATTTGTCAAAGATCTTCATTTATGATTTTCATTACAATTACGTGACAAATACGTTTGGTGATCGATCAAAGTTGATGTACACCGACACGGACAGTCTTGTGTATCACTTCACTGTCCCCGATATATACGAATACATTAAACGTGATTTGCATAAATTTGATACATCCGATTACCCGACCGATAACATCTATGGCATACCATTAGCGAATAAGAAAGTATTAGGCTTAATGAAGGATGAGTGTAATGGAAAGATTATGAGAGAATTTGTAGGACTACGAGCAAAACTGTATACTTTTGAAATTTTCGGTGAGGATAGAAAAACACTCAAGCGAGCAAAAGGTATCAAGGCAGCGACATTGCGAACAATCACGTTCGATGATTACAAAAAGTGTCTTTTTCAACATCAAAACTTGACAAAATCTCAGTATCTAATTCGAAGTAAAAAGCATGAGGTTCATACGGTGTTGCAGAAAAAAATAGCACTCAGTTGGTGTGATGATAAGAGGGTGATTCTACCCAATACAACCGATACTGTACCATGGGGTTATAATAAATAAACTATTGTATGTATATTTTATGTATCTTTATTGAATAAAAAATTACATATCCGCTTTATCAATCCAGCTGTTGTGTGAATTGTCGAAACCTAACCATTTTACAAACAGTTTATTTCCACGCTTCCGCAGTACTTTCTCCACTAGGTGAACATCAGAGTGTTTGACTTTGGAGAGTTCCTCCTCGTAGAAGCCACCTTCGATGGGTTGATCTTGATAGTCGACGAGTTTGTAGGTCACGGGATCGGTGTTCTCTATCTTACTTATAGTAAATATTTCAGTTGTCCAGTTGGGCGTGCAGCCTTTCTCAAACGTATGTTTGTTCTTGCTGACGCGAACTTTATCATTGACTTTAAACTTTTTGCTCCGCGTCCGATTGATCTGAAATTTCCCGTACACATTCCGGAGCAAAGTCTTCTCGTTGCCAGCTGTAACATCTTTCGGCTTCATACCGATTGTACGGTGTTTGGTGTTGTTGTAAGTCGACACCAGATCTGATGCGATATCTATCCACTTGTAATTTCCTCGGAGGGAAAACTGCTTCCACATTTTATTTTTAAGCGTGCGATTGAAACGTTCGCAGATCGATGCTTTTAGATTGCTAAAGGTTGAGTATAGGGTTATACCATGTCGTTGCATGAAAGCCTTGAACTCAGAGTTCAAGTCAACTCAGAATTTGAATCCAACCCCGGGAGGACCACGGCTGCTGGCAGCTGTACCCTTGTCCAACTGTCGTCCAAACACATCGACGCTCATCGTGGAAATGAGGATGGAGGCGGTGAGGGGTTGATTAATAAATGATGTCGGCTTCGCGCAATTCTTCGATTACCGATACAATTTCATTGGAGTGACTCGAATTACCGGCCGCTTGGGAAGCCAGGAGCAAACAAAGACGTTCCACCAGCTCGTTGGGGTCGTCCCAGTGAACGTAATCCGTTCCTCTATCTTCTCGAGCAACCATAAACTCGGGTAGCACACCTTTACCCGTGCGCGGTAGGGGTACGGAAAACGGCGGTGCGATGAATTTCTTGAACTTGTGGTTGTTCAGCTCTCGAACAGGTTGACCAGCCTTGTAGAATTTTGGATGTGCATTTGTGCCAAGTACGATTTGTTTATAATTTTGGATATCATCGGAGCTGACGTAGGTCTCATCGGGTATCTTTTTAAATAACAACTCCAACAAGCCTTTGGACTTTTTAAAACTCATTTCTCCGATATGAATAACGTCATTGTCGAAGCTTATCGGTGAGTCACCCACCATTAACTTCTGGTGAGCGAGCACGCGTACACCGTACACGTTATCTAGATCACTTCTTTTTATATTCTCATCTCGAAACAATTCAAGATAGGGATTGGAAGCCTCGTGTTCTAATGATTCCGATTGCTCATCCATTGGTTGTAAAGTCATATCCATTTCCTCCCCCTCATCTGCTGTCGAATAGGAATCATCCACTCCAGATTCTTCTTTAAATCACACAACAAAACCATGGAAGCTATCGCTCTAGGCAAGGGGCTTCACCTGAAACCGTACAGGAAGGGCTTAGGAGTTCACCTGAAAAAGCAGTCAAAAAACTGAAAGTGACGCTACCGCAACGAGCGCTAACTGACGCGGACCTGTTAAAGTATGCAACGGCCCTTAACATTCCACATTTCCGCGGTGTCTTTATGCGCAACGATTTGCCTAAGGACGGACCGCGTAGGCGTGAATCAGCGATCGTTAATCTAGATGATAAAGACGGTCCCGGTACACATTGGGTCGCGTACCGAAAGAACGGCAACGAAGTCGTTTACTTTGACAGTTTCGGCAACCTTCGTCCACCGTCGGACCTCATCGGGTACCTTGGTGTTGGTAGCGTCAAATATAACCACGAAAGATATCAAGACTACGGTACGTTCAACTGTGGTCACTTGTGTCTCGAGTTTCTATATAAACATACAGCGTAATTCCCTGAATTCAGTCTGACTTTCGCAGTAGGCATGGACGATTCGTTTACACTGACCGTATCGGGGAACTCCTCGGTGCTCGAGACTCAATACTTTCCCCCCGTTGAACTTTCCCCTCTCAAAAATTACTCCCTAGGTCTCGTTGAATTACTGACTTTTAATTCGATTCCTAATGTAGATGTTGGTCACAACAAGATTTACGTAGGCGAAGAAATAGTAACTATACCTACCGGTAGCTATGAAATAGAGGACATCGAAAACTATGTACAGGGTGTATTATTGAATAAAGGTATCGCCATAAATATCAAACCGAATAATAATACACTGTGTAGCGAAATTAAATGCAGTCAGCCGGTGAATTTTATGCCGGACGATTCTATAGGTAGCCTATTAGGTTTCACTCCACGCGTGCTGCAAGCCGATAAGGTTCACGAGTCCGACCTTCCGGTGACTATTCTTAAAGTAAACTCACTACGAGTGGAGTGTAACATTACAACGGGTGCCTACGTCAATGAACGTAAAGTACACACCATTCATGAGTTTTTTCCCGTCGTTCCGCCTGGATATAAGATCGTTGAAGTACCATCTCACGTCATTTACCTACCAGTCACCGTAAGGACAGTAGATCATATCCAACTCCGTATAGTCGATCAAGACGGCGATTTGGTCAATTTCCGTGGAGAAGTTATAACTATAAGGTTGCATGTCAAGGCTCAATAATGGGAATAGTTTATAACAGAAATAGTTATATTAGTAAGGTAAAATGCCCCGAACAGGTCAGTCGTCGACCGGTTCTCAAAGAGCTGACACCTCAGAACGTGCTGCTTCTGAAAAGCTTAGGTCTCAAGGTGACACCTTCTGGAAGAGGAATTTCCGCAAAATAAGACTACGATTCGTTTGTATCTGCGTCATCTGCTATAGGTCATGGAGAAGGAAATCTTAGACATTCAAACACCCGTCGCCTTCGACGAGTCTATCGCACACTACGAGGTTCACGCACACAAACCTTATGCCTCGTCGAGTTTCAATAACAGTGACGAGATTCGTATCGCTGTTCAACACCAAGACCTGTGCGTGTTACCGTGCAAGAGTTCGTTGCATGTATGCGGAAAGATAATCAAGGCTGATGGGGATCCGTCGACCAACACACCACTGGTCAACAACGGTGTTTGTCACCTGTTTGAAGAAATGCGGTACGAGATGAACGCCATTGAGATCGACAGGAGCAAGAACGTCGGTCTCACCAGTCTTATGAAAGGTTACCCCTCCCTGCGACCTGGACAGAATTGGATGATGGAGAATGCCGGTTGGCTCAATTTTAATGCAAACCATGTGGATGCCGATGGTAACTTTGAGGTATGCATACCGTTGAAGATGCTGCTAGGGTTCGCGGAAGACTACCGGAAGATAATCGTCAACGCCAAACATGAATTGATCTTAACCCGTTCAAAGACCGATACGAACGCAGTTTTGCAATCTCAAGATGAGGAATTCAAAATCCTGATCGATAAAGTAGAATGGTTGTTACCATATGTCAAGCTCTCGGATCAGCGAAAAATACAACTGTTGAATTTCATCGAGAGAGATGCACCGATCTCAATGAGTTTTCGTAATTGGGAATTGTACGAGTATCCTGTACTGCCCACCACCTCGAATCACGTTTGGACTGTCAAGACGTTGACGCAGCTGGAGAAACCTCGCTACGTTATACTGGGATTCCAGACAAGTCGGAAGAACAAGCTGAATAAGAACGCTAGCCATTTCGATCACTGTAACATCACCGATGTTAAACTCTTCTTGAATTCTCAATGTTATCCCTACGGGAACCTGAATCTGGACATGAGTCATAATCAGTATGCTTTGTTGTACGAGATGTTCGCAAACTTTCAAACCTCCTATTACGGCAAGGAACCTGAACCGTTGTTAAAAAAGAGTGAATTTCTACAATATGCCCCCCTCTTTGTCGTTGACTGTTCAAAACAAAACGAGTCGCTTAAGTTTGGACCGGTGGACGTTCGTCTTGAATTCGAAGCAAAAAATAACTTTCCTACCGACACGGCGGCCTACTGTTTGATTTTACACGATCGTGTAATTGAATACAATCCCATAAGTGGTGGGGTTAAGAAATTAGTCTAATACGTAATTTTACAGTTAGATTCGTAAGCTGTACCTTCCACGTTTCCCTTTGAATAATAAAATAATGTAAAGAGAAACTTTGTACGAACCGTTATTTTCCCCATAACTATATAAAAGTAGTTCATCGATTTTTCATATGGTGAGGCGTTTGATATAAAAGTGAGGAAGAACACTGCTGAAATTAGTCAACTTCCAACGTTCTCGAAATCCACATCGTCACAATGGATATGATATTGGACGTGCAAGGCTTTCAACGATTTGACAACAAATTTGTATTGAAGAAGCTCGCCGTAATTAGCGTTCAAGGGGACGATACAGGCACGCAAAGCCTGGCTCGTCTTGTTTTTAAACCACCGTGTGCTTGGGGAGCCTTGTCAGCCAAATCTAAGGCTACCAACGCCTGGTTGATCCGGAATTATCACGGGATACCCTGGGACGATGGTAACATACCATACGAAGACGTGCAGAAGGTGATCAAAAAGGTTGTCGAGCATGCAAATTACATCTACGTGAAAGGAGAGGAGAAGAAGAAGTGGCTCGAAAAAATTATCAACGACGAGTCGAAGCCTGTGATCGAATTGGGGGAATTGGGGTGTCCGAATCTTCAAATGCTGCAACATATCGAGGTGGCTCATTGGCACGAGGACCATCACGGACACATTCCTAGATATCAGTGTGCTTTCGAAAACGTACAGCGATTGAAACATTGGTACTTGACGGAGTGTCCTGGCTCTCGTCACAAATCTATGTATACGTACCTTCAAGTGGGTAGTTTGAGGCGAATGAAGGCAGAAGACGTGGCCATTTTGCCGAAAGATTTCATCCTCATTTACGCTTCGGACATCATCGATGAGGTGTGGGACAAGCTGTCGGAGGCTATGCAGAAGGATACGGACATCGCGGGTTGTCGAAAATGCCGAATACATTACGGTGACGATGGATCTACCCCCATGATTAAAAATTGTTCGAAATGTCAACGGAATCAATTATGTACTAACTTTGAAAAATCTCTCAACGAAAAATAAAAACTATTCAAATGTAATTCACGTGTTTTTATTCCATCCTGCGTATATCTAAATTATGATGATTCGCTGAATCCTCCCCCACTTTGGATATCTTTAACGTCTTATCGTACTGTTCAAGATATTCGGAGCGTTGTAGAGCTTGGTGGCTCCAACAATTATTTTACCTTCGATTATCTAACTGTAAGCTATAGCTTGGTGGCTATGCTGGCTCCAGTAATTATTTAGCCTTCCAGATTATCTAACTATAAGCTATCCCTAGCGCGCTGACATGTTTAGGCTCTCCTTGACACCTAATACGCAAACCCAACGGCGTTTCTCACGCTGAGTGTTTTGGGTGATGAAGACATCGAGGGTAAGTACGTATGTACTTGAGTTTCGTTTATGTGTGTATGACTATTCCAAGCTGCACACTAACGAAGGGATCCAGTATCGATCTCAGTCCTCCGTTAGACTTTGCATGATCAAGATGGGTGAAAAAATTTTCCTGTATATTGAAGACGTGGTTCGTTTCAGTGACCCGAGGGACCTGTGGCTATACGCCATGGTCCCGGAGGTTAGTGAATATTTAGAACAAAGACGGGACGATGCGTTCGCCCGGTTTGTGAATTGTGATAACGATTTTGGGGTGATGCTTTCGGATGATGGCGATTCAGATCTGAGTCCTCCACCGGACTCAGATTCTGATTCAAGCCACGAAGTAAGCGGTGGGCACGAGGGGGTGGTGTGGGAGGGAGGGAGAGAGTCTCCGGAGGTTCCAGAGCCTGACGAATTCGGAGAAGCGTTGCAGGCTTTGGACCAGGAGCAGGACGAGGAAGTCGCCTGGGCGATAGACGGCTTCCTCGCCGAGTTGGACGCAATAGGTGAAATGGACGAGGGGTATTTTAGTGACGAGTAGTTTTAAGTGATAATTTTATAGGACACCAAGTGTGTGAGTAGTTATAAGTGACATTTTCCAGGCACCAAGTGTGTGAGTAGTTATAAGTGACATTTTTTTCCAGGACACCAAGTGTGTGAGTAGTTATAAGTGACATTTTTTTCCAGGACATCAAGTGTGTGAGTAGTTATAAGTGACATTTTCCAGGACACCAAGTGTGTGAGTAGTTATAAGTGACATTTTTTTCCAGGACACCAAGTGTGAGTAGTGATAAGTTTTTCTGTGCTGAAAGAGGGATTGGTTGACAGGTGAGAGTCTGCATACGTTTTCAAAATATTTCGTCGTTAGTTGGCACAGGTAGGCTTGCATGTATCAAATATCTACCACTGTTCGAGCCGATTTAGGGGTAGAGTCGCGTCAGAGGGAGAATCGCGGCGGTCAGAAAGGAGATCGCGGCGGTCAGAGGGGGGATCGCGGCGGTCAGAGAGGAGATCGCAACGGTCTGACGTCAGAGGGGGGACCGCGGCGGTCAGAGAGGAGATCGCAACGGTCTGACGTCGGAGGGGGGTCGCAACGTCAGAGGGGGGACCGCGGCGGTCAGATACGAGATCGCGAATTCACCGTTAGGGGGTGGCCCGAGAGAGAGAGAGAGATCGCGACCTCACCGTTAGGGGGTGGCCCGATTCCGACCAATCAGGCGTTAGATCGAGTACCGCTACGGGGCTGGCCCGTCTAACGGGTGACTCGAGCGGACAGAGTACCGCTAGAGAGGGTGGCCCGTCTAACGGGTGACCTACATTTAAGCAGACCCTCCCCGCGCACCCCACCTCACACGGACACGCGAGGCTGTGTGCGTACCCCCCACCAACTACCTCACACGGACACGCCAAGGTGCGCATGTGTGAGTGCGTGTCTGTGTGCACTAACACGCGTTGATCCAGAACCCGCCTTGCCTATCTACTGCTGTCTGTTATTCCTCGTTTAAGAGGTTTCCACATGGCAATGTCATTCTTTGGATCTATTGGCGAAATCATGACTGGTAGTGGCCTTAAACAAGCTTTCTGCTGAATTATCAGCTGACAAAGCGTTGACTGGGCAAGCTTTTTCTAAATCTATGAGAAGCCACTTGTTGGTGCAAGTTAAAAAATTTGGTGGAATTAACAGATAGTGAGAAGAAACATTTGAATGATAGCCTTGAGAGATTAGGAGAGGAAAATTTCCAAATTTTTTTGACTGCTAGTATAATTACTAACATATTACAGAAATTCGTCGCAGCTTTGGAGGACATAGAGAATAAAGGCCCAACTAGTAAACTGTGGGTGCAATATTTCAAATTGATTTGTCTATTGCAAAGATTCATCGATGCAGAGAGATCAGGAAATTTTGACCTGCACATACAAACAGTTCAATTCATGATACCTTTCGTTTTTTCTTCCGGACATCATTTGTACGCGAAAGCTTGCTTACTATATGTCCAAAAAATGTTGAATTTGAAATCAGTTATGGGTTTAGTTGAATACGATAAATTTTGCAAACAAGGCTATAATACGATAAGGCGGTCCAATTCGCTTCTGGTCTGGACTGTGGACTGATTTAACAATTGAGCAGGTGTTGATGCGCTTCATTAAATGTAGCGGAGGCTTGACCCATGGTAGAGGATTAACGGAAGATGTAATTGGGAAATGGGTATTATCAAGAGCTGCTGTTCTAGAAGTAATAAATTCAATGGAATTATTTTGCAATATGACATTCGCTACTTCAGAGCAACATGTCGACAACCGTGTTAGGGGGCACCCATTAATTACGTGAGGCGTTTAGGGGGCGGGAGGGGTTCGAGCCAAACCTCACCCAATCTCACGTGGGGGAGAGGGTGGCCTCGGCAAATATCACGTAATTTTTTTTTCCGCAAGAAACAGTGTAAAATTGCGAGAAAACTGGGTTAAATTAAGTAAAAGATATTTCTCCATTAAAATATGACTAAATCATACATATTAATATTTATCGCGGTTTAATTATGCACTGATATAGAAGAATTTATTAACTATTAATAAATTCATTTATTTGGAAACAATTCCTTCATTTATTAAATATGAATAACTGTTAATAAATATTTATTAAATAATCGAATTTTAAAAAATCATTTATTAACAGTTAATAAGGCTTATTAAATATTAAAAAATCCTTCTATAAGTGTGCGAACGCCAAAAGTAGCACAGTAGCCCTTTAATTGTTTTAATGCCACGTTATTAGACATCTTAAATACTAGTCTTAACTAGTCTTAAATAGAAAAAAATTATAAGCAAATTGTTTTGTTTTCAATAAATCCAATGTAATCAAGGACAGAGTAACTTATTTACATTAGAAATATGCATTTTGAAAAATCTTACGTGAGATTAGGGAAGGGGGGAGGGGGTCGAGCAAAATCTCACGACATCTCACCAAGGGGAGAAGGGGGGTGGGAAAGTCGCCAAAATTGCCTCACGTAATTAATGGATGCCCCCTTACTCGAATTCCGAGAGACGCAGAAGATTTGTCGAAATTACAGCATTTCTTTACTATGTACAATCCATTTCCCAATACAGACAAGATTGTAGGAATTTATTCCGGAACGATCGGCGATTTGGACACTGTAAACTGTCATGTAGCATTTGAAATTGGGAAAGCTCTGATGGTAGATACTTCAAATAAAAAGTTTACCGATGTTAAGTACAAAAGAAGCAGTAAATTAGTTCATTTGGCTGCATCAAATTCGACAATGAAGAATCTAGATATCGAAGAAGTTTATATCTCACCACTACTGTTATTCCAGAAGATTGCTTTGAATATTGAAAGCCACGCGGAAATGAAAGAGTACTGTAGCAATTATGAGCTATCTCCGATACCGTTGTCATTATTTGATGAACAAGGTATGCGTAAAACTACCAAATCTGTGTTTTATTCAAATTTCAATACCACTCAAGAAATTTCAATATCTGGTAGCATTACATACGTCGATGGCGATTTTTTCTTGCATAAATTGGTATGGCAAAATAATACAACAATAAAGAGTATCATAGTAATTATGTTTCATATGCAAGTAAACATTACACAAAGAACAGCTTTATCGTGTTCGACGGTTATCCCGACGACGAAACATTATCAACGAAATCCGTAGAGCGTTCTCGAAGGAAAATGAAAAACATTGGTTGCGAAATTCCATTTCAAGAAAATACAACTGTAGTAAATAAAAAAGAATTTCTCAGTAACGAGAGAAATAAGTCGAAAATAATTGATCTGATAAGTATGTCATTAAATACAGCTGGATTGAGAACAAAAATCGCTCCTGAAGATGCGGATAGATTGATTATAGTTACGGCTATTGAAAATTCTCGTGTTGATACTGAAACAACTGTAATTATCGTAGGTGAGGATATTGATTTAGTTGTAATTTTCTCTCAACTGGCGACAAACATGAAGAATATTTACTTCCGCAAGGAAGGTAAAAACGAAAAACACCAATTTTATAACAACGATAGTTTTAAATACGAGAGTTTACAGAATATTGTGGCGTTTATTCATGCTTTTTGTGGATGTGACACGACTTCGTGCTTTTATAAACTCGGTAAGAATAAATTGATAGAAGCGTTTTCATCTGAAAGTCAAATCGAAACACTTCTTCAATTGGTTTCGGTTTTCTATGACGAAAATGCGAGTTATGATAGCATAACTGAAAGTGCATTCGATTTGATTCGAGGAATGTATAGCACCAGAACAGAGAAGAAATTAATAGATAAATCGAAGTCCTTCTCGTTGCATGCCTTACGATATCTACATTTTAGCAAAGCTAGAGTTGAAAAAAAATTCTCTCTAGAGACTTTACCGCCGACAGAAGGAGCAGCTAAGCAGCACGCTTTCCGAGTTTTTTACCAATTACAGCTTTGGTTGGGTAAAACGTATCTGAAAGCAACTGATTGGGGATGGCAAGTAAGATCCAAATGTTTGATACCTGTACGAACTACCGATCCACCAATCCCCAAAAAGTTGCTTCAACAGATATTATGTTCCTGCAGTAAAAAAGGATGCGTGAATACTTCATGCAGTTGCAAGAAACACGGTTTGCGATGCACAAATCTATGTGTACACTGTGAAGAAGATACGTTTTACAATTCAGAAATAAGTGAAGTCTTTGCGATATCACACGATGAATTGCGGGGAAGATGCTCACAATGATGAGACCAATATTGGAATGCGATTCGAAAACTTTTGTAAAAGCGAGAATTCTACTGACACAGCCCATGTCGACGAAAATTTTGATGATACGGACTCAATTTCAATGCCTTCGAAAAAGAGAAAATTATTGTAAAATTTTGTACTGTTTTATTAATACGACTATGTGGAAAAAATATCACGAATTTTGTATACATGCTATCCATATTAATTTTCCTCCCACATAATTCCATCAAAAGTAATACAGCTAAAAATACCATACATGTTCATAATGTTTCTATAAAGATATAACAGAATATAACAAAGAACGTGGAATTGTTGCTCTCCTGTTCGTTTTTGGAGTGATTTGATTGAAGGATCGTATTTCTCGGAACGAAATACCCCGGAATTAAATAAAATTGAGTTCCGATGTTCTTATTTGTTACTGAGATATTCAAATGAAAAGATCATGAAATACGCTCGGCACAACAGTATTACTATATATACATGCTTCTCCTCGTCTGCTGCTCTCCCCCACTCTTCGACTACTCTCGTGCGCTCGGCCGTATCTCGTGATGTTCAGCTTCATTTGTAAGATATTTCTCAGCGTTTTAATACAGAACCAAGATGGACGTTTTGAAGTATAAAAATTCTACTTTCGAAATCGTTTTTGTAAATTGAAATCGGACCATACCTGTCGCATACAAGCCTGCTGGAAAATTACATAGTAAAAAATTGAAATGGCCACAGATCGAAAACTATGCATCGGACAGTGCCTGCTTTTTGCACATATAAAGTTTATATTAAAAACTAATAGTGGCCGGAAGATCTACGCTACAACTAAAAAAATAGCCGAGTTATGAATTTTTGAAAAAACTGCATTTTGGCCAGTTTTTCCCGATTTTATCCTAAACTAACGGTCCGATCGAGTCGTTCGACCACTTATTTTCTTCGTGTTTTCATTCTCTACGATTTCCCTGTTGACACTATCACGATTACCCTGACAGTTTCAATTTTATAAGCAAAAAACTAAAAAAAAGCGATTTTTTGCATAAAATTGTTAATAACAAAGTTATAAATAATAAAGTCGAGTGAAAAACATGTCACTATATCATATGGAACTATTCTCCAAACAATGGCGCAGCTGGTTTTCTTCTAACACTTTTTGCACAAAATGCTCACTCCAAATCTCTGTAGCTTGGCCTACAATCGAAGCCGAACCAACAGTTACAGTGGTTCACTTTCCGAGCACGGAAACAAGGTAGTAACGAGTCAGTACGAGATTTTATGACAGCGCTGAGATCTTCAGCACTGAAATGCCAATTTAAGACCATTGAAATAAATAGCCAGCTTAAGGATCAATTGATAACGGACGTATATAATCAACGTGTCAAGTACGAATTACTAAAGACATCGGCTGGCGAATCTCTAGAGAACCTAGTACAGTTGGCAAAAACGGTCGGAATCGCTGACGCCAAAGCTGCTGGTTTAGAGACCCTAAACGTTGTAAACACGGGGTCGAGCTCGGACGCTAACACAACGGTCGCTGAAGACTCAGAGGTACACGTGGTACAAACGGGACGAAATAGGACAGAGAAGAACCATGGAAGGGGAAATTTCTATGGCCAAGCACTGCGTAGAGAGGGGTAGCTCCACGGGACGGGGGTACAGGAATGCAACAATCTCAAAATCAACAAGGCTACGGCGCAGGGCGAATAGCAAACGAGATGATCTGTTATTGCCGTGGAGGCAATAATCACATATAGGCCAATTGCTCGCTAAGAAGTAAATATTGTAGTGAGTGTGGCAATCAGGGACACATTTTCAAAATGTGCAGACGCGGAGAACGAGGCGGCCAAACCCGAAATCAAAACTACATCAGAGAAGGAGATGGAGGGGTAGGCGCGACAGAAAAGTACGGACGCGAACAACGTTCCGTTGATGTAGAGCAGTTTGCGAGAGAAAGTTAAAAAAGAAGGTTAGTTCACAGTTTGAACTGGTTAAAGTTAATAGCGTACCACTGAAGATGGAGATAGATTCAAGCGCGGGGTATCGGTCATATCCAAACTGTTATGAAGAATTGTTTGCGGGAATACCAATACAGACATCGAGAATTTCATTGTGAACGTATGATAAACAGAAGCAACCAACCTTACGGTATATTCAAGTCAAGGTAGAAAAAAACGATATCAAAAGTAAGAAACTATTGTATGTAGTTAGTGAAGGTAGCTGGCCGATAATGGGCAGAAACTTGGGCTATGTGTGATAAAGTGGAGAACTAATTAGCGAGAATACAGCAACTTGCTATTATATCACCAGTAGAATTTTCTGAGTGGGGTACGCCAATTGTACCAGCTTGGAAAAGTAATGGCACATTACGATTATGCGGAGACTATAAAGTGACTTTAAATAAATACCTGGAGGTCAATCGATTACGAGGCGGAAAAATATTCACAAAGTTGGACTTATCACAAGCATAACAACAGTTACCGTTAACACAAGAATCTTAGAAACTAGTCGTAATTAGTACTCACATTAGATTGTTTAAATATCATACTGCCATACGATGTAGCCATGGGACCGGGTTCCTTTCAGAGGGTCATGACGTCTCTACTATTGGGCGTACCGGGCACGATCGTATTCATCGACGTTATTCTGATTACTGCCGCAACATTGGCAATACACATAGATAGAGTGCAAGAGGTGCTTAGGCGTTTAAACGAAACAGGTTTGCGTTTAAGATTCGAAAGATGTAACTTCTTCGAAAACGAAGAGTGTTATTTGGGGTTTCGGATAAATGAAGAAGGGATCCGACCGTTAGAATCAACAATTAATAGCGTCAAAGATGTACCAAAATCAAAGGACGTGTCAGAGCTCAGAAGTTTTTTGGGGTCAATTAATTATCATGGTCGGTTTATGGAAAACTCCCAAAAATGACGGCCCCCGTACGCATGTTTCAAGAAAGACAGATTCGAGTTAACCGAGGTTTGTGACAAAACGTTTGAAAAAATTGATCGAGAGCTGGTGTCCGAACAAACGTTAGTACACTTCGACCCCCAAAAGCAGACTCTTCTCACTTGCGACGCGTCCCCGTACGGAATAAGCACCGTGATGACACTCAGAGACGAAGGAGGCAGCGACCGACCGAAATGATTTGCGAGCCGCTCTTTAACGAGTACCGAACGAAATTATACCCATCTGGACAAGGAAAGTCTGGCGATCATTTTCGGGGTGTGCAAATATTTCGAGTACCTATATGGACAGTAATTCATATTACAAACAGATTCAACGACTTTAGCGTGAATATTCGATCCAAATAGAGCGATCCCAGAAATCGCGGTAGCGCGACTGTAGCAATGGGCGCTATTTCTAGTGCTGTTTGAGTATGAAATTCAGGAAGTTCGTCAGTATAAATATCTAATGACACAGGACCGTGAGATTTAGACACAACATTCTTCTTGTCAAAACAAAATCCCATGAATTTTTTCAGAATTTTCGTCCGTGGATTTTGGGTAAAAACAATTAAAGAAAATTTTCAGTTTATCATAGTTTCTTATGGGAGCGTACAGTTAAAGTTAATGAAAGTATTTTTGGAATGACACAGCCATGGGAAGTGTACACAATATTAAAGATGAATGTATTTTTTATCATAATATCTAGAAAATAGCATCTCTCCGTTCATTTTATTAATAAAAAAGCGATAGATAGTTGCAACGCATAGATCGCGCGAGTGAAGTTATAATGTTGGCGACACTGCTGGTTTCGAGCATTAGCGCGCCATTATTTGCACGCGCCCGCGTGCTGATCTGATTCGGGGGGGATTCAAAAATAACTTAGATGTATTCAAATAATAGATTCATTAATTAAACCTTAAACCCATTTATTTTTAACTGTTTATTTATAATGATTCATTTATAAAATTATTACTTATAACTGCTTATAAAGAATATATTTTTGCAAAGTACTTTAACAAATTACATAAAAGTTCTGACTTTTTGACGAATGTGAGGAATACATTTGATTCTATCAAATATGAAACATAATAATCACTCTAAACTAATTGTTATCATTTGACATGGAAGCTTTTTCAAAATTTTTTATAATGACATCAATAATTTCATTTCTTTTAATAATGGTTGGATTTCCATCAATTAGTTCTCCTCGTAAAACAGAACGCATTTTATCAACCCCTTCAGTTATGAAAGTTTCTAATAACATTTCATATTAAATTCTAATAGTCTTCACATCATATTTATCGAGATGACAACTTCAAGGGGTTCAAAATATTGTACGTTATCCTTGACTCGCTGACGATTTTCCATATTGTGCCCAACCTCATCATACGTTTGAGTTTTTGTAATTAAACTTTCAATTTCTAGATTGTCAATAACAAACCGTTTAAGTATTTGAACATCAAATAAAGCATTATGTGCACTATTTACCACAGTATTTTCACAACATTTAGAATTTCTTTAGCCAACGTTGTTAATTTATGGTTTGCTAAGTTTGGAAATTTATGTTTAAAAAAAGGTAAGCTACCAGTGAACTCTTCAACATCTTTTTCGAACTCATTATTATGGATTTTGGTCAATCCATGTATTTGAGAAGTTGTGGGGTGCGATTCTGTAACTCTAGCGCTAACTTAGAGCAAGCGTTAACTTTTTCAGTAGATCCTACGCCACTGCATTGCCCCACTGATACCCGGACACCCCCGCGAGCGCCTATATGCTTTGTTTGGCACGGCAACTGTCTGCGGTTGCCACGTTTATTAACGTTGATAAACAATCGAACCCAAGAAAATCCCGCCTCTGTGATAACGCTAACTAGGGATCTTGCTCTATCAAATTGATTTTTTTAACGCGAGCCGTCACGCTGCTCTAAGAGAAAACGCTAACTTAACGCTTGCGTTAACTAACCTATGAATACAGACGCTACCGAAGATGATTTTTAAACGCACGCTTTTAACGATATTATACTCTAATAAACATATTCATTCATTTTTTATCGGATGAGTATGACTATCAATTCATAAATACGTATATATATATGATGGATTTTACACAAAGCTGACCAAAAGAAAACCTCGATGTTGCAAATTTTTTAAATTTTCAAATATGTTCTAACACCATTGGAATCGGCAACTTTTGTGTATACATATAACTTATATCTCTCTAACTTCTTTTGCCTTTGGTGTTCGAGCTGTTCAACCTCCGGACTTTTAACGCCGTTTAATCCCTCTCAACGGAAGTATCATGGCAAATGAAAGTTTTAGGGTGGTAATTTGTTGCATTTTTTACGTTCTTTTACCTCAGTCTTTGATCTTGTACGTAACTATCGTAGAACACCCCGAAAAATCCTATCGTATACGTTTAGAATTACGTTCGTTTTTGAATCGGACAGCTCTTCGTTTCGAAGCTGTAATCTGTGATAATAGGCAAAAGAAACAACTTGTACGTCGGATTACATTTCACCGTAATATTATATGCGTTTTTAAATAGGCACATGTGGTAATGTGCATAATCAAGTACGTATTCTAGAAAAGGTATTAATTCAATTGCCCGTATGTGCAAATTGATGATTCCACCTTAGAACAAAGATAATATAGCTTCGAAACGATAAGCTGTCCCATTCGAAAACTAACGTAAGTAGATAGTAATTTTTAACAGATTTTAGAAAAATCATAAGAGATTTTCTTTTAAATGATATAATGTGGAGTGAAATTGACTTTTAGTGTAGGATAGGATTTTTCGGGGTGTTCTACGATAGTTACGTACAAGATCAAAGACTGAGGTAAAAGAACGTAAAAAATGCAACAAATTACCACCCTAAAACTTTCATTTGCCATGATACTTCCCTTGAGAGGGATTAAACGGCGTTAAAAGTCCGGAGGTTGAACAGCTCGAACACCAAAGGCAAAAGAAGTTAGAGAGATATAAGTTATATGTATACACAAAAGTTGCCGATTCCGATGGTGTTAGAACATATTTGAAAATTTAAAAAATTTGCAACATCGAGGTTTTCTTTTGGTCAACTTTGTGTAAAATCCATCATATATATATATATATACGTATTTATGAATTGATAGTCATACTCATCCGATAAAAAATGAATGAATATGTTTATTAGAGTATAATATCGTTAAAAGCGTGCGTTTAAAAATCATCTTCGGTAGCGTCTGTATTCATAGGTTAGTTAACGCAAGCGTTAAGTTAGCGTTTTCTCTTAGAGCAGCGTGACGGCTCGCGTTAAAAAAATCAATTTGATAGAGCAAGATCCCTAGTTAGCGTTATCACAGAGGCGGGATTTTCTTGGGTTCGATTGTTTATCAACGTTAATAAACGTGGCGACCGCAGACAGTTGCCGTGCCAAACAAAGCATATAGGCGCTCGCGGGGGTGTCCGGGTATCAGTGGGGCAATGCAGTGGCGTAGGATCTACTGAAAAAGTTAACGCTTGCTCTAAGTTAGCGCTAGAGTTACAGAATCGCACCCCTGGGATTGATCGCTTTAGTCTGAGTGATGTATATATTCAACTCATATTTTTCTGATATCATACAAATCTGCAAAATTTAATTGTCAATTAGATGAAATCCACCCGTTTCAAGATCAAGAAAAACTATTTCGATTTCAGTTGTACTAAAAGGAGTTATTTTTTCATTATCCTTGATGAGTGATATATCAGAGGATTTTCCATGGCATTCTAACAGAGACATGCTACTCTCATATGTTGTGCCTTCAATAGCTTTCTTTCTATTACGGGACTGTGAACGTTCATTCCTTTTCTCTACGCGTTTTCTTTTATATTAGGATTCTATAGATCTTTGGTACTTTTTTAAAGCTTTGTCAATTCTGTTTTGTAAACATTCTTCCAATTGTTTGTTCCAGCCTATATCCAATTTATAAAATGCTTTAAGAATGTAATTTCCGCCAAGATTTTTTTGACTTACAGTACAAGCAAATCTGTGATCGGAACTCGTTGTTGCACTGTGACATATTTTTTTAGAATTTTTACTGCACGTTGAGTTGTTCAAACTTTCATTCGCCTGACTTGACCCAGCTATTACAAAATTGTTTGCACTCTCTTATCGGTCAGTAAAGAATTCATTCAGCTTCTTCAAAAGGATAGGACTATTGACATCATAGCTTCTTTCATAATTTTCTTTTCCCGATCTGCACCATACTCCACAATGTTCATGATTATTAAAAACGTGGTTTGGTATGTTTTTTACAGCCTTTTGCATTTTCTCAAGATCACCACGATTTTGTTTTACTGCTGAAGTAAAACATTTTTTTCATATAATTCATAAAATCATGTGACACTTCATCGTCTCGATTGTGTGTCTTAGATTTTGCAATTTCACGTAGTTCAGGCGATACTCCTTTAGTACTGTGGTTCATATCTACTTGCTTTAAAACTTTGTCATTGCGAACCGCATTGTGTACAGCAGGAATACTTGAACTATCGTTATCAGCTATCAGGAAACCTACTTGAACGTTGTTGTCTTTTAATTTTTGGCTGGTAACTACGTCCACAGCACCTTGAGCCTCCATGGACTTAGCAGTGCCATAGCAATTCAAACGACAGTCATGATTTGTTTTATTACCAGTCTTCTGATCAACGTCACACTGCTCGCATTTTCTATTGTAGCACTCATCTGCTAAAACTTTTCCAGTTTTTACTCCAATCAAGCAACAGTATTATTCAGATGACGCAACGATTCTTACAGTTTGAAGCATTTGTTCATTCACATCAGCTCCTTCAACGAACATAAATTCATTTCGGTAGTCAGGAGGCCTAACATTGAAGCGAATATTCGTTTGTTTCAATACAACTCCATAGTTACCAAAATACTTATCTCTTTGCATTATTTCGTGTTCAATCACTTAATTGGATACTCAGAAACCCTTTAGATATTTTACGGCTTCCTTTCAATTGACCCGTTCTTTGTTAGGGACCGGCGGCTGGTTCAACCGACGCGCCGTGACACCAGCATATCAACGGACAGTATGGCTGTAGCTCACACAACGTCGATCTGACAACGCAGGGATTCTCACTCCATTCGATACATTGAAAATAAATAACACGAAAATGCGATTCAAAAGCTTTAAAATGAGTATTCGCAGACATCTGTACGATAAAAGGAACCGAAGATATTAACGTTCAAAGGAGAGTGCGATTTCGATTTTTGGTGATTTTTTCGAAAATTCAACCCCCTGTAGCTTCGTAGCCATTCGAGTGAGAAAGAAAAAATTACATGAGGTCAAAAAGGTGTCGCTTGACGTGGAATGACTCAAAGGGTCGTGTTACCTAGCGTTAGTAGTGGTAAAAGTTGGCACGGTCGCTATCCGCGTAATCAAGATTCAAAATCGCTACCCTGATACATTTTTCATGGGCTATACTATTTTCATTTTTCTGCTGGACAATAATCGTGTGCTTGATGAAAAGTCTAGTTGGTAGATTTCATGTAGAAAATGACTCGGTGGGTACTTAACCTGCTTTGTCTTACCGGCGTTGTTAGACATGTCACTGGTCATCATCTGACTTCAAAGACTTTCGATG
This sequence comes from Macrophya annulata, assembly GCA_963924015.1. Lineage (NCBI taxonomy): Eukaryota > Metazoa > Arthropoda > Insecta > Hymenoptera > Tenthredinidae > Macrophya > Macrophya annulata. Next base: position 27,013,967 of record OZ001257.1, on the reverse strand, counting down.
CGTTTATACGATGAGTCATCTCAAGAAAAATTTAATAAAATTCAATTCATCAGTTGAGTCCTTGAATAATAAGTGTGACACCAATTCGAGCCCTTCATCTGCCATCTGGATCTTTTAAGGCACGGATGAATGTGGTGATAGACAGAGTGATAATTTAAGATGGCTGACAAAGGGTTGAAAATATGAAGTGAAAGGAAAAATGGATACCTATACCTCCACCAAAAACTGTTTTCGCAAACATGCGACATTGATCGAATTGGTAGAATCAAATACGGTTCAATTCCGCCATGTAATATTAGTTGCACTCACCTTTTTCACAATGCACGCCCTCGTAGTCCCCTGTTCGACATTCGCAGATTGGTCCACTATCCGTCGAAATGCAAATACCACCATGCTGACAAGGATCGTGAACCTCGCAAGCGTCCGTCACGTTGGTAGTGATCATGCTTCGTAAACTCTGCAATACAATGACTTCGGTTGATAAAAATCTAGCTGGATTAGTATTATTTTCATTTGGATATGAAAACAAAAATTGACTTTCGCAAGTATTCGAAATTGCAGTTGACGTAAAATTTTCAACGTTTTCGCAACACACACGATTTCTGTATAGCAGGCCAGAAAAAAATAATTAAATATGAATAGATGAAATCAGATACAATTGAAATCTAAATAAACCATATCTGAATTAGATCTGAATGAATCTGAACAGATCTGAATAGATCTAATCTGAAATGAAATGAAGAAATGCAAATGATTGATGATATTTTTATCACATTGTTGATGTGAAAGTTTCACTACTAAACAGCCGCCGCGGCTTTACTGAAATCGATAAAATGTGTTTTTTTATGCATCATGAAATGTGGGCGCGTCATTTATTTTGATTATCATCGAGACCAACGCATCACTGTTGTGGCAACGCGCCAGTTAGCACCATTTAAGATGTAATATCACACATCTCTATCTAAAAATATTGTTACACACAACAATAACGCCTTATTTGCATTCCTGTAATTACTCGTATTTGTAGATAGGATTGTTGGATATAGGTCAATAATGAAAATATCACTATATTTTTCGTGACGTTTTAGCCCTGATGAGGGCCCTCTTCAGACGAAACCAATTTATTTTTTATTCATTCAATCTATTGAAAAAACCCAAGAATTTCTTGAGTCTAATGTAAACTGAGGTGATCTTAGATTAAGTACCTAACACAGTTGTTCCTAGAGTAGAAACATCATATAATACCAAACCATAACACTAACTAAGAGGTAGAAGTGCCTATAGTTACACATACACTCATCCCATGAGCAGTACGGTTAAATATCGGTGTTAATTGCATTAATCTTTTCATGTAATCGCATAGGAAAAAGACCGCGGGGGTGCTCATTTATCATAGAAAAAAAAAAAAAAAAAATGCAATCGGAACCCGTAATTCCCATTTTTCCATCACAAACCGTGAGATATTCAATTTAAAGATCACAATGACTAGTCGTACTCCTAGATAAGAAGAAAGGAGAGTGAGGCGGAAGTCGGCCACGAAGTCAAACCAAACAAACAGGTGGTAATGATCGCTGATATTCCATATCACGGCAAAAGCACTTGCAGTGCAAAAACCTTGCACCAAGTACATTAAAACTATAAACAAAAATTTGTTAACAAAATATTCTAAAAAGTAGCACTCGATCTACAAAAGTATTGAAATCAATGGACGTTGCCAAGTACAATTACATTTCTTCACAATTGATTTCAGAATGTGACCTAGCATTAGTTGTTGGGGGGAATTTACATCTCATCTCAATATACATAACATACGTAACACGTGATAACCTGCGACACATGTACTCGTAAGAAAAGATTAATCAAAATTAAAATCTAGAAAAAAAAAAGATAAAAAATTTGGAGTACGTGGTACTTGGCGGGCTGGTGTTTGAATTATCATAAGAATATCAAAACACTTCAATTTATATTTTTTTTCAATTGTTACAAAAATCCCCGCCAAGTACCACTACCTCCAAATTTTTTTTTTTTTTTTTTTTCTAAATTTCAATTTTGATTAATCTTTTCTTACGAGTATACATGTGTCGCATGCCATTACGTGTTACGTATGTTATGTATATTGAGATAAGACGTGAATTCCCCCCAACAACTAATGCTAGGTCACATTCTGAAATCAATTGTGAAAAAATGTAATTGTACTTGGCAATGTCCATTGATTTCAATACTTTTGTAGATCGAGTGCTACTTTTTAGAATATTTTGTTAACAAATTTTTGTTGATAGTTTTAATGTACTTGGCGAAAGGTTTTTGCACTGCAAGTGCTTTTGCTGTAATTTCACTACTCTTGTACCGGTTTTTTTGATGTTTATTTTCACTTGTGATGAATTTAATTATACATAAACATCGGTCCCCCATCCGCAAATATAACAAGTATGTTTATTACTTGACTGGTACTACTTGGGTCTTATATTATTATATACACATACCGTGAGGTTATAGGGAAGGGAATCACAGGATGCAGGCCACCCAACAGTCAAATTTCCGAAGATTGCCGAAGGCAGGGCATTTTCATTAATGGAAGGGGGACGCGAAAATTTCTGTTAGCAGACGACTCACTGTCAGATTGTTGGGTTAAAAATAATTATTATAGCGAACTTGAAGAATCCGATCGGAATAAAGTTGATTAGCAAGATTCATCAATATTAATTTGTACAAAAGTTGCAACAGTTAATGAATGAACTATGGCCGGTTTCACCAACGACGAATAAAATTCATTCGTAAAATATCTTTAATCGTCGAATAAGAGTCGAAAATTTAATGTTAAATAGGTTTCTGTTTTTAATGAATAGAATTTAATCTACAAATAAAAGTTATTCGTCGTTGTTGAAACCGGCCATAATTCATTAATTAACTGTTGCAACTTTTTCACGAATCAATATTGATGAATCTTGCATGTTAACTTTATGCCGATCAGATTCTTCAATTTCACTCTGACAATTTTTTTCAACCTATCAACCGGACAGTTTAATCGTCGATCTAGCCATCTAGCGGATTTCTCACCATACTACACACATGGATACAACACATCCATACATATGCGTTCATGATTATGTGTCCATGTGTGTAGTACGGTGAGAAATCCTCTAGATGGCTAGATCGACTTTCATTTCCTCTTAATGACAAATACTCTGCACCTTCGGCAATCTTCGGAAATTTTGATTGTTGGGTTGCCTGCATCCTGTGATTCCCTTCCCTATAACCTCACGGTATATATTTTATTTAATATTAGCTACTGCATCAATCTAAATTACTTTCACCGGTCTATGTTCATTCGGAAATTAATTGTGAGCAAATTTAATTATACAGTAAACTCCCGTTTATCCGAATTGCGTTTATCTGAAATCCGCTTTATCCAAACAAACTTTTTCGAATGCACCTATCCCACCCGCACCCACCGAATGCCATCGCGACCGATTACTTATTTTCTCGTGACACCTCTTCATTTATGTATATACGTACACGGAGAGAAGGTGCCCGCTGCCAAACAAGGTGGATTTTTTCTGTATCAACGCAAAATAAACGAGGTTTTTTATTCAGCATTTAGAAACTGTTTAACCCGTCAACATAAATTGTTCAGTCAAAAACATACAGGCTTATTCACAACCATATCAATAGCATTCTACGTACGCACGTTTTACGATCATATTTCGCGGTATTGATGCATTCCGGGGTGTTTCACGCGGGACTTCGGTTTATCCGAAATTTTTGTTATCCGAACCGTTCTCCGTCCCGATCATTTCGGATAAACGGGAGTTTACTGTAATTGGCAGCATCCATTGATTTCAATTCTTTTGTAGATCAAATGCTTCTTCTTCAACTATTTTTTTTTTTTTTTAAATTTTGTTGATGGCTTCTACGTTTCAATGTACTTGACGCAAGGTTTTTGCACCCAAGGTGCTTTTGGAGGATTTCCTAACTTTTTGTACCCATCTTAATTTTGTTAGCCGTTTCTGTTGAATGATATTTTTCAAAACACGATTAATTTCTATAAATCTAACTGTTATGATTTCTATTGAAAGTGTTTTACTGATACGGTTGTGTTGTTGTCGATCACTGAAAAATGAACTGTAATGAGAAGCCTCGACCCTCGTTAGCTGCGTTAGGTCCTATCGTTGATATCGTAGACTTACTGTAGACAAGCCCGGCGACTATGGTATGGTGGGTATGGAGCGTACCACAGCCGAATTATTTCCGGTGTGGAATTCCATACCCGAAAATTTTCCATATTTACTCGAAAATCATTTAAATGTATATTCTTTAATTAATACGGGTCTTACGCAAATTCTTGAGAGATGTGATTGCTTAATCGATATGCGTTCCACGTGACCTCTTCCTGTGTTCTGTTGAACGGCACAACTTTGTGTGGATCCCTACAGACAGCGCTGTAACACGGGCCCCTTCACAGAGGCATATTTAAAACAAATGCGAATCTAAATGCTAATTCTCATAAGGATGCGCATTTGTTTTAAATTGGCGTGGCGTTAAATTGGTCATAATCAATCAACCTCATCAGGTGTATGTACAATACACACACATTCGAGATCTGCCTTTGTTGCGTATACACGAACGTATTTATAATGGACAAATTCCTCATAAAGAAGGGTACGAATAGAAGTGGAGATGTAATCAATGTATCGAAATCAACAACAAAAAAATCTGCAACAGAACCATTACCCGTAATGAGAGAAGAGTCCCCTGACCTTATCAACTCAAAAAAAAAAAATCCTGCTCCTGTAAGCTCGACTTCTATTGATGACAATGCAAATTCTACTTCCTTCAGTAAGTTCATATCCAAATATCCTTAATTATTATCCCATCCTCATGTAGAAGTCGAGATTAGACGATTTTTTTATTTTTTTTTTTTTGTCAGTGGTGTTATCAGATTTTCAGACCTTTTTTTTCGCGCGGGTCCATTCGAAGCTTTTCACAACTCGTGTTTGACAATTAGATTACATTACAACTATCCCACGGATTGTGATAATTACTGGTCGTATCACGTATGTTTGTTCCCGGAAACGATTCGTTTATTCTTTTGTTTTTTGAAAGGTATAACAAAACGCCCGAAGCAATTTTCGAAGTGGCAGACACAGTATTCGTGGCTGACTCTCAACTCGGACGCAAGGGCTATCTGCTCGATATGTGTAAAAGCTGTGGAAGAAAAATTAATACTACCAAACGACAGTCGTGCACGACCTTCACGAGAGGCTTTTGTAGATTTCGGCTTTACTTGTTGGAAAAATGCTACTATTGCATTCAGAAAGCACGAGGTCAGCGAATTGCATCGATGTGCTGTTCAAGGGCTTGCAAGCTTGGAAAATAAGACTATAATTCAACAATTATCTATATCGAAATCTAAAGAGATGGTTGACGCCCGTATTGCGCTCCTCAAAATATTTACCACTATCAATACAGTAGACTCCCGTTAAGGGGGTACATACACCTTTAAAATAATTTTCTTTAAATCACTGGTACACTGTCATAAAACACTTTATTGACTTAATTTTCATACAGTAGATTACTAGTATTTTGAACTATAATTGATGCATATAAAAGAATATCTAGCTTTCGTCTTTATGTAGTGATCATCCATCGATGAAAAAGCAGTCCTCGTAGCATACAAGTTGCATCGTTGATTGAATCTTTTTGAAATTTGGAGGGAGTACTCTTCATTGATGTAATTTCGGACCAAACCAATAATATTCGATAAATTTTAATTTTAAACCTGGAATTTTTTTATTTTAAAACATTTTTTGAAAAAAGATGAAAAAAAAAATGTATTATCTAGTTACAATGATAGAAGACGAATCTTATCTCTATATATTATTGGTTTGGTCCGAAATTACATCATTGCAGAAAATTCTCACCAAATTTCAGAAAGTTTCGATGAACGATGCGACTTGTACCCTACGATAACGACCAGAAAATGTAGTTAGCGGTAAATCAAGTTTTAAGATTTTTATTAAGGTTTGATACGCTGGGTCCATATCTGCACTTGTACTTATATGTTGCTAGTAGAGTCTATACAGATATTCAACATGGAGGTCCATGGCGAGTTTCGGCTCATTCCATCCAGCAGCAGTGCGCAGCAGAGCTGTCGAACAAATATATATCATTTGCAAAAATGTGATAAAATTTCATCAAAGAATAAAAAATCCTAAAGTGTTAGGATTTCCAAGATTTTGAAAATTCAGAACATTCCAACAAATTTCTTCCCTATGGACGGAAAATATTTTCATCTTGCATCATACATTTCTCATCTTGATCTTTTATCCTTGAATCTAAATATCAAAAAAATTATACTATAAAAATACTTAATTTTACAAAGATCCAGTGTGCACTTCAAATTTAAAATTCTTTTAAAATTCTCCTGCAGCGTATGTTGAGGATGTGCCTTCGCCAAGTCGCTTGCGCCTTTTAACTGTACGAGCTTCTAGGCTTGCCTCTGTAGCTCTTCTTTCAGCTGCTCGGATCCTCATCTCATCCATAGCCTCGATTCCTTGTACAGCGAAGGTTCCTGGGATGATTTCTAAGGCCTCCATGATTTGTATCAGTTTTCGCATTGCGCGAATCCATCGCGTTAACGATTTACACAAAGTAAATAACTCAAATAAACGTCGCAGTTTTTCAAAGAACTCACGTTTACTCTAGAATTACGTCTGTGCAAATATGTTATTTTAGTAATGAAAATTACTGTTGATAAATCGTAATAAACACGAATATCGACAAACAAAGTGAACACCTAACCTCAAAAAGATTTGAATCGGAGCCGGTTGTTTTGTCAATGACGGGCTTTTTCCCGGCAAAACATCGCGCCAATTTATACCATAGAATAATTCATGAGGTGTTAGATGGGAACCTGAGCTGTTCAAAGAGCTTCTTAGTTCACAAGTTAGTCGCAAGAGTCAATTATAACCCCCAAAAGCACCTCGGGTGCAAAAACCTGACGCCAAGTACATTAAAACGTAGTAACTATCGACAAAAATTTGTTAACAAAATATTCGATGAAGTAGCATTTGATCTACAAAAGTATTGAAATCAATGGACGTTGCCAAGTACAATCAAATTTGCTCATAATTAATTTATGAATGTGACCTAGTCTTAGTTTTCGATAGGTATTCACATCTTAATATACATAACATGCGTAACACGTAATAACATGCAACATACGTAGGCATGAGAAAAGATCAGTTAAAATTAAAATTACGAAAAAAAATGAAAAAAAAATTTGGAGTACGTGGTACTTGGCGGGCTGATGTTGAAGTTATCATAAGAATATTGAAATAGTTCAATTTATAGTTTCTTGTACTTTTTACAAAAATGCCCGCCAAGTACCACTACCTCCAAATTTTTTTTTCATTTTTTTTCGTAATTTTAATTTTAACTGATCTTTTCTCATGCCTACGTATGTTGCATGTTATTACGTGTTACGCATGTTATGTATATTAAGATGTGAATACCTATCGAAAACTAAGACTAGGTCACATTCATAAATTAATTATGAGCAAAATTGATTGTACTTGGCAACGTCCATTGATTTCAATAGTTTTGTAGATCAAATGCTACTTCATCGAATATTTTGTTAACAAATTTTTGTCGATAGTTACTACGTTTTAATGTACTTGGCGTCAGGTTTTTGCACCCGAGGTGCTTTTGGGGGATTTCATTACTTTTTGTACACGCTTTGATTTTCTTGACGGTTTCTGTTAAATATATGTTATTTTTCAAAACATAATTCATTTGTATAAATCGAACTATGAGTTGTATTGAAAGTGTTTTACTAATGAAGTTGTATTGTTATCGATGTCTGAAATATCAACTGTAATAGATGTTGTATATTATTGTTGTAACATGCATTTCGCAAAGTTAACTTAGAATATCGTCAATACACCACTACCATAGAACTGACACTCTGCTACGATCCACGAATGTCTCATACTCTTATTGAATGATCTCGTTCGTCTTGATTATAAGACAATTGATATGTGGTTATCCTGCACTTGGCATATTATTTGTTATAATATGACATGACATATGACCCTGCGTGCAACCCTCCTCCTTCTTCATCTGGGCTTGGGACCGGCAATGGCGGAGTTATTAACACGCGGGGTCAGATGTTGTATGTATTATTAATACTGATTGCGGCGTTCATCCTTGAACGCTCTTTACCACTATTCTCGAATAATTATACTGTGCTCAAGTTTGATGTAAAAAGAATGCGTATGCATCTTTGGCATTTCGGGGCCAGTTCTTATTTATAATTGTATCATCGTCAACGTGCACCTACGCCGAAGTGCCGTCTCGCAGCATGCCGGTGTAATGCCCCTTTTCGGTACTCGGGCCATGGTGAAATATTGCACTATGAACTTTATAAGTCTTCGTACAAATCGAAATTTTGTCCGTAGGTACACCTTTTATATTATAATTGGTAATCTTCGTCACTTCGTCATTTACCATTTTAGTTAACAGAAGCTGAATGACAAGACAGACGTTTACTGATGAAACCTCAGTATTAATGAGCATATTGCTCGATCTACAATTGTAGCACGATCCATCAATAGATTTCCAGCATGAAAAATTCTGCTTAATAATGTCTGACAAGTTATGTGTCTTCTTGCCAGGTGTGGGCAACGCCAGTAACAATATGTTACTGGATTCGATAGAGGTGTTAGTATAACCACAATCTTTGCAACACACTCGTGAGGTCAACTGATGTTCAATCTCCTTCTTGAGATCATCGCATTTCGAAATGAGACTGTTCAAGAATTCTGACGCATCTTGCTGAACATTTAAAGTGAATTGTTCACCTGCAAGTCTTCTAGCGGATAAAACATTTACTGGAATTTCGATGTTCGCGTAACGGTCAATTAACATTCTCATAACATCTGTATGTTTTTGACGTAACAGACAGTCTCTAATTGGATTACAGTGAAACATGCACTGAATTGTAGCGTTAGCATAGCATGAAACATGATCAGTGCTCTGAAGGCCTTTTATTCGCCACAACTTATCGGAAATTTTTTCCTCAATTGGTACCTGACATGTAGATACATTTTTCTGCAGCGACCATCTACAGTCTTGCACTTTTCTCGGCCGTAGCCGCGTAACCGTCATCATCACAAGATCCGGCCGATACTTTTTTCTCAACCGATTATACTCTATGATAGCAGATTCATCCGCTAATACAGAATGAGGGTCGTAATTGATCAAATGTAGACCTTCTAATGAAGTTACTCGTGACAGGGCAACGTACACTTGTCCGCAAGTAAATATAGAATTGCCCGCATCGATGACGGCGTTATTCAAACTGAGGCCTTGGCTTTTATGTATTGTTATTCCATAACTGAGACAGATCGGAAATTGTTTTCGGATGACAAAGGCTCCGTCCATCGGCTCAAACTTAACCCCAACACGTTCTATAACATGTTCGATTCCCGTCGATAAGATTATTTTTACTGATTCTACATCATTAGTATCAATAGCATTAGATATTGACGTTATTTTACCAATCGTACCATTAACGAGACCTAACGTTACATCGATATTTCGTCTGATCATTATCTTTGCACCAATTTTTATAGTGACTATTTTCGCAAGACCGGCAGTTCGAGAACTGTCCTCGTCACCTTTATTCAAGATCGTCTGTACCTTTTTCTTTAAAAACGGAGGAGAATCTACAGTATCGTGTGCTAACAGATGTATTTCTTCAGATTTAATTTCGCTCAACATTGCTGTATTGAGAACATCACACATGTGACAAGTTGGAAGTAGACAAATCGCGTCGTTAGGTAGGTTATTTATATAATCACATAGTTCACGTATCCTATCACTGAATTGTGTCGGTGTGAAATGGATTTTCCTCGATACTAACATTTTTGTGTCTACATCAGTGACAACCCCAAGACATATTCTTGAGAGTATCTCACGGTACGATTGATCGTTTTTTTGTCGCATGTTGATTGTTAATTCATCGTAACTGAATAAATTGCACCACAGGTCAATGCTTCCTATTAAGCCTATGAGCTTGCAAGTCTCTGTACTAGACAGTTTTGTGAACGCTGGACAGGCGGCAGTTGTAATAAATCGCCGAAAAGTAGAATATGTTTTTTTCCAAACCAACCATCTTCACAATCAGACGTATTAAAAATTTCCACCAGGCGAAGATGTATATACATAAAAGTAACATTGGATATCATGGAAACCTCGTCGATGATAATCAGCGCAACATTTTTAAGTTGATCCCGTATAGTTTTCAAAACCGCGTCAGACAGTTGTTTGTACTTTGGAGTGATGCCGTGTTCAACAGGCAATTGGAATAGTCTGTGAACAGTAAGACCATCAATATTGAACGCTGCTATTCCGGTTGGTGCGGCGACCGCGGTATCCAAGCCAGCGTGCTGCTTAATCCAACACCTGATGGTTTTGATCAGGAAACTCTTACCAGTTCCACCCTCTCCACTGACGTAAAGGCGTAAAATATCGTTTGAAATTACATTACCCGTAACTTTATCAAAGATTCTTTTCTGATCTGCGTTCAATTCTGTTATCATTTGCGAAACATCGACAGCCTCTACTTTTTCAGCTCCTTGCTGAAACTCCTTCATCGCTCCTTCAGCTTCGATAGGCTCACAGCCTAATGGTATCGTTTCCGAAGTATCGCTATTCTGTGATTGATCTGTTTTCGTCGTATGTATCTCGATTAACTCTTTGACATGCTCCAGACCTTTTCGAACCTCGGTTATGCGCTCATGATACTCTAGCGCCTGCTCAAGCTCCGATTGTATCGACTGGAATGATTCTGTGTAAGTATCACATCCGTTTTTAAGCTCATCAACATCTCTCCACGGTTTGAAGAGTAACAGCAGTGCGTAAAAATATCGTTCAGGTTGATTCTGAACGTTATTCTTATAATGATTGATGAGACACCCGCGTTTCCGCTTTTTCAAGAACAGTGCCTTACTTATTTGATAATACTCAACCCCTTGCGCTTTAGGCTCAGCTTTCGTTACTTCGTACCATTTCGCGAAATCGTATAGGTTGACGGATTCTAATTCTTCTGGACGAGCGGGATAATGTGTATCGACTAACGAATCACAAAATATGTCCGTCGAATCTGCGTCCAAAGCTTCTATTTCCTTGCGAGTTTTAACTTTTCTACTTCTAATCATGTTCACATCAATCCACTTGATAGTCGTTTGTGGGTCTATGCCATACAATGCATTTCCTAACAGAGTGTCAGCCGCCTCTAGAGCGCCACATTCTCTGTGATTCAACATGCGTAATGCAAAATTCCATAATCGACTACACAGAGATTTTGTCGAATTTATATCTTCAAAAGTTGTATCTACATTGCTTTTCTCCGCTTTTGACACGTACTTTGTGCAATACCAATTCAGCAGAGTCGATTTTTCACCGATGAACTGTATATCCATGTTGCCTTCCCAAGCCGTGAGAATTGTCGGATTATAATCATTGATATTTGCCTCCTGTTCAGTACGTGGCAGATCGTACAGCCTGCTTTTAGACTTTAGTTTTCGACGACCAGCAATTGAAATAGCTACATCTCTCATTAAGAAGTCATTCGTAACAGGGCGTGAAAATCCGAAACGACACACTTTGGTCGAAGTAAATTTTTTAGTTTTCTTGGTCCGTAAACAGTAAGAATTATGTTTGTGCCGCTGATGTGTATTAACACGACGATACAAATTTGGTGAAACATTATTCGATGGCATCTTGCAAGTGACATATTTGAGAATAAAGCTTGCTACTTCTTCATTAGAAGATTGTCCAATAATCGGAGCATCTTTTATCCAGATTAATAAATGAAAATGTTGCGTGCCTCTACCTTGGTACTCGCGCCTCCAAAAGTAATGCGTTACCTCGCCAATGGGGTTATCTTGCGAACATATGAAATCAAGCATTGCTCGAAACTTATTTTCTACAAACCTGGATGTAGACACTGGATCAGCACTGATCAATTGACTGACAGACATCGTAGCTGCTGAAGGTCCTCCTACCTCTCGAAGGTATTCGGAATAAGTAAAAACTGTATTGCGGATCCAGCCTGAATTGCTGATGTTTCGACATTAGTTTCGACTTGATAAATTCGAAGTGAGTGAGTCGTGTCGACCTATCTTCCTGCTGTCCGTTGCAACCATGTGGGTACAAATGCGGAAAGCACTGCAAATCTAGACTTTTCAGACGATTATCCAACGGCACGTCGTGGATTTTGAGCATTTGATAAAGGTCAGTCGCAGTTTCATTTGGCCTCTTCTCATACATCGGATGCACTGTGAATTGTTCGTACAACACTTCAGATTCTGAAACCTGAGTCAATAATGCTTTATGCTCGTTCTCGTCGATTTTGTTCGGAATTTCGATTTCCGGTGGAATATCATTTTCATTTTCATTTTCTATTGTTGCATCTTTTATTTGAAATTCAACTTCTTGAATGTCACGCAAAAGAATATCCGCAGAAGTTGGTAGCACGATTTCCGAGTACATAGGATTATTTTCCTTAAGCCATATTAATGCATTCCATACTTTCTTTACATCAACCAAATTTTCCCATACTAATTTAGATTTAGTTGGAATACCACGTACTATAATATGCAGCTCATGATTGACGTTTATCGGGTCCGTTGGTGGACAAATTTTTTTCAAAGTTTCTTCCATCGGTAAAGGTAAATGAAACGTCCTTCCCTTAACTTTTCGTACCATCTCTCTGTGAGGTAGATTCTTATTAGCAACGGTACCCATTCTTTGAACGATTTGAAATGCTTTAGCTCTCTGAATTAAAATGCGCTCGTAATCGTTCAAGGATGATATTACTTCCGGCACTGGATCAGTAGTAAGTTTATTTAATATACATTTAGGCGGCATAATGTTTTTACGGAGTTTAGGGAGACAATAGTTGCAAACATAATCAATATCTTTTGCTCGAGTATGTGCCATCAAATCCATCCAGAGTTGCCCTGTTATTGGATTTCTGAATTTTTCAATGTTTGTCACATCTCTTTTGAAGCACAGTTTTTCACACGATACGCACACGTAACGGGGATAATCCGTGGAACGTTTCGTCAAAGCTTTGAAAGCGCCAGAGTACTGGCATATAATGCTTTCCTCGTTCAAATCAATTTGATGTACAATATCATTGGCGATAGCATTTGCTTTTTGCTGCGCTATTCCTGAGACTTGTTCTAGTATCTCAAGATCGCCATCGACTAAGGCTTTATCGATAGCAGTGATCTTCGTATAACAATTCCATATTTCGTATACGAGTCTGCGTACGTACCGCGCCGATGGAAAATGTGCCGCTAAAATTTGAACAGCTAAGAAAATTGATTTGCAAGTAGATCCACCTATGTAACAAACTTGTGAATGACCTTGCTTGACGTCTGTCTGTTTGACAGTACAAGCCAATCGAGTTACGAATTTCTTCATATTCTTCAGCGTACACGTGGATATAATTTTCAGAAAATTAATATATTCGTTCACCAACATTAAATTATTTGTTTTGCACATGTCGCCGCAAATCCAATTTTTGTTTTGGCTCTTTCCACTTGTTTTTGCTTGTTTTAGTACAGGCAAAATGTTAATAGCTTGCCCCACTGAATTTGTGACGATTGGTTCAGAAAATCGCACATTCTCATACGTTCCTTCCGAAAAATAAGCTTCAGCAGAAGTGGTGTGTTTTGAATGACCACACAGCGCGGTAAGTCGATCTTCAGTATCGTAATTGGAACATTCAGCAGCCTTTGTTAAGTAGACTTCCGCCTTCTTCTTGATAGTCTCTAAAGTTTTCCTTATTATGATGATCTTGGAATTCCGGTCATGAATACACCATTTTATGATTGATTCCGCTTTGATTCTTCTTTCTGTTTCAGACGGTTCTCTAATTTTTAGCAAAATTTGTACGATATATTTTTCTTTCGACTGTAGCGATGTTACAGTGCTTGCCATGTGAATGCGTCGATATTTCGTACTAATTTTTTTCGCAACATCAACTTTGATTCTAGCAAAATAATTGGCACGGCTTCGTGCTAGTACCTTTTCAACATTGGAATAGTAAAGCCGTTTTTTCCGAATTCGGTTCATTTCAATATTCGAGAGATAACATTTGTTGTTTTTAGCTCGATTGTTTCCAACATAATTAGTGTTTATGAGTTTCAAATTGCGCACGGAATATGCGGTGCGCTTAAGATAATTAATTCTACCTTTCCGAGCATGATAACGGTTACGTTCCCGTTTCAGTTTATCCTCATCAACCATAGTCGTTATGTTAGCGGATACATTATAAACCTGTTGATCAAACCCATTTTCGGTATTTTCGAATTCTACAAGCTCTTGTCTTGCGATAACTGTATCCGTTACCGAAACGCCTGTGCAAACATTCAACAGGTCTTGACCATCCCCTATATTTGAAATCTGTTTTACGCAATGTTCCTTTATGTCTAGACGTTTCTTATTACTTGGTGTTAATTCTGGATTACTCGCAGGATTCACGCTTTCATCTTCGCGGATTTGTCGAACGGGAGTTTTTGTTATAGAGTTATCGACTAATTGAACATTCGTGTTAGGCTGCTCACGAATCATTTTTTTTACGGTTTGCTGCGCTACACATATCTGAGAAGCAGCCCTTCTTTTTGGAGCAACGATTGGAAAACGTTCCATTACATTACTTTCAAAGATTTTAAGTAAATGGGTTCGCATTTTAGTGACGTCGTATGTGATGTTTTGCGGCTTGTATCCGTTAATAACCGAAATTGCGAAAGCAATTGCAAATACCCCACAGTCACATCCGTTAGGTTGCTGCTGGACTATTGGGAATTTGATTTGTTTCGATTCAAACTGGTAAAATGGGAAGAGGCTTCTTAAATAGATTTCATGATGCTTGTGAAGTCGTTTTGAGTTTAAGGAGTCGTATATGAATATTGATTTGGTGTCAAAATAACTACATACCCAGTGTTTCTCACCTGCCGTAACACCGCTATGCAGTATTTGCACGTGTTTTGTGTTTTCAGAAACGGGTTTAATAGTATCTGGCATTTGTACTCGCCACGATTCCTGAGGTCGATATTCTGAGCAGCTTTTTACAAGATATATAAATTGATCCATATGAAGATCAGATAACCATCTGCCAGATGTAAGAATATCCTTCGATTTTTCGTCTAAAGTCGGTCTAGCATCACGGCGCTTACACCTTTTTTGTTTTACCACAGGCGGCTCTGCTATGTTTTCCGGTATTATAGCTTTAGTTTGTGATGAACACTTGGCTACTTGACTTTTTTTGTTAGCCTTAACGATTTGATTTTCAGTGCTAACTAAAAACTCTTTTGCCGAAACTTCCGTCAGCGGTTTATTATTACTATTTTTTGTACAATGTTCTTTACAAGAATCAACTAACATACTTTCTACTGATTCAATTTTTACATTTTTATTCTTAAATCTAGGCGCTTTTTGACGCGTAGACAGGAAGCTGCACGTGGGTGACGCTTTTACATCGGTTAGCTGTTTCATAACTCGCGGCTGTGAAAGGTTTTCAACGCTTTCGCCAGATATTTGTTTTAGTTCAAATTTTTGTGAATTTTCAATGACTGCAGCCCTTTTTTTTTTTAAACCTCGTTGCAAATCGTGTGAGTTATTGAAATTCTCACAGTCAACTTGACGTTTGTTCGAAGCTAATTTCTTTTCAACACATTTAGTTTGCATTATCGTAATGCACGGAAAATCTTTGATGACATTATTTTGAAACATTGTGAATAGATGTCCACGCATGCGAGAGACGTCATACGTAATCTCATCTGGTTTATATCCATTTATGATCGAAATCACAAACGCTATGGCGAAGACTCCACAGTCGGACCCGTTTGGTTGCCGTTGAACAATGGGAAACTTTACGGGATTCGTGTCAAACTGGTAGAATGGAAACAGTTTCTGCAAATATGTTTTATGGTGTTTGTGAAGTACCTTCGAATTCAACGAATCATAAATAAATATTGATTTGCCATCGAAATAACTGCACACCCAATGCCTCTCGATGTCATACTCTCCGCTGTGCAGAATTTGAACGTGTTTGACATTCGGCAACACTGGTTCTATTGTGTCTGGCAACTGCACTCGCCAAGATTCCTGTGGAGCATATTTTGAGTAGCGTTGAACCAGCAACGCAAAATGATCAATATGATCATCATACAACCATTGTTCAGATCTAATCATATTCATCCACCTATCTGCCAAAATCGGTATCTCTTTATGTTGCATGACTAAATGAAATGCTGACACACGTCTTCTATCTCAAATTTACAGGCGCACAGCTGCCCTCAGATTCTACGGCGCTAAGCTGCCTTTTGCAATGCGGTCACAAGTAGCCGTTTGCAATATAGCGCACAGCAGCTATCTTTCGAAACAAAATCGAAATAATTATTGAGATAGAAGATAAACTTACCTAACCTACCTAACCTATCTAACTTAATTATACCGAATGATTTTACAAATACCCCTTTATGTGACCAACTAAATAAAACAAACTCAATTCACCCGTCGCGTGTAATATAATATGCAATAGTATACGTATTTGTAATATAATAATAAAACACGAAACTCTGCTTGTCAATTACAAATCTGTCACACTAATCTTGAATCTACGGAACAACAGATGACAAATGTTTTTGTGGTTCAACAATCAGCCACGTTATAGCGCTGGTTTTTCTTTTCTGTTTCACTCTCTGGACAAAATTTATCCTGGTGGTTTCATCGTGTAATCTGATTTGCTATATGATTTTGTTAAAAGAAGAAAACGTCGCCTGAATTATGGAATAACCTTTCATAACGCAATAGAATGAGACATCACCGCCAGGATCGCTGCGATCGTGAAATGTCGTCGCGAACCTAGCGGACAACGAACTGAAGTTTGACAGAGTCTAGCTAGTCATCGATATATTTACTTCGGAATCGAGAAAGAGAGACAGATAAAGAGAGTAGAGTATAGCCCGTTGCGTAAAGGGGAAACCCCGCATAGCCAGAACCATGCCTAACCAAGTAAAGTACGCTTGTCTTTACAACATTTTTATTTGGATAAATGGCTCGATACCATTGTATAAAAGATCGCAGATGAAATTCTCTAATCGACCGTCTAATCTTTCTACGAATCCCACACAACCCTAACTGGTAAGTATATTTACACAGCAACATCCACCAATAATAACATGTATAACTGAGGGTTGGGAATAAATAACCTTCGTTTATATGAATACTTATGTTTCTTATAACAGAAGGTAACTAGCATAGAATTGTTTAAAGAATTCAGTATCTAATTTGACAACAAAGATCGAAGCCAATAATTATATGGAGCATGGCAGCATTCCAGTGTTGATATCTTGCAGTTTTCTCAAAGTCTTATTGCTGGTATATGTATCTACCTGCTATTGTCTGGATTCGAATGTACTGTAATAAAATGTTTATAATCCTATCCATATAAATCAGTGTCTGAACTTATTACAGTTATTGTGGAAAATGTGACGGTTATTAAAATGAGTAAAAAAAATCCACTAATTAGACGAAATATTTATTTTTGTTAACATTTATTTATATATATATATATATATATATATATATATATATATATATATATATATATATATATATATATATATATATATATATATATATATATATATATATATATATATATTGTAACACTTCCAACGTTTAGACCCCACCCCGGTAAAGATCAACGCCATCTAACGAGTGATGGGTACGAATTGTCAACTTCGATAGCCAGTCTGACGTCACTGGGGCGTCAGACCGGCTATATAAACAGCAGCAGCTTAGACAAACTCATTCAGTCTGATAGCAGAGCGTCTACAGCTGTCTCACACAAGTAACAACCCGAGCGACATAAGCAGAGCGCTTAGTCGACTCACAACTATCGTGTCAATTCAATTCATTCAAGCAAAGCGCTTGTTCGGAGAAGAGTTAAATAAAATCATTACATAGCATAACTTAACGATCAAAGCGATCACAGTTATTCTATAAAAGTATAAAGAGTAGCTTCATTCGCAAAGCGCGATAGTGCTCAAAAACAGTGTTAATTACGTTTGAGACCGGCAGAAATAGAATCAAAACAAAACCACAGCCACACAATCTCAGTAAATTAAACTAGACAAAAATTATAAAACTTCGCGGCAATAGCCAACACAACAACCAACCTTGTAAATAGCAACTAGGATAAGTTAGGTTAAAAATAAAATCATTCATCATTAACATTAACGAAATTATATTGTGCTTGCTTTTCCCTCCTTACAGTGGGTCGCGAAAAGGGGAATTTGTTGTAAGTAAAATCAAGCTAGAGTGAGTACTGGTGAACCAGGTGGTGCAAGATAGCGGTAGCGCGAAAGCCTTCCCCGAGTCTTCGCAGACTAATTGGGTTGCTAGTACTTACGCCAGAAACAGACCTGTCGTGGCGAAAGCCTGTCCGGTTCTGTAGGGTGATATTAGTGATAAAAAGATTGCTAATATTCACAACTTAGGAAACTTAGAATCAGTAGCTAGCAGTGGTACTGGTTGATCGGTTGAGAACTCAACAAGGTCGGCCCGGATCCACGCCAGAAACGGTCACGAGGTGCGTAAGCTAATCCTGATCCGTAGGGACGTAGGTTTGGGGGAGTAAAAAAGGGAAACGGTCCTGTCGTGGCGAAAGCCTGTCCGGATCCGTAAAATTAGAAAGTTAAGTTATTTGAAGGGACGGGTAGTGATTCACCCTTTCAGGAGTCTTAATATTATCCCTATTAGGATAAAGAATCTTAAAGTAAAAATTCGGTACTGCTCCGGCTCGAGAAATCGTGCCGGGATATTACCGAAAAGTTACAATATATATATATATATATATATATATATATATATATATATATATATATATATATATATATATATATATATATATATATATATATATATATATATATATATATATATATATATATATATATATATATATATATATATATATATATATATATATATATATATCTTATTCAGACAGGGCCGCCGCCACCCCTGCCACCCCTGCCACTCCTGCCTCTGCGTCCCGCCCCACGCCAAGGGCTGGCTATGGTATACAATAATGCCACCAGGCTTTGATGTTGGCGCTGCTGGCGTTGGCGCCAGCGTTGACCGGCACGTTGATGCCTTGCACGATCTGAAATATTGCAAGTGAAGGTATTGCAATAAATATTCTTCAAATAAAGTAGATTGATTATATCAAACACATGGGAAACCATATAAAAATAGAAAAGGATACATTATAAAGAAAGAAGTTCCATCATGTTACAGTTGGTGCGGATACCTATGCAGATGATTTAATTACTTGAGTAACAAGTTTTGGACAGCCAGTAGAAGGAAGAATATAAATAATCATTTTGTATAGTACCATTGACTGGCACCACCTCCAGCCCCGGTGGCACAACCACCTCAGCAGCCACTGGCCCCTGGCCCCGAGGAACAGCTGCGGGTACTTCAACTACTGGGTATATTGCGAACACGTGATTAGATGAATTATCAAATTAAAATGACTTCCCATTCGGATTATTTATATGAAACTGTCATATTCTTTGATATGTTAATATTGATAAATAGAATACGCATATGATGGTAAAATTCCATCTAATAATGTTGATATGATCTATGTAAGAAAGTACGTAAATGAATTGTTTAACTGTACCCTGATGCTGTTGTGGCTGCATCGCGATTGGTGCAGCCACCTCCGGTACTGCAGCCACCTCCTGCGGTACTTGTATTGCTTCTGAAAATGCACGCACATATTTGTAATGTTAAACTACAATTATGCGACGAAAACGGTTCACTAGGGTGGCGACATACTTGCAAAACCGGGAATAGTCATGGAATTTCGTCAGTTTTGAAAACTCCTGTAAATGTCTGTGAATGATGCGGATCTATATAGAAAACGCGTGTTTTTTATTTGTTTTTTAAATTATTTTTAAGCTGAGCTATTCTCGAAATTCGGTAGTAAACGCATGTATATATTTGGTGAAATTTCGTAAATAATCGCACAAAAAACAAGGTAATAGATATATATTCCCCCCTTCTCTCGTGCCGAGCCATCATCGCTCCACTTTATTTTGATTCTATCTACAGAGCTCAGTTAATATCAAACTTTTGTTTGTGAAAATTTATTGAATTTTATTTCAGCTGAATTGTCGCCACCCTGTCGATATGCTTTTTTTTTCATTACTTACGCATGTTTTGTTGGCCAATGGCCGGCACATCGACGTGGTGTGCGTCCATCAAGCGGGCTATTTCGCTCTCGTATTCAGATAACTAATAACAAAATCATAAATTGAATACATGTGAGATTCCAATTAGTCTTTCGAATACATAATTACATCAACATTACTTCAAATTTGTATTAAAACTAAGGATAATGTACAATAAAAACTCACACTATCGGGTGACGATCTGTTTCCTATGTCCATTTTTAAGTAGAAAGAAATAAGTTCGTATAGATCAACGTCCTCCCCCATGAAAAAAAAAATTAATTAATTAATTATTATTCCGTAAATGTATTTAAACCTGTCAGGTCAATCGCTTTTAATTTTCAAAATGGGCCCGCTCACATAAAAATATACGTTAGGTGGCGCCATCGTGGGAACACCAATGCACGATACAAAAAAGGATAGTATTTTCTATTTACGTAACTCTGGGGCCTACTCTTATACACTATTCTTTTTTGTATTGTGCATTGGTGTCCACCCGATGGCGCCACCAACATCTAAATTTATGTGCGCGGGCCCATTTTTAAAATTACCGGCGATTGACCTGACAGGCTTAGAAACATTCACGGAAGAAAATTAATAATTATTCTTTATTTATTGCCAGAGGACGTGGATCTGTACTTACTTTTTTACTTTTATTGACAAATGACCGCGATTGATATATCTTCGCCCGATGGTATGAGTTTTTATTGCATATTATCCTTACTTTTAATTCAAATTTAAAGTAAGATAGATGATGTAATTATGTAATCGAAAGACCAATTGGAGTCTCACATCTACTCAATTAATGATTCTATTACAAGCTATCTTAATACAAAGCGGAAATCGCTCGACTGATGGATGCCCATCACGTCGATGTGCCGGCCATTGCTCCCCAAAACATGCACAAGTAATGCTAAAAAAATTGAATTGCATGATTTTTCCCCGACTTTTCCCTTTCAAAAGTTCGATATTACCTGACCTCTTTCGACAGAATCGAAACGAAGTAAAGCGGAGTGATAGTGCTCTGGGGGGGGGGGGGGGGGGGGGGGGGGGGGGGGGGGGGGGTATATATATTTATTGTCTTGTTTATTACGCCATTATTTACGAAGTTGCACTAAATATCCGTTTACTACTGAATTTCGAAAATAGCTTAGCTTAAAAAAATTAAAAAATAAATGAAAAACATGCGTTTTCCATATAGACCTGCGTTATTCCCTAAATTTTCCCGCACTTTCCCAAACTGAGTAAATTCCATGACTATTCCCGGTTTTCCAGGTCTATCGCCACCCTATTAAGTCGTTTTCGTCGCAGAATTGTAGTTTAGCATCACTAATATGTACATACGTACATTTTCAGATGCAATACAAGTGTAGAAGGTGGTTACGGTACAAGGACCACGGATGCGGCAGCCAAAGCAACAGGATATGGTTAAAAATAATTCATTGACGTACTTTCTTAAATCATTTTTTTAATCGGTATTTATGCTGTTATAATATTACATGAATCATAACAGTACTTTATTCATTTGATTTTTGATCGGTATTTTCGCTTTTATAATATTACACAGATCATATCACCATTATTTGATGCAATTTAACAATCAGATGCGTATTCGAGTTATCAATATTAACATATATTAACATATCAAAGAATTTAACAGTTTCATATCAATGATCTGAATGTTAAGACATTTCAATTTGGTAATTCATCTAATCACGTGTTTACAATATACCCAGTAGTTGAAGTACCCGCAGCTGATATTCAACTAGCGGTGGTTGATGAGGCACGGGGGGGTTGTGTCTATCAATGGTATATTGTAAAAAACGATTACTTATATTCTTCCTTCTACTGGATGCCGGAACTCGTTACTCAAGTAATTAAATCATCTGCACAGGTATTCGCACCAACTGTAATATGATGAAACTTCTTTCTTTATAATGTATTCTTTTATGTTTTAATATGTTTTTCCATATGTTTGATATGATTAATCTACTTTATTTGAAGAAAATTTATTGCAATAGCTTCACCTTCAACATTTCAGATCGTACAAGGCATCAACTGCCAGTCAACAGTGGCGCCAGAAGCAGCAGCGCCAATATCAATGCCTGGTAGCATTTTTATATGGCATGATCAGCCCTTTCCATGGGGGGGCACACGGGGGCAGAGCCCAAAGCAGGGGTGTCGCAGAGGCTCTATTTAAACATTGCAAACTATATAACTATTTTTTGAATAACAAAAAATATACATACATTATAACTTTTATTTTGAAAAATATAGTTATATAAAATATATATGTATATTATAATAAAAAATAAATAAAATTATTTTGTTTAAACCCATCGTCATTTTCCATGCAGTTATTACTCGTTGCTAGAATACTTGACAATATTTTACATATTTCATTTAAATCAAATTTTTAATTAAATGAACCAGTATCTTTATCTAAATATGACGAGCCACGTTACATGCTTTGATGGCAGCTCTTAGAGCAAAAGATGTCTTACGAGGCAATGTCAGAAATTGATAATATAATATTAGAACCGTATAAGAATTTTTCATCCACGATAACTAATTGATTGCATATTTTTTTTCAGTTTGATAATGTACGGTATCATTTTCCGCAACTGATTCATACACATAGACTAATATGCGGATGGGGTTAATTGTTTTTCTGTTACATTAAATACAAATCTATAAAGTAGCAGGTACATACTAATAGATGGCATGTTGTTACTCATTTTGATCACGTACGGTTACATAGGCTTTCTTGAAAGTGTTAAAATCTCGATGCAATACTGCTATGCTCCATAAATATTATTATAAGTAAGCGTTTAATAATAATAATTATTATCTCCGTATTTTACAGAATTACTTTGATTTGAAATAAATACAAGTAAACTATTGACACTTCGTTATAATCGCGATCAATCGTGACAGGTATCATAACCTCAAAGGCTCGACTCGTCAAATAAACAAAAAGATAAATATGATTATATATATTACGTTCAGCTATACAGTGTGCGCGATTATGCTGCCTCCCGTGGGCCATAGAAAGAGTTATTGCATGGCAGACCGACGAACTCGCTCGGAATTCTATGCGTATCCGTAGTATATATAGATATAGAGATCAGTGGAAACTCTTCTCTCGTCGGAGTACTCTCTATGTATTATATCCGCATAGTTTTTATGCACGGAGCGAAAATCTGGTACGACGAAGAAATTGCTGAGATGAAACTGACCCCCTCGATTTTTCAAATAATCATATCTCAGCTATCCGTGCACCGATTGCATTGATATTACGCTCAAATGTAATCTTTTTCGCATCTTATTCTTGTATTAATTCGGTGAGCCCTGAGATATTGCCTATACGCCGTAATGAAATAATATGGTTACCCCCACTCCTGCGCCGAGCTCCCGTTCCGGTAAAAGAGAGTGGTAGAGTCGAGACGGGATAATTTTTTTTTTTTTTAATTTTTTTTTTTTAATGTACTTGGCGCGGCGGAGCCTTTTCGCAACTTGGTAGTATCATGGCTCTAACTTTTCGAATCCTTCAGATTTTCTGACGCTGATTTTTTTGGAGGTAGAATAGGTCACTAGCATTCCAAATAAATTATAAAAACAAAAACGATATTTTGAGAATTCAAAGGTGTATGTACCCCCTTAAGTGCTCCCCCGTTAAGTGCTCGCTTTCGTGGAATTTCGACGTTTTCGGCATATTTCGCAGAATCGACAGATCCCCCACTCTTGCGCTGTCTCTTTATGGGTGATGTGGTTTCAGCCGCCTATTCTTTTGTTAGTTTTATTACACTGTGTAGTATTTCCGAGAACTAGTAAGCGTAGTGGGGGCTCCATTTAAGTGCGCATTTCTCCGAATTTAGGTTGTTTACAGCCCCGAGCATGAGCACTTAACGAGAGTCTACTGTACTTCAGCACGACAGGGGTTAGCTCTGCGAGGAGATAATAATGACGAGCAGTCGAACTTGGTGCAATTTTTGAAAATGCGAGCGGAGGACGTACCATAACTAAAATTGTGGCTTAAGCGCACTGCGTATAAATGGATTCACCATGACTCTGTTAATGAAATTCTACAGATAATGGCAAATGCAGTGATTAAAAAACTTCTTATCGAGATAAAATCAGGGGACTACTACTCCCTCATTATTGATGAAACATCAGACGTTTCAAGACTACAGCAAATATCGGTTTCCATAAGGATTGTTCTAGATGATTTCTCAGTTAATGAAATATTTCTTGGTTTTTATGAAACCAATTGTACTAACTCGGAGACGCTGTTTAAAATTGTAATGGATGTTCTTACACGATTTTCTCTGGATATACATAATTTGCGAGGACAATGCTATGATGGTGCGTCCAACGTGAGTGGACGAATGCCTGGTCTTCGAACAAGAATACGAGAGGTGGAACCAAGAGCCTCCTTACGTGCATTGCGCTGCTCATAGGCTAAATTTAGTTGTACAAGATACACTTGAAACCATTCCATGTGTGAAAGACTTCATCGGCGTTGTGAAGGATTTGATCAACCTTATTCGGGATTCCCCGAAACGCTTGTCTATGTACAAACACCTTCAGTCTGAGGGTAGTCCTCTTTTATCGCCGTTCTGTCCCACTAGGTGGTGTATGCGCGTCAAGTCTTTGAAAACTCTTCATGATAAAGGAAACTACAAAACGACCCTGCAATTTCTTGAAGAGATGAGAGATAATCCGGCATTTGATGCATCAGCAACAGCAAAGGCGAATGGATTTATAAGACGCCTGGAAGAATTTGAGTTTGTTCTATTATTGAAAATCTTGATAGACGTATTTGAACGGGTAGAGATATTGAATACAGAGTTGCAGAAAGTTGATCTTCATTTTAACGAATTTCACGAGAAAGTAACGGCAGTTATTCAGAGTCTGATAGGACTGAGGGAAACTGGATTTGAATCTTTATGGTGTAAGGCAATTACTGAAGCTCAAAATTTACAACTGAATGAACCAAATGTTCCTCGTGCTCGCAAAGCTCCTAAAAAGTTAGAATCTACTTCTACAAAACATAGCTTCTCCGATCCAAAAGATTATTACAGGAATCTGTATTTCGAAATTATTGATCGAACTGTTAATTCGATGAATGATCGTTTTGCTTCTGAGACATTAAAACTCAACCGGCTGGAAGATTTTCCGACTGCTAAAGGAACAGTTGAAGCCGAAGAGGTATGCTCTTTTTATGGTTCAACTGCTAATAACAGTCAATCGGAAAGTGAATCAGATTTCAACGTGGATCGACTTGAATTACATGGAGCGATGCTTATAGATATTGCAAATCAACGCGGCATTAGACTGACTTCTTTGAAAGACGTGTTGAAATTTTTGAAGGAGAGTCCCTCAATAGCTGGTATAATACCGCAAGTAACCAAACTTGTTAAAATGGCGTTAACAATACCCGTTTCATCGTGTACTGCGGAACGATCTTTTTCTGCCTTACGACGCTTGAAAAATTATTTGAGATCATCTATGTTACAGCAAAGACTGAATGCCATTGCTATTCTGCATGTTCACGCTGAAGACGCGGAAGCTATTGATATCGATACATTAATGAATGAATTCATTTCTAAATGTAATGTTAGATGAAACACATTTGCAATGTGCAATAACAATTAAAAAAATTGAAGGGAATTTTATTAGTAGGATTAAGGATCTGCTAAGCTGATATAAACCATTGGAAAATATTATTTCAAAAATATTATTAACAATAATATGCCTAAAATTTCGTCTTCAATTAATTGATTATATATATATATTTTTAATTTTTTATTTTGAGATTATATATTTTTAAAATTTTATTTATAATAAATTTTTTGGTCTCCTTATTTACACCCCCCCCCCCCCCCCCCCCCCCCTACTATCGTACTTCTAAAAATATTTTTCTATACCCGGAAATGTTGTAAGTCGCCGGGCTTGACTGTAGATACAAATTTAGCGTCACGTTAATGTAATTATGTAATCGATAGACTAACAACGAGAGTATCAGACCTCGGGGTCATAGATTTTGATCAAACTAGAGGTATTTCTTCGGATAACAACATGAAACATGCTGTTCAATTTATTCTAACGATCTCGTGTCTTCTTTTTGAACTCAAAGTCCTGATACTACAAAGCAATTCCTGCATTTGTCGATGTTTAAAAAAATTGGGTTCAAGCACCCTCAGAGTTAAAGATGTATTTTCGCTATGTAATTGTGATTCTTCTAGTGATTCAAGTTTGATAACGACGCTGAAGTTAGCCGCAGGTTTCAGCCGCCGGTTGCGCGGAGCCAGGGACGAATAGGGGCGTGGGGCCCCCGACGTCGAAATGTCATCCCAACACCCTGGTACGTTTCAGGCGGTATCAATAATTGTGCAAACATGACAAATTCTATAAATACGAATAAAATGACGTCTAGCCTTTGAGGAATCTGATTGTCTGACGGTTCTCGGGCGCTGCGTAGCCTCGTCGACTCTGTATCGTTCATTTCGAGAGTGAGTCTTGGCGAACCCTGATGAAATTTGTACCACTGTTTAGGGGCTGAAAAAGGAACGATTCTGAATTTTTTCAAAATTTTCACACCTTTCCGAGTCATCAGCCGCAACTTTGAAATTAGAAAATTCGTCGAATTACCGACAGCGGCGAACAAATTATTTCATTTCGAGAGTAAATCTTGGCGAACCCTGATGAAATTTGTAACACTGTTTGGGGGGTGAAAAAGGAACGCTTCTGAATTTTTTCAAAATTTTCACACCTTTCCGAGTCATCAGCCGCAACTTTGAAATTAGAAAATTCGTCGAATTGCCAACAGCGGCGAACAAATTATTTCATTTCGAGAGTAAATCTTGGCGAACCCTGATGAAATTTGTACCACTGTTTGGGGGGTGAAAAAGGAACGATTCTGAATTTTTTCAAAATTTTCACACCTTTCCGAGTCATCAGCCGCAACTTTGAAATTAGAAAATTCGTCGAATTACCGACAGCGGCGAACAAATTATTTCATTTCGAGAGTAAATCTTGGCGAACCCTGATGAAATTTGTACCACTGTTTGGGGGGTGAAAAAGGAACGATTCAGAATTTTTTCAAAATTTTCACACCTTTCCGAGTCATCAGCCGCAACTTTGAAATTAGAAAATTCGTCGAATTACCGACAGCGGCGAACAAATTATTTCATTTCGAGAGTAAATCTTGGCGAACCCTGATGAAATTTGTAACACTGTTTGGGGGGTGAAAAAGGAACGCTTCTGAATTTTTTCAAAATTTTCACACCTTTCCGAGTCATCAGCCGCAACTTTGAAATTAGAAAATTCGTCGAATTACCGACAGCGGCGAACAAATTATTTCATTTCGAGACTAAATCTTGGCGAACCCTGATGAAATTTGTACCACTGTTTGGGGGGTGAAAAAGGAACGATTCTGAATTTTTTCAAAATTTTCACACCTTTCCGAGTCATCAGCCGCAACTTTGAAATTAGAAAATTCGTCGAATTACCGACAGCGGCGAACAAATTATTTCATTTCGAGAGTAAATCTTGGCGAACCCTGATGAAATTTGTACCACTGTTTGGGGGGTGAAAAAGGAACGATTCAGAATTTTTTCAAAATTTTCACACCTTTCCGAGTCAACAGCCGCAACTTTGAAATTAGAAAATTCGTCGAATTACCGACAGCGGCGAACAAATTATTTCATTTCGAGAGTAAATCTTGGCGAACCCTGATGAAATTTGTAACACTGTTTGGGGGGTGAAAAAGGAATATTCAGAAATTATTTTATGTGGTTAGTGTATTATCATGTAAGTGGTTAATATTATCATACGAATTATCAATATTTTAGCTATTCAAGTATCAAATGTGTTATTATAGACTAATATTGGCGGTTTATTTTTTTTATCATTAATATCATCATGATTATCGTGCGTATACTTACAGACTAATGCATATATATTTGAAAACAATTAAAAGAAATTTATTTTCCTACGTCTTTGATATATTATTATGATTATCACGTGTTTTCTTCTAGACTGATGTTGGCGTTCTTCCCTTTTATCCGATCACTTCACGTAAAGAAAAAGTACTAGCGAGTAATAAGTAATTGAAGCATATACTCAACAGGAACGTCATGATTCTTCAATGTCGTAGTTGTTCTGAAACCCTATCGAAAATGATGTTTTCATTATTCATCACTGCATATCTTTATTCAACAGATAGTAAGAGGCTCAAAGTGGCACAGTATTCGAAAATATCGTCGAAACCCATCGGCACCGTTTGCAATTGTTTTATTGCTGACCTCTTGTGATCTGGTTTCAGAATCAACGGTTCATTGTTCGTGAGAATAACGTCGCGTAGCCTCTTAACTTGAGCTTCTGTTTCATCCTCAACGTCAACGTTGACTAGAATTTTACTAATACCTTTTCTAGCCGACGGCATATCTTTCTCTTGAAATCTCACATAGGAACCCGAACCTATAATGTAGGCCCAGGTACATACATGGACACCGCAGTTGCCATGTGTACTTTCATCTTCAGAAAATTGCGTTGGCACATCCCGCGGAACGTGCAACGTCCACTGTGACCAGTTCGTGGTTTTTCCCTTTCGGATATTTGGAGGTGGAAAACGACTCAAAAAGGTGCAGAACAGATCTATGAATAGCGCAGGGGGTTGGCCGTGCATGGAATCAAAATAAACTAACGTCTTGTGAGACGGAACCACTACTAAAAGCGTCCAGTGATCAGCGTGGTAAACTGGTAAAAGCCAAATATCGTAGCTCCACATATTGCAGCTCTCTGCCCATTTTTGATAGCCCACATTGATTCGTTCATGCTCAATCAAAGTGGATGTGAAAAAAGTTTCGAACGGAAGTAGTATTATTCCCTTAGATTTTGCAACCGCGGACGTAACTAAAAAAAATGAGTTAATTATGTTATCATCAAGCCATTGGTTTGGCCGTAATGTCTTGAAAGCTACATCGTTCAGATGAATGCCACAGATCAAATTACTTTCCGAAATGAAACCTTCCGGATACGTTAATTCTTTGTCTAGCAACAAAGATTTGGCGTTGAAATTCTTTAGTTCTGAAGCTTTTCGGCGTACCTTAACAGATTTTAAACGTACGTCCTTTGCAAAGTTCGCGACTTGCGAATCAGTTATTTTGTCGTTCGTAGCAAGAGTTTCTGTGGTATGCGTATCTTTTGTTTCCCGTATCTGTACATCTGACACGTGATAGTTGTTTTCTTTGACAACTTCGATTACGGGAATGCCATCGCTCGTGATATCAGGAACGCAAGCACGCTGTTCTGTAATGTTGTTCTTCTGATCAGCTACGGACAACATACGTGAAGCTGTGAAATATTTATTGACACGACCCTTCTTCTTATCCTGCCACCTCTCTTCCTCGTCTTCGATTGGATCTACGACCACACTTGTTCCCTTATCATCTTTTCCAAAAAGGAATATCACAGATGTCATGTCTTCTAGTCCTGACTCTTCGTCGGTTTCTTCTCCTTGATGGTGAGGATTAATTTTATCCACTGCTTGATACGGACGAGAGTTTTTGACTTTCTTCTTCTGTTTCGCATTTTCGGTCACATTTTTTTCAGACTGAGAGTGGGTGCGTTTTTTTTTGTCACATTTCAAAGTATACATTCTTTCTCTGACCCGTTGTTTTAACTCTGAACCCAACCTTCTGATGACTCTCCCGACACGAGTCGGTAACTTCCGACGAAATATAATGTGTTTCAAGATTTTGTGCCAGTTTTCAATACATGCATTACTATCTCTGGTGATGCCGAAACGCTTAATGACAATGGCCGACCATAGTGGGTAATATGGTAGCAAAAACTCAGTTAGGTATTTCACGAAGTGTTTGGAAAAGTACTCATTTTTCTTAGATGTGTAAGTCGATTCCGAATACACTGAAGTACTAACTTCTTGAAACAGTATGTAGAATGGTGAAGACTTTCTGGTCTCTTCATCTGTGTCCTTCTCTTCGGGCCTGCTGTCAATAGTTGCGAAATCTATGTCTCTTATTTCGCTTCCACCGATAGACTTCAAGCTTGTGCCTAAATGCTCCGATTCCAGTTCTAACCCAAAAATTCGAATTATGTGACCAACTATAGTTTTCGCATCTTCCAAATAAGTACTATGGATCAATTTTGTCATCGCTATTCCCGCAATCCTACGTTTATGTGAATCTGTGAAGCAAGCTTTTATTTTACGCAAAACTGTGTGTATGAAGTGTGACGAGCAGATGTGGAGTACTGTCATGTTATATGCAGTAGCCTTGCTACCATCTATCTCGTCATATACAATTCGTAGATATTGTGCCAATGACATGCCGTTGCAGCCCCTCATGACAGATTGAATTAACGCAAGGCTAAAATCGGTTTCGATCTTATCTACTGGTGGTTTTCTAGGCGACAGTTTTTTCAAGTAGTGGAAAATCATTCCGAGGAACCGTGTTATGTATAAAACATTTTGTATCGACGAGAAGAATTCACCTACTGTAAGGGGACCATAATTCTTGGAGCCACGTAAGATCAGTGCATAATACAATATTTGTTTATTGACACCTGGTGGGTTCCTAACAATTGAACCCGTTGCATCTAAATACAGAAATACGAATTCGTCTTTCAGTGTGGCTACGTAGTTCAATACATACTCCGTGAAGAGAATTATGTAGAACGGCAGCAAAGAAATTTCTTGAATGTAACCTGGGCAATGCTTGCCAGGCCATTCTTGCAATAATTTTACGGATAATTTCTGCAGAAAGACCATATCGTCTTTGTCGAGATCAACCTTAGTGTTGTTTTCACTCGATATTTTGTTAAGTAATTGACTGTCGAGTGCATCGTTGCGATTTCCAGCTGTCAATACATCGTCTGGCACGGATTTCAACATTTGTAGTTTCAACTCAGTGGGTGATACAGCATGAAGTTGCATTGCAATATCCTCGCGTACGTGATACCGTACCCGGCGACGAAGAATTTCACCCGAATTGTGACAAATGTCTTTGTCTCTGAAGACCTTGACTTCCTTATCACTGTGTGGAGGGGTAATGCTGTCGGTAACGATGAACTCGAAATGAGTGCACGACGACACTCCACAGGCACCGTCGGCATGAAAAGGTAGTGCCTTGTTTTTTCGATTGTTAGGCGAAACGTTACATCTATGTCGTTTGAGTGCAAGGATGCAGTGGGGATATACGATTTTAAAAAATTTATCAAATTCGTCTACCCAACCGTCTTTCAATTTACTATCCGCTCCTAAGAACGTTTCCCAAAAAATTTTCGGAACCATAATCTTCTGAGATGGTATCGTGCACTCGATCTTCTTTTTCTTTATTTTTTGTACGACTATTGGGTCATTGTTGGGTGACGTTTTTGCCAAACGTGCATTACCCGCAGTTACCGTGTTTTCAATACTACCTGATACATTATCATCATCCAGAGGTGCCGTATCAATATCTATGGCAAAGTCGATATTGTCTTTAACTTGACAGTCTTCTGTTACTACGCTCGTGACCGACAACTGCTCTTCAAAATCCAATGAGTTTTCGCCATCGCAGTCAAAATGATATTGGTCATAATGCGCTTCAAACTCAGGTTCTTTACTTTTTGATCCACATGACAATGGTCCAGCCATTGATTCCTAAAAATCGTCTTGAGAAATTTCAAAAATATCATCGGGCAACCTTGGTTCCAATTCTACTATACATGGTTCGCAATATTTATCTTTTAATTGCTGTTTTTCGAGCACCAAACTTTTTATCATGTCATAATTTCTCCGCAATCGGTGGTACAACCTCGGTGTATATTTTGTGACGGTTTTTTCGCACGCTTTTTCGTGCATGAGTTTGCGACAAATTTTCGACCAAACGCTGTTCTTTGTTTTGTACGATTCCCGCAGGAGCTTTTGCAGGAAGTCTCCTGGATTCAATCCTTCTGGACATATATCACATAGAACATCTGCAAGCTTATTGTCCTCAGATTTCATTTTGAGCGACTCTTAAAAATATATCTTGGAGTAAAACGGATTCCTAAGAACTCAAGTAAAAACGGACAGTACGGCAATCATACGTTGACAATGAGAATAATATGCTGAAACATTCATGAACCTATAACGTAAATGTTAAAGGTGAATGCATTACTCGAATGACGTGGGAGAAATAAGAAGTAACCATTACTGCTTCGCTCGAGCAGCAGATATAAAGATATTTGAACAGCGGCAAAATGAAGTATATGTATAGTCAGTGGCGGCAAGTTATACCAGCGTATAGAAGTGGCAGCCTCACCCCACCTTATGGTAGTTCCTAGCAGCCTGTGCGAGTGCTATGCGCACTCCGGTTTGTTTAGACCAGTAAAAATCATTCTGAAATCGACTTTCGGGCCGATATTTTTTAAATCAAAAGAAAAAAAAATTCCATCCGTCGGTTTACACATTATAACAATAATTTTAATCATTTTCCCATCGTTAATTACAAAAAACGAAAAAAAATTTTTTAACCATAACTTTTTTCGCGAAATTTGCAACAAAAAAGTCCTTTACGACTTTCTTGTATCTATTGCACGAATTCGAAAATAATTTGTAAGCCAACGGAATATTTTTTTGTTTCAAAAAAAGGTGAGATTTTTTCCGATAGGTTTCGTTTAGAGAACTTTGAAAAATAACGATTTATCGATTTTTTATGAATTTTTCAAAAGATCAAGAGGATTAGGGGTAAGAGTTATTGGACATTACAGGTCGGCTTCTCAATAAGAAACCGTATTTCTCCAACTTTGAGCTTGGAAGCTTCCCCCTCCACGATACCCTTACGCTCGTTGAGCAGTGTAACCCAACACCGTATCATGTTTCATATATTCCCTTCACAAAAAAAAAAAAAACTGCTGGAAAGTCATTTTTGACTAGCGTTTCAAGTGCGTACACACATGTAAATTTTCTTTATTATGGAATGAGAAAATTATATTCTAAATTTATATGAATGTGTTCAATTATTCGAATTTTATTAAATACTGTTTGATAATTACGAGTAATAAATTTTTAGCTGAATGTTTTATTTATGCATTTAATATATATAAAACTAGCATACCGCGTGGTTTCTGATTGCGGAAGAAAATTCAAAAGGCGAAAAGTCGATTGAATTACATCTTCACCGTGCTTGAATAGAGCTAGTGGAGGGTAGTTCCTTATTAAGAGGCCGACCTGTATTTATGTGAAATTTTACGCTCTACAACTTTTATGCTTATTATAAATTTATACATATATATATATATATATATATATATATATATATATATATATATATATATATATATATATATATATATATATATATATATATATATATATATATATATATATATATATATATATATATATATATATATATATATATATATATATATATATATATATATATATATATATATATATATATATATATATATATATATATATATATATATATATATATATATATATATATATATATATATATTAGGGTGGGTCAAAAAAATCGAATAATTTATTTTTGACTTTATACTCTGAAAAATAGGTTCGTAGACACCTAAAAAGAATTCTCTCCAAGTATAAGCTCTTAATTATAACGGGAAGGTCCTCCGCTTTGCGGGTTTCTATTTTTTTCGAATAATCAGATAAAAAAATTTATTTCTCGCTTCCAACTGCTTGGAAAAATATTCCGTGGCATAGATTTTGTGAGAAATTGAATGCTTTACAAAAAAGGTCTCTTATGACTTTTTCAAAAACTCAACCGATTAAAAGATATTCATAGTTGAAGTTTGGCTATTTTAAGGAAAATATTCGTTTTTATTATGAATTTTATAAGTCGATGAAAAAAAATTATTTCGGATTGCGGAACTCATGATTTTGTAGGAAATTTACTGCTCTACAAAAATGGTCTCTTATGATTTTTTGATTAAGTGAAGCCGTTACGAGATATTCATCGTCAAACATTAACGAATATCAATATTTCCAGTTTTTGATCAATAATTCGATAAATTTTAATTTAAACTATGAGTTTCAGGAAAATTTACATAAATTTGAGTTTCGATCGATAAAGAAATGTTATAAACAATTTTTTTAATATTGTTTTCAGTCTTGAGCTTGTTTGATTGCATTAAAACAAGAAATTAGAGCATTTTTTTCGACATATAGCCAATGATTAGTTTAATTTGAAGTGAATGACATATTTCTTTGTCAAATTTAATATGAAAAGTATTGAATCAAGTGAGAAACAACCAGTATTTAACTTTTTTATAGATAAATTTTTTATTGAATTATCAATTGCAATATAATTGTCTATATTTTTAACATAACAGTACGCTATTACTATAAATAATTTCTTTTATTACAATTTGGGAATGTTTTTTGATGTTCTTTGACAACTTGCAATAAGTACTGGAATTGTTCTTCATTTTTTGTCAAGCATTGATTATATTCACTGACTAATGCAACAGCTCGCTCTGCTGAATCATTGACAACTTTTAGTTGTTGAAAGTATTCTTTATTTTCGAGATAACTCTCATTAGTAGGCCATAATTCAACATCGACATCAAGAAAGTCATACGGTAGATCGAAGATTTTGAAAAGATTTAATGACTTTTTAGACACAAAGTCACTCAGAGTTCTCTGCGCCAATGAATTCAAATCTTTTTTAGCAATTACAAATCTTTTAGCTTTAGAATCTGTACCTTCACGAGTATTAACAGCTTCAACAATACTTTTTTTTACTTCTAATGGAACGCCATCGTCAAACAGTGATAAAATGGCAAGTTCATCGCTCAAATACCATAAGTGCGAAATCATTTTTTCACACGTAGCTGAAGAAATCAAAGGATTGATATGTTTGTACTCCAATAAATTTTTCATAAACTGCAAGTCATGATAAGCAGCAGTTGTTGCAGAAGTTGATGAAAACCAAGCTTTTAAATACAATGTGACTATAAAAATACAGAAATGACGAAGACCATGCAATTCTTTCTGAGAGAGTTTGAATTCATCTCTGAATAGATACATTTTCAAACTATAAATGGCCTTAGCCATCCATCTAGCATGATGAACAGCACCAGGACGTTTGAAAGAAATCTTTTCTTGAGGCATTTCTCCAAGGAAAATCAATGATAATTCCAATAATTCTTTATAATCATCTCGGGGTTGTAGTAACTATCAAAAATAAAAAATTTGTCAAAAATAACGAAATTTTTATAATTTAAATCACAGTTAAATCATACCTGTAAAGATTTCGTAATAAAACTAGAGATTTCATCTTTTTTATTCGAAATGATATCAGCAACAACAGCATCTTCAACACCAGATTTATAATTAGTTATATCTATATCATCCCAAAATTTTTTAAACCTTCCAAACATCTGTACATTTGGCCCAGATGACACAGGCCAAAATACTTCAAATGCGCCCCTTAATACGATCTCAAAAATGTGATGACGACATGATAACCAGATCAACTCTCTTCCCAAAATCTTTTCAATTTCCTTACATGTACCGTTGTGAATTCCTGTAGAACAATAATAGATGACTATCGTTAAATTTAGTATTTAAGAAAAATCAATGGTTATATTTCAAATCCAAACGAGTAAACGATTAATACATTTTGATAGTAAAATTCAGTAAGAAATAGAAATTAAACTAGAATGACAACAATAAAATATTTTTTGTAATTGATTGATTACCTGTATTAACAGCCGTAGTGTCAAAACACATCGCCTTGACATACTTAATAATACCCCATTCACTCAATGTTGATAAAATGGCGGATGTTTGATTAACTGCCGTCCCAGAATTCATTTTTGGAACTCCAAGTAATTGTTCAGTACCATACGCAGTTAAAAGAACCGGTAGTCGTTCCACAGATTTGGATTCAATTAGATCATTTAGCATTTTACCATCCCAATGCACTACGTATTTATCGTGTGTTTTAAAATTGTCTTTTAATCCTTGAGCAATGTCTTTTCTTTGAACCATACGAGCTCGTTGGATGGACCTATAGCTGAGCGTTGTATCTTCAATTTTTATACCAACAGCTGATAAAACCGGAGCAATAATGAACATCGCGTTTCTACTGCTGACATTAGCTCTGTCAAGTGCAGAAACGACTTCAGGAGTTAAGACATTTATTTTTGCTCGTTTTGTCGGAATTGGGGGTTCATACTCCAAATCAGATCCAGAATTTGTAGTTCCACTTAATGTATGCGTCGAGAATGATTCTGATTTTCCACTTAAAACAATCCCATGACTGGTAGACGGCTGATTCAAGTCTGTAATAAGAGTTCATTTTTAAATTAAACAGACAAAATTTCCAACACTTATTCATTATGATGAGAAGCAATTAAACATGAGTACCAGAAACCGTCGAGTCAAATGTCATACGTAGGAATACTGATATTTATAATGCAAGTAAAGTAGAAAAATGATATTCTCATTGTTTATAATAAATATAAAGGAAGTTTTACACTCCTACCTGAATTTATAACAATTATTTATCTCAGATACTTACTGCTTTCATCGATTTCCATCATATCTGTAGTTGAGTTTGACGCAGGTACAATATTCGAAAGAATCTCTTTGTGTGTACAGAATTTTTGATCCAAATACAACTTCCTAATGTTATCATCCACCCCTTTTAGGGAATTTTTACTTACAATGTCGAATAATTGTTCAAGATCAGTCTGAAACTCCTTTTCCTTTACCTTATCACTTTTCTTATTAAAATCTTTTTGTAATTTCAACCACTCACTATGAAAACGGAGAATTTTTTTGACTACATTAGGAGCTTCACTCGTAGGGATCTGATTTATTTTCCACAATTCAATAACCTTGTCAGCTGAATTTTTTGCACTTTGTTTGATTGAAAACTTTAAAACTTTAAGTTGATAGAAAAACACTCTCATAACCTCTTTCACTTTTGGTAACTTACGGTCAGTGAGTTTTTGCACAGGTATACCGATTAAACGTATTTCTTTATTCATTGTAGAATTATTGATAATAAATGAATTTATATAATGAGAAAATGACTTATTTCGAAAAAATTGTTATTATCATGTATGGTCTTTTGGTGTCTTTTGGAAAAAAAATAGTACAGATTGAAAAATAAAAAATTTTGGAGGGACTATAGGTGTAATTTAAACTGTGGTCTATACGGCGCCCTGAATTTTAACTATGAAATAATTTCAGAATTCCAGAAAATTGAGTTCAAACACCAAAATTGTCTCTACCCTGGCATGTCCCTTCAACAAATTTGTTGATATCAGTAGCAATATTTGGTAATCTATCCAATTAATTCTAATAAAAAATGAACTTTCTTACAGCTGTATAAACGTATAATTGTATTTCAGTAAAAAATTTGGTTCCGTATTATTATTTTTTTAAATATTCCATATTCCGTTCTGTCCCGGACTTTCGACGTCTCCTCCCCTGGCATTGTTATGGCCGTTATTTTTTAATGAATACATTGTGCTGTGTACTGATACATGGTCAGCATGTTGAGAGTTCGGCATGAAGTTAGCAACCGGCGACGGGTAAACGCCGCTGCGTTTTTATTCAACAGTTAGCACGTAGCAACTGGTGCATGCAGACCTGTGTTAGAGTAATCCCTATATCTACCCTGGTAAGTTGTATGTCGCAATTAAGTATCTATATATCTTAATTTGAGGTAACATCTATTCTAATATGTGCAATAGTCACCCTGTTCAAATTTAGAATCGAAACAATAATTTGTCTCTATAATATCAACGAATTTCCGCAAAAACGTCTCTCCCCTGCCATATCTCCCCTGGCATGACAATGCCAGGGGAGATACAAAATCCCAGGGGAGATACAAGATTACCTATTATGTACTGTGATCTAGTAACATACTACGTTCAGGTTTCTCATTTGCGCGGGATGTACGAATACTAAAACCTTTTATTGTCTTTCTTACTGATATTATTGCAGACCATGGCAAACCGAAAAAAATTGACGAGAGAAGAACGTCTCGAAAAAAAGCGACAAGCTGAAAAATTGAGGTATCAGCGCATAAAAAATGATCCGCAAAAATACGCGATGCAAAAGGAAAAAGAAAAACAGAAATATTTACAAAAAAAAGAAAGAGGAGTGATAAAAACAGTAAAAGAAATGACAGCTAGAGAACAGCGGAGGGCAAGAAAGATCTGGAGGGAAAAGGCTATTAAACGTAGAAGACGCTTAGTACTCCAGAAAATTTCTAATGCGCCTATAACACCACCAAGCTCTGACAATGAAGCCCCAAGAAATCCTGATGGTAGAGCGATAGCGGCTAAGAAAAAATCAGATCGTATCAGAAGGTTGAGATACAAAATGATTAAAAAGCAGGATCGAGAAATAGCTAAATTAAAAACTAAAGTTGAGCGTTACAGAAAAAGACTACAAAGATTAAAAACACCAGCACAACTTACACCGAATACAAAAATTAACAAGTTAATTGATTCTCCCAGTTCAAGACAGGCAATAAAAAAAAAATTATTATTTGGTGAGGTATTGAATCAGCAATTAAAAAAAAACTTTTCTGCTCTTCCAAGCGAGAAAGAAAAGAAAATCTTCAGACGAGTAATAAGTGGACAATTAGTTAATAAGTATGGAGTTTTGCGGGAGGAAAAAGACATGAAACCTTTAAAAACAAGAATAACCAAACTGCGATTGATAGATCGAATCCGTCAAGTCAGAAGCGATAAATTATGTATCCGATTACAGAGACAAGTTACGAATTTTTTTGAAGATGACTCCAACAGTCGTGTCTGCCCGGGTAAGAAAGATTTCGTTAAGAGAAAAGGTGTACGAAAAACGAAGAGAGTATTACTGGATACACTGTTGAACCTACATAAGAAATTTAAGGAGAGAGAACACGTTCTCATATCCTACTCTGGTTTTTGTAATTTGAGACCGTTTTGGGTAACTTTTCCACGCTGTGACAAACGGGACACATGCCTCTGCATAGCTCACGCAAATATGGACTTAATTCTGGTTGGATTATCACAGGCAAAGATCCTATCCATCAAGAATCACCAGAGCCTACTGAAGGAAATCTGCTGTAATCGATACGAAGCGAAATGCCTTTTACGTGAATGCGAGAACTGCAAAAATAAAGGACTTCAATACAACGAATTTAACAACTCTATTCCAATAATATATAAAAAATGGCTGAGTGCCACAGAAGAAATAACTGATCCCAAAACTAAAAAACTACGTAAAGTGACGAAATACACTAAAAAAATATTGCAGGGCTGTCCTCGTGATGTAATTATTCAGCTCGAATCTGATTTACAAAAATTTCTGGAGCATGAGTTGAATATATGGCATCAATATCAAGCTATCAAGACTTTGAAAGCAAGACTTACCGAAAAAGACTGTCTCATACACATGGACTTCAGCGAAAATTATCAAACCAAGTTCTCAGAAGAAATTCAGTCGTTTCATTTCGGAGGGTCACGTCTTCAAATAAGCCTTCACACAGTGGTAGTTTATACCAGAGATACAGAAAAATCCGAATTAAAAATTGATTGTTATTGTACAATGTCAAAAAATTTGGCACATTCTCCTGCAGCGATTTGGGCACATTTGAAGCCCATACTATCGACATTGCCTGCTGGTGTTGAAAACTTGCACTTTTTGAGTGATGGACCCGTTACGCAATATCGAAACAAAACGATGTTTCACCTGTTGGCAACGACTTTGAAAGATTTCTTTCCGAACCTAGGTGAGTTTAGCTGGAATTACCACGAAGCGGGACACGGTAAGGGCGCTCCTGATGGCGTTGGAGGGGTCTGCAAAAGAACAGCGGATAGGATTGTGGCTACAGGGAACGATATAACATCATTGGATGATTTGGCAAATGCCATTGAGAAGAACTGCCCTAACATTAAAGTTATCGTCATCTCCGACTCTGAAATCTCAGAAAAAGAAGCTCTAGTTCGCGGAACAGAAAAATATGTTAAAACTTTCGCCGGTACTTTAAAAGTACACCAGGTCGTTGGAAATATTCTTTTACCTAACAAATTAATAATGAAGACATTGAGCTGCTTTTGCGACTTGAATTGTATTCATTATAATATCGGAACTCTTACATATATCTCTAACAGGACTGAGACTCGTCTTCGTGTACAAGATGTGTATGATTCAGAATCTGAGTCTGAAATAGTACCAGAATGCTCGACATCTAATAATGAGAGAAAACTAAAAACCGGTGACTTTCTCTTAGTAAAGTTTCTGCTGAATAAAAAGACGGAGTATCGTTACGTAGCTTTTTATACTGGCGTTGAAGAAGATGACGAGATTCAAGTAAATTTTTGCAGAGTCAGTGATAAAAAGGGTTGTCTTTTCAAAGTTAAAGATGAAGATATTTCATTTATTGCAAGAGACCAGATTGTTGGAATACTCCCGACTCCAAATATCACACAGAAAGGGGAAAGAGTGTTTTATAAATTCAAAACATCAATTGATATCTTTGAAAAGGCTTGAATCAAAAATGTCATCGATAATTTTTAATTCGAAAAGTTACATTCTATTTTAATTTTGATCTTGAATATTTTATGTTAATTTTACGTTAAAAAAAAAAAAAATATCTTTGGTCCAATCCAAGAAAGAGATAATTTTATGTCGCGTTATGTTTAAGAATCCTCTAAGTTCAAAGATTTTAATTTAATTTTATACATTTGATCTCAGGTATTATAAAATAAGTCTAAGCATTATATATATAAGTATTATATATATGAAAACAAATACATAATAAATACAATTACAAAATAAATAAATATATATATATATATATATATATATATATATATATATATATATATATATATATATATATATATATATATATATATATATATATATATATATTCGTATTTTGGAGTCTTTTATTTTATTCATTTCATGAGTAATCGTCCCTCCCCTGCCTGTAAATCTCTACCCTGCACATCGAATCCCTCCCCTGATCAGTGTCTTTACCCTGGCACCTTTAAAAGTCATTAAAAATAATTAAAGTGACTAGCCCTTTCGTAGGCATCGTAAGAAGACTGTTAATATTCCGGTAAATATGAAATTGACCGTAATTACTACATTTTTTGCTTTGCCATGAATATTAGGAGCTGAGACGCAATATCTTGGAACTACCCGTATACGAAATGATGAGTTTTTGGAGCACTGAAAATGTACTGATAAAAAAGTAGACAACGAAGATAGTTAAGAAAAACAACATAGGTGGCGCTAGCGTTAGAGTACCAACAGAAGAAGTAATGTAATTCAGAACAAAAAGCCTCTCTCACAAAAAAATTTATGTATAATTGGTAGAATAAAATTTGAAAATACATACTAAACAACCGTAATAATATGAAATGCCAATGCAATTGGCATTTTAAATTATTACAAATAAAGCTTACAAAAAATATCATTAGAACAAAAACTTCTTAGTGAATTTTTGAACAAATAACTCCTGTAGGAGTGACTTTTATGATAGAAATTTAAATTTATGTAAATGTTC
This sequence comes from Macrophya annulata, assembly GCA_963924015.1. Taxonomy (NCBI): domain Eukaryota; kingdom Metazoa; phylum Arthropoda; class Insecta; order Hymenoptera; family Tenthredinidae; genus Macrophya; species Macrophya annulata. Next base: position 26,972,092 of record OZ001257.1, on the reverse strand, counting down.
CTGAAACTCATAGTTTAAATTAAAATTTATCGAATTATTGATCAAAAACTGGAAATATTGATATTCGTTAATGTTTGACGATGAATATCTCGTAACGGCTTCACTTAATCAAAAAATCATAAGAGACCATTTTTGTAGAGCAGTAAATTTCCTACAAAATCATGAGTTCCGCAATCCGAAATAATTTTTTTTCATCGACTTATAAAATTCATAATAAAAACGAATATTTTCCTTAAAATAGCCAAACTTCAACTATGAATATCTTTTAATCGGTTGAGTTTTTGAAAAAGTCATAAGAGACCTTTTTTGTAAAGCATTCAATTTCTCACAAAATCTATGCCACGGAATATTTTTCCAAGCAGTTGGAAGCGAGAAATAAATTTTTTTATCTGATTATTCGAAAAAAATAGAAACCCGCAAAGCGGAGGACCTTCCCGTTATAATTAAGAGCTTATACTTGGAGAGAATTCTTTTTAGGTGTCTACGAACCTATTTTTCAGAGTATAAAGTCAAAAATAAATTATTCGATTTTTTTGACCCACCCTAATATATATATATATATATATATATATATATATATATATATATATATATATATATATATATATATATATATATATATATATATATATATATATATATATATATATATATATATATATATATATATATATATATATATATATATATATATATATATATATATATATATATATATATATATATATATATATATACCGTGAGGTTATAGGGAAGCCGTTCACTAGATGCAGGCAACCCAACAGTCAAATTTCCGAAGATTGCCGAAGGTGCAGAGTATTTGTCATTAAGAGGAAATGAACGTTGATTTAGCCATCTAGCGGATTTCTCACCGTACTACACACATGGATACATAATGATGAACGCGTATGTATGGATGTGTTGTGCCCATGTGTGTAATACGGTGAGAAATCCGCTAGATGGCTAGATCGACGACTAAACTGTCCGGCTGTTAGGTTAAAAACAATTGTCAGAGTGAAATTGAAGAATCTAATCGGAATAAAGTTAATATGCAAAATTCATCAATATTAATTAGTGAAAAAGTTGCAACAGTTAATTAATGAATTATGGCCGGTTTCAACAACGACGAATAACTTTTAATTGTAGATTAAATTCTATTCACTAGAAACAGAAGATTATTTAACATTAAATTTTCGACTTTTATTCGACGATTAAAGTTATTTTACGAATGCAAGCTATTCGTCGTTGGTGAAACCGGTCATAATTCATTCATTAACTGTTGCAATTTTTTTGCAAATCAATATTGATGAATTTTGCTTATTAACTTTATTCCGATCAGATTTTTCAATTTCGCTCTGACAATTGTTTTTAACCTAACAAACTGACAGTTAAAATGTCTGCTGACAGAAATTTTCGCGTCCCCTTCCATTAATGACAAATACCCTGCCTTCGGCAATCTTCGGAAATTTGACTGTTGGGTTGCCTGCATCTAGTGAACGGCTTCCCTATAACCTCACGGTATATATATATATATATATATATATATATATATATATATATATATATATATATATATATATATATATATATATATATATTTATAGTCTGTAAGTATACGCACGATAATCATGATGATATTAATGATAAAAAAAATAAACCGCCAATATTAGTCTAGAATAACACATTTGATACTTGAATAACTGAAATATTGATAATTCGTATGATAATATTAACCACCTACATGATAATACACTAACCACATAAAATAATTTCTGAATATTCCTTTTTCACCCCCTAAACAGTGGTACAAATTTCATCAGGGTTCGCCAAGATTTACTCTCGAAATGAAATAATTTGTTCGCCGCTGTTGGCAATTCGACGAATTTTCTAATTTCAAAGTTGCGGCTGATGACTCGGAAAGGTGTGAAAATTTTGAAAAAATTCAGAAGCGTTCCTTTTTCACCCCCCAAACAGTGTTACAAATTTCATCAGGGTTCGTCAAGATTTACTCTCGAAATGAAATAATTTGTTCGCCGCTGTCGGTAATTCGACGAATTTTTTAATTTCAAAGTTGCGGCTGATGACTCGGAAAGGTGTGAAAATTTTGAAAAAATTCAGAATCGTTCCTTTTTCACCCCCCAAACAGTGGTACAAATTTCATCAGGGTTCGCCAAGATTTACTCTCGAAATGAAATAATTTGTTCGCCGCTGTCGGTAATTCGACGAATTTTCTAATTTCAAAGTTGCGGCTGATGACTCGGAAAGGTGTGAAAATTTTGAAAAAATTCAAAATCGTTCCTTTTTCAGCCCCCAAACAGTGGTACAAATTTCATCAGGGTTCGCCAAGACTCACTCTCGAAATGAACGATACAGAGTCGACGAGGCTACGCAGCGCCCGAGAACCGTCAGACAATCAGATTCCTCAAAGGCTAGACGTCATTTTATTCGTATTTATAGAATTTGTCATGTTTGCACAATTATTGATACCGCCTGAAACGTACCAGGGTGTTGGGATGACATTTCGACGTCGGGGGCCCCACGCCCCTATTCGTCCCTGGCTCCGCGCAACCGGCGGCTGAAACCTGCGGCTAACTTCAGCGTCGTAGTTTGATAAGCATTTGAGCCTCGCTCTGATGATGCAATTATAGACTTTTTAAGCTTATAATTGTGGCTTTGAAAAATTCGCTGCGTAGCAAGGGTGGTGCAAAAAGCTTTAAACTGACAGAACAAAGTTGCAAGAATGTTAAAAGAAAATTTTGGAGAATCCAATTGAAAAAAAATTTTCATAACAATTTTTTGTAAATTTCTGCTGCTGAGTAATCAAAAAATGAAAGTGGAAACTCTTCTTCAGATTGTGCTATGTTGATGCTTTTTGAACATCGTTTCAAATCAGGCTGTCAAGTTTTAGACAAAATCATAGGCTATGTAGGACTACAATTTCATTATCGAAGGCTCGAATACTGATCAAATTATCTAATATATTAATAACATAGCAAAATTACATTTTCATTCATTTTGTTGTTTATATTTTTTAGTCTCTGGTCCTTTATTTTGCTCATTCAATTATTATCACCCACATTGCATTAATTAATTCACATTATTCATTGTTTGACATTTAGTGATAAATACCTCATTGAATATTTGACAACGATGACATCTGCCCAGGTATTTTTGTAGAGTATGTCAGGATTTCGTACACCATATTTGAAACATACAACATCTCTGTATCCTTGTTAACTAAATATCATATACGACATTTGAACCGTACACATCCCTATCCTCGCTAGTTGGGTTGTAGGTGTGTTTATTGAAGCCCAGTCTACAACATTTATAACATGCCAAATTCTTACATTTCCCCATACGACAATCAGTTATAGGTATATAAATCAAATAAATAAATATTTTCGGATATTCTTATTAAATATTTTCATATATTTTTTCATCAGCTTCGTAATAATTTCAAAAATTAGTAATGTATATCTAAATTTTAAAGATATAAAATATGCTACGAATGAATAAGTTCGATAATCACGATGGACGTGACATGTATATCTTTCATAACCTCAGCAACCTGACATCAACTTTTATAACCTAAGAATCTCGAAAGCGATCCTGAGCGACGAAATGGATATTTTTCCGAGGGCATCGAGGCTAATATTAAATTGTCGATTCTTTACTCCGCACTTTCTACATATTTTCCATCAAACGTAATGAGAAATCATTTGACAAGGTGTTCAGCTATGAGCTACTTGTAATATTCTTCTGATGTATCTCAACTGTCATTCAACGATACGTTCAACTATCTCCGTTGTTATGTGCACGCGCATGTGCAGTAGGACTATTTTTCCCTGATACCATAAAATAAATGGTTATTTATTATATGCATACGCCTGCGCAGCAGACCAAAATTCCCCTTACGCCATGAACTATATGCAACACGTAATTATAGTCGAGAGTGACAAGTCCCACTATACTTTTATCCATGTAAATTCTCTATGTCTGCGACGGACTCTCCATGTTTGTTGCGTTCTGGTTCAATCGAGTGGTTGACGGACGGGTGACGGAGAAAATATTTCATCGTGAAATTGACCTATTCGATTTTATAAATTCAGTATATCTCAGCTGTTGATGCACCGATTACCTTGATTTTGGTCTTGAATGAAAGATATTTTGCCCCTCATTACAAAATCGAAACAACGATCCCCGGTATATTACCAATTCGGTATAATACAGGGTGTTTTTTCAGAGGCGCTACGGTAACTCCGGTAGCGGACCTAACGCCTAAACGCGAGACGAGGTGGGTGTACCTAGGTGGGTAACTAAGTTCGCAAAATCATCGGCGTCACGCTTGTTTCACCGCTCGACTATTTCGTAGGTAATAGTAGATACCTTCTAGGTTCGATCCATGTGATCATGAGCTGTGAAGTTCAATACTTCGATGGCGCTAGCCAAGGGCGCGCTTGGCCGTGCTCTTGGCTATAGTACGTCAAACGTATGATATTGTTAGTAAAAATACTTGTCACACGTGCGAAATATTCTTCGTGCACCTAATACTCGGTACAGAGTGGATCGCAGCTGACTGGCGTTTCGATGGATGAATAAGTCAGACCACTTTTCATAAATACTAGTGCATCTGTGAAAACATAACCCGAAAACCGCATCGAGTGTCACACAATAATTCACATCTCAATGAAGTAGACGTTTTCATGTTGTTAGTGCAGATGCACTCGTATTTAAATAAAAAATAGTTTTCCTTAAATATTCGCCGAAACGCTAATCAGCTGCGATCCACTATTTACTGAGTATTCGGCGCACCAAGAACATTTCGCATGTGTGACAATTATTTTTACTAACAATATCAAACGTTTAACGTACTATAGCTAAAAGCACGGCCGAGCGCGCCCTTGGACGGCGCCATTAAAGTATTGAACTCCACAGATCATGATCACATGGAACGAACTTAGAAGGTATCTACTATTACCTACAAAATAGTTGAGCGGTGAAACAAGCGTGACGCCGATGATTTCGCGAAACTGTGTTACCCACCTAGGTACACCCACCTCGTCTCGCGTTTAGGCCTTAGGTCCGCTACCGGAGTTACCGTAGCGCCTCTGAAAAAACATCCTGTATATGTATAAAAACATTGTTCCCCCAGTCCGCTCAATAAGTTGCCTCTCCGGAAAAGATACTTGGTCAAGTCGCACGTGTAAAAAAAATTTTTTGTTAATGTACTTGGCGCGAAACTCTATCGAGTCTCTCGATACTATACAGTAATTAGATTAGTAGATAATACGTAATAAATATACACTCTTATTGAACGGAATATCTCTATCCGGGCACCGGAAATGGGAAAAAGGGATACGTCGCGACATGCTATTTGCTATTTCGAACACGTACGTCCCAAAACATGTTCATTTCACTCTAAAATAGAGAAATGGTGTATAAATCAAGCTGTTTTGACAATTGGCGATTCTCAAACGCTTGAAATGATGGTGTTCGGCGTGTTTGGAGTTGTCAGAGCGACACCCCCGAGAAGGTGTGATGCGTGAATGTAGTAGATGGGGTAAAACAGTCTAATAGAGGACACCATGCTACACGATCACTATTCGATATACTGTCGGTCACTGGACAAAATCAGCTGTCAGTGATAAATATACGTGGAACGCTCGAGTATATATCTCGGTCATTTTTTATCGTACAGAGATGAAAAAAACGTAAATATGTGTTTTCATAAGCTACAATTATAAGTGCTTAAAGTTTTCAATATACATATATGGCCATTTCCACAGAAGAAATGAAATAAAAGTAAAATGAAGGCCAAAAATAAACAAATGAAAGAGGAAAATTAAGGGGGGAAAACCCTTTAGAAATTTCAAAAAATCGAATTTTTTTTTTTTCATATTTCGAAAATATAATATATTGAGAGTATATTGGCCAGAGGAAAAATTAAAATATTGTTAAAGGAGTGTTAAGTAAGGCAAATCAAAATTCATAGCAAAACGATTTATTCGTGAAAATACAATAACTGATAATGAAATACACGGTTCGTGTCAGCAATGATCTGGTCTCGTCGAGGCCGAAAACTAGACTGCTCTATCCGATTGCTTTCCTTGACACTTAATCTTAATCCCTGTCTGTTTGGGATTTCCGAGAGAGGGTGGGGGTGCTTCACATAACACGGCCAATCCTGATATACCACGATCGTCCTCGAGCGTGCCTTCTCCATTTTCTTCTCTTCTTTTTTTTTTTTTTTTTTTCGCTCAGTTTGCCACATTGTGGGTTCAAGCCAGTGTGCTGCCACGTTCGTGGGCTTATGCCTGCATGCTGCCACGTCGTGGGCTTACGCTACTCATCTACGCTACCACAAGGTGGGTTTACGCAAGCAAAGATGTCTTACATATGTGAGCTAGTTGCTCGTCTTGTGTTGGCCACAACCGCAGCTGATCGGAAGCGCGGATAAGTGTGCGGCCGGTTTGCAAGTTATGCAGCTCATATCTGTGATTTTCCAACACACCAGTGATCTTCAGTGGGCCGTCATAAGCTTGTCGCAGCTTGCCTCCAGTATTGTTTGTCCGTATGCAAACAATATCTTGTACTTTGAACTCAATAGTAGGTCTATGCTTCAGGTTGTACTTTCGAATATAATCGTCAGTATATTTTTTGCTTTTCTCAATCTCAATCGCCAATCTACGTTTATCGTCAATCGAGTCGCAGGAGGGTGTCCCCACAATATCCGCCAACGCATCGGTGTGTGACATGTCGACTCTACCAGTCAATAGCTCGAGTGGTGCGTACCCAGTCGCAGATGATTGCGTGATATTCAGGGAATGTTGTATTTTTTGAAGTTCCTTAGTCCAATCACCCTGTATGGTGACAATCTTCTCGTGTACGCTTCGGATTAATCTTTCGACGATGCCAATGCCTCGGTGATTCCCTGTTGTAGTATAGTGCACTTGTGTGCCAGTCGTTTTGCAATAGTCGGATACCATGGTGGTATCGGACCTCGATCAACATAAATCATCTTCGCGCAACCAAACATTGCGGATTGTAACTCGAGCATTTCTATAACGTTGACAGCGTTCGCAGCAGACACTGCTTTTAGGATACAGAACCTAGTGAATTCGTCTACTAGTACCAGGACGTGTTTCATATTAGCGATCGTAGTTAGCGGGCCGAGAAAATCGAGGTATATCGTGTGAAAAGGAACGGTAGCTCGTTCTCATTTCGCTAGTGTCAGCGGCTGTACACCTGTGTTACCTTTTCCCAGTCTGCAGGTTAAGCAATTCCTCGCGTATTTAATAAATGATTGTCTCATGCGCGGGAACCAATATGTCTTTGCTGCTATATCGTATCCCTTTTCGGCTGACACGTGGGATAAATCATCGTGGTACGCCCTACAAATGCGCAACCTGTCTATTGACGGAACATACCACACGAGCTCTTCCTCGCCGTTGGCAATTGTCCTGCGTCTACCGTGAGGTTATAGGGAAGGGAATCACAGGATGCAGGCAACCCAACAATCAAAATTTCCGAAGATTGCCGAAGGTGCAGAGTATTTGTCATTAAGAGGAAATGAAAGTCGATCTAGCCATCTAGAGGATTTCTCACCGTACTACACACATGGACACATAATCATGAACGCATATGTATGGATGTGTTGTATCCATGTGTGTAGTATGGTGAGAAATCCGCTAGATGGCTAGATCGACGATTAAACTGTCCGGTTGATAGGTTGAAAAAAATTGTCAGAGTGAAATTGAAGAATCTGATCGGCATAAAGTTAACATGCAAGATTCATCAATATTGATTCGTGAAAAAGTTGCAACAGTTAATTAATGAATTATGGCCGGTTTCAACAACGACGAATAACTTTTATTTGTAGATTAAATTCTATTCATTAAAAACAGAAACCTATTTAACATTAAATTCTCGACTCTTATTCGACGATTAAAGATATTTTACGAATGAATTTTATTCGTCGTTGGTGAAACCGGCCATAGTTCATTCATTAACTGTTGCAACTTTTGTACAAATTAATATTGATGAATCTTGCTAATCAACTTTATTCCGATCGGATTCTTCAAGTTCGCTATAATAATTATTTTTAACCCAACAATCTGACAGTGAGTCGTCTGCTAACAGAAATTTTGCGCGTCCCCCTTCCATTAATGAAAATGCCCTGCCTTCGGCAATCTTCGGAAATTTGACTGTTGGGTTGCCTGCATCCTGTGATTCCCTTCCCTATAACCTCACGGTATACAGCATTCCATTCTGAATTTTATAAAGTTTGTGTAATTCGGACCTGGGATTTGCATTCAAGTCGCTGACTATGTCCCGCACTTCGGTCTCTTTAGTTTGTTCGGCTACTAGCCAAGGTATACATTGTTTACGCATTATCATGACAGCTGGGTTTCGGCTCAAATAGTCCACGTGAGCTACCTTGGTTCCCGGTCGGTACTCGATATCAAAATCAAAATCTTGGAGGTATATCCACCATCTAGCAATTTTTGGGCTAATGTCCCTTTTTGTCATTGTAGATTTTACCGCATTGCAGTCGGTTATTATTTTGAATTTAATCCCGAGTAGATACTGCCTGAAATGTTTGACAGCGGATACTACAGCTAGTGTTTCTAGTTCGTAGTAGTGTCTCTTACTTTCTTCGACGGAGTTACGCTTGCTGTAGTAAGCTATTACATTCCGCTCAGATTCGTTCCATTGTAAGAGCACAGCGCCTACACCGATACTGCTAGCGTCAGTATGTAACTCAGTGGGTTTTTTATGGTCAAAAATACGTACTACGGGTTTATTTGTGAGTAATTTAATAATCTTTAGGCGAGCGTTTTCACATTCAGTCGTCCACCGCCACGTAACATCTTTACGCGTCAGAGAGGTTATTGGGGAAATGAGCGACGCAAAACCTTGTATAAACTTACGAAAGTAATTGGCCAATTTGACGAATTGTCGTACTTGCCTTACATTGCTTGGTACTGGACTTAATTTTAAAGCTGGAGCTTAGCGTCACCGGGTCGTATTCCGGAATCGGTTATCTCGCGACCGAGGTACTCTATGCTCGTCTGGAAAAACTTACATTTTTTGTAGTTTAGGGAGAAGCCAGCACCTGTCAGTGCCTGTAACACGAGATCTAAATTTCTCATCCCCTCTTGAATACTAGTCGAAGGTATGAGCACGTCATCAAGGTAAACAACGGCTATAGTATATCGTAGGTTACCGAGTGCGTTGTTTATGGCACGTTGAAATACGGCAGGTGCGTTAGCCAGCCCAAACGGCATACGAAGGTACTCATACTGACCGTCGGGGGTTACAAAGGATGTTTTATGACGCGAGTCTTTAGCGATGGGTATCTGATGGAAGCCGGAGGCCATGTCCAGGCTTGTAAAGTATTTGCCTTTACCTAAACGATCGAGCTGATCGTCGATCCGCGGTAATGGGTACCTATCTTTGATTGTTAACTCGTTTAATTTACGAAAATCCACACACATGCGGTCCTCACCACTTTTCTCGTGGACTAAAATAACTGGACTGGCGTACGGGGAGTTGCTTTCTTGGATTATATCGTTTGTAAGTAAATCGTCCACGATCGCGCGCACCTTTTCCCGTTCAGAATTAGCCATTTTATATGGCCTGTAATAAATCGTGGCATCGTGTTTAAGCTTTATAGAGAGTTCGGTATTGTTCACCGCCGGGACTTTATTCCCGGTTGTGATATTTCGTTCGTATTTTGAAAGAAGTGCCAATAGATTGGCATGCTCTGTTTCGGCTAGTCCTGACTCTATATCTTGTTTACGAAACGCGCATATAATGGGTTGTCCGCCAGTCGTAGAATCTACTGTTGACGCGTCGGTTGGTATATCCTTATCGCCTACCACGTGTAGAGTGCAAACGAAATCCACACCTTCGAATGACACGAGTGATTCGGTAATTTCGGTCGATGTTATCGCATGTCCGCCAAGTCCCGAGAGTTTGATTGTAAGTGACGACCGCGTTAAGTTACACCTATTTGCCGTACGTTCTGTAATTAAACTGCAATCACCCCCGGTATCGAGTAAGCAAGAGAAACTTTCGCCACGTATGATCGCTGTCTCACCTGGTTTTGAGTTTGATTTTGTAAAGACATGAATTTTTTCTTTACTCATGCGTTCTTTTGCAAAACAGGTGGCTTCGGTGTGACCGGATTTTTTACAAAAATTACAAGTCGGACTACCACCTGTTTTGGAGAAATTTTGTTCCCGTTTAAGCTTGCGGCACTCGTTTTTTTTTTGTGGCCTACAATACCGCAATGGAAGCACTTGATGTCGTCGAAGCGCCGTCCGCGTTCACGGCGTTTATTAGTACGCTCCGGGCTGCTAGGTTCACGTCGTCTTTTGGTACTTTTCGCCTCAGAATCAAATCTGCTCAAATGACTGTATAGATCCAGCATGCAATCAGGTCGGCATGCATGTAAACTGTCTCGTATACGCTGGTCTTCGATGAGATCAGTCACAATGTTAACTATGGTTCTCTCTGGTATACTTCAATCAAGACGGTTAAGCAAGTTGTATTTATCACGAGCATAGGCTGTAAGCGTCTGATCGCCTCGGGAGGTGTTATTCACAATGTCACGTAGTTCATGCACATAGCTCCTGGTAGACGGAAAGTTATTGATCAGAGCTATGCGAAATCCTTCCCAATGTCTGCAATCCGGCGTCCAAGCTTCCCACCATGTCTTTGCATCTCCATATAAGTTGGTTTCGGCTCGGCCCAATAGCTCATCTGCCGACCAGTTATGCTTCCTTTGTAACGTCTCTAGCTGACCGCACCACGCCTCAGCTGCATATTCGGTAGGTTTATTCGGGTTAAACGGTGGTACGGCTACAGTGTCATGGTTCCGGTTCATCGATTTCACTGCGGATCGTAGTATAGTTCGCAACGCGGCAAGTCCCTGCATATTCTCTGACTGCACTTGCTCGTCTTCTGACCAGTCATCGTGCATTTTCTGGGCACACCCGCGAAAAGGAGGAAGAGAGAGGAAGGATGAAAAGCAAAAAAAAATTTCGTTTCCTTTTCGCGAATTCCACTTCTGATGTTAAAGGAGTGTTAAGTAAGGCAAATCAAAATTCATAGCAAAACGATTTATTCGTGAAAATACAATAACTGATAATGAAATACACGGTTCGTGTCAGCAATGATCTGGTCTCGTCGAGGCCGAAAACTAGACTGCTCTATCCGATTGCTTTCCTTGACACTTAATCTTAATCCCCGTCTGTTTGGGATTTCCGAGAGAGGGTGGGGGTGCTTCACATAACAATATTAAATATTTACAGAGTTATCGCACATATAGTCGAGCGCGCCGGCGTCAAGTAGCCAGAGCACTTAGGGCGGAGTAACCTTTCTTGTACAATACATTTGAATAATTTTTTTGTCCCATTAGTTTCGACAGAGCATTGACTGTATTAAAACCGGCAATATCTTAACAGTAGTCTCCCTCTAAGTGCGGGCTTACGGGGCTGTAGGGATGGAAACGCGCACTTAGTGAGTTAGCACCACTCCGCCGCACCAGCGGACCTCGGGCAAGGACCGAAAAGCGCTAGCGTGCCGGTAGTGGAAGTAAAAGCAGCTGACCGATGAGAGTGTGACAAAGATAGAAATATGCGTTCACGCGCGAATCGAGCCTTGGTAGGGGAACACTACCTACGCTCGATCGAGAGAAAAGTGCTGGGGCGCGCACTTAGCGGGAGGCTACTGTACATTGTACAGGGTGTTTTTTCAGAGGCGCTACGGTAACTCCGGTAGCGGACCTAACGCCTAAACGCGCGACGAGGTGGGTGTACCTAGGTGGGTAACTAAGTTCGCAAAATTATCGGCGTCACGCTTGTTTCACCGCTCGACTATTTCGTAGGTAATAGTAGATACCTTCTAGGTTCGATCCATGTGATCATGAGCTGTGGAGTTCAATACTTCAATGGCGCTAGCCAAGGGCGCGCTTGGCCGTGCTCTTGGCTATAGTACGTCAAACGTATGATATTGTTAGTAAAAATACTTGTCACACGTGCGAAATATTCTTCGTGCACCTAATACTCGGTACAGAGTGGATCGCAGCTGACTGGCGTTTCGATGGATGAATAAGTCAGACCACTTTTCATAAATACTAGTGCATCTGTGAAAACATAACCCGAAAACCGCATCGAGTGTCACACAATAATTCACATCTCAATGAAGTAGACGTTTTCATGTTGTTAGTGCAGATGCACTCGTATTTACGAAAAATAGTTTTCCTTAAATATTCGCCGAAACGCTAATCAGCTGCGATCCACTATTTACTGAGTATTCGGCGCACCAAGAACATTTCGCATGTGTGACAATTATTTTTACTAACAATATCAAACGTTTAACGTACTATAGCTAAAAGCACCCTTGCCGAGCGCGCCCTTGGACGGCGCCATTAAAAAGTATTGAACTCCACAGATCATGATCACATGGAACGAACTTAGAAGGTATCTACTATTACCTACAAAATAGTTGAGCGGTGAAACAAGCGTGACGCCGATGATTTCGCGAAACTGTGTTACCCACCTAGGTACACCCACCTCGTCTCGCGTTTAGGCGTTAGGTCCGCTACCGGAGTTACCGTAGCGCCTCTGAAAAAACACCCTGTATAGTGAGTGTTAAGATCGCTGATTGATCGGTAAGTAACTAAAACTAATCGTTTTATCGTACTGAAACTTCAAACGCGATTATCTCGAATCTGTATTTTCAAAAACTGCTCGTGCTGGAACTTAGAAAATTATTGATCGATTTGGCTGAAATTTTGTGGGGCTTTTCTCTATATCATTATCGGAAGGATGAACCTAAAGTTTTGAAGATTTTGTGTGAATAAACTACTTTTTGAGGTTGAAAAATGTCGAAAAAATACTGTAAAATTTGAGCATTTTATTAAAGAGCGAACTAAATTTTTAATTTTACACTTTGTTTCATCATTTTATAGATTTATCTTTTCCATGCATGTGTCAGAAATAAAAAGTAATTTTTTTTGTTTTGTTTCAGATCCATAGAAACAGAGTGACAAGTGTATCACATTTGGACGTCACGCCAGAGACGCCCAAAGAAAAATTTTACTGAGCCGCCATTTTATAGAAAAAAAAAATGTTGTTATATTTTTCAAAGTTCAAATAAAATGATGTTCAAACGTCAAAATGAGCCAATCATTTTATCAACTTTAAAAACACTGTTGAAAAATGACTCATTTTGAAGCGTCTAAAGGGCTTTTCCCCCTTAAAGTTTGAGTATGAATCATCAAATTTCAAAAATTTTCTTCTGACCAAAAAAGTGCATTTTCGTGACCCACACCAACTGAAAAAAAATTTTTACGAACACTAATACCATAGATGAAAATGGCTACTTTTTCGGGTTTTGCAGTTACGAAGTTTAATGCAAAGGGGGGTCAATGGTCTTGAATGACCTTGAAAATATGTTTCCCGCATAAGTTTTCCAAAACGTCGCTTGTATGCCAAATTTCAGATAATTCGGTCGAGCCAAAGCCTAGAATTCAAATAAAGGGCAAAAAACACTTTTCTTGGGCCCCCTGGGGGGTAGGGGAGTCAACTGACTTATGGACTGTGAAAGCCCGAGTTTTTACGTCAAAGTGTCACTACTATACGGTTTTTTTGAAAATCGAAGCTTTAGGGCATTTCACCTATCGTATCCCGGGATACCCTTTCAGGGCTTCTTCAGCATTTCCAGAATGACCTTCAGTGAAATTTTTGTCAATAACATGTTGTATCGTGAAATAAACAAAAAAAAAAAAAAAAACAAGTATCATCAAGAATTCATTACTGACAAAACATCGTTATCTGTTCAGCAAGCTTCATCATTCTAGAAACCGATTTTTCTAATTCAGAAAAAGTAAGGTTGTGTGGTACAGTTCGCAAAGCTGTCAATTATGGAAAACGTATATCAATTGGTTGGCGTTGCCTATTTTATACTTTCAATCAGGCAAGTAAGGACGAAACGCTCTGATACTGAAAATATTGGACATTACACGGCCATGTCGTACAGAAAAAACAACACTTGGGTGGAGTACTACGACGGAAAAGATAGGGAGCAGTCGCTAGCGAACGATTATACAGCATTAGTGAGCATGCTGATTTATTCGGGGTAAAACCAGATCGGAAAATTATCACCGCACATTTCGATAACATATTGTTATTATGATATACCTATGCCTTGATAGTAAGAATATTTAATGTGAATTGTGACTTATTTTATTTTGCGAAGCGTGGGTGATTTTCACGAGCAAGGGATGATGCCCAAAAATTGTGTATAGTCTCCGTCGAGAGCCCATGAATAGCCCATTGATATGACATAAGATTCGATAGTATGCAAGTTCATTTTTGAGAGGAGGAGTAGTTTTCAAGAGCAAGGGATAATGTCCAAGAATTATAAACAGTCTAGGCTAAGAACCCAATTAGAGCCCATGAATCTCATATGTGATCCAAATTTTTTTAAAAACATTTTTCGGGTGGGGTGCTAAATAAACAGAGTTTTCGTAATAGTGTGCGTAAAATTCAATTATACGCACTGTTATTGGTGCGTAAAACGCTTCATTATACAACAGTGCGTAAAATTGAATTTTACGCACACTATCATGAACAATATCGTATGTAACACGTGCGTAAGGTATTATGATCTTGTGCAATTGCTAACCCACTCATATCTGGCTTCGCTTCGCGCCACTCTAGCTCCGCCGAGCATTCGTACGATCGCAATCGAACTCGATCATAATACCTCATGTTACGCACTTGTTGCATAATATACTATTGAGCACGCCCATTTTCAAATTGGTTATTTGATTACAAGTTCACAATTATTTTATTAGTGATAAATGCTTGAATCTCCTGCTGGATAATTTCATACCTTTTCATGTATTTTCAAGGAGTATACCATAGCTGGTGATACTTTGACTGCCATTATTTCACGCTGACTTGATTAATAAGGGACTCGGAGGCATGACAACCATCGGGAATAATTAGGGAACTATCCATCACGTACAAATTATTATCAATAATTAGAAAACCGTCAATAATCAATTGCAAACACCATCTTCACAGCGAACAAAAATGGATTGGGGTATCTCTGATAGAAAAAGTTACTTCAGCACGGATTGCAATCAGACTGCATTACTCGTATTGAAGCATTTTTTTAGCAAATTCGCAGCATCCAGATGCGAGAATATAGTATCATGTAATCTGACGTCTTCAGCGCATCAGTACTGCTACATTCGTACCACACTCACTAGGAGTCGGTCGCACCTCCGGATCAAAGATCTTGTCTTCGCTTTTGGGGGTGTTTTCTGGTACCAAAATATAAATCACTCGCTATATAACTCTCCTGATTGGGCCTTCGCTCTTCCAATTTACACAATATACTGTACCGATGAGCATTTAATGAGTCTGGCTAATTGTCTCGGAATAATTCATTGAGGTTTAGTGTTATAAGATTCCACATTAGAGTGCAAATTTGTACATTGAATTATGTAGTTATTGTACACCAGATTCCTTAAACTTATCATCATAGGTATAAAATCATATTATTTTGTGTCTACTGATATATTATCTCTCGTCTTCTATCAATCGTGGCGTTCGTTTGAGGAATTCAAAAATCTCCTTTCACTCGAAAATGTTGAAAACATTGTCAGTCCCAATAATTTCACTAGCAGCACTGGAGATTCCGATGCAATTAGCCATACTCATCAAATGCCCATCGGTACAGTATATTGTGCGAAATTGGAAGAACGAAGACCCAATCAGGAGAGTTATATAGCAGAGAGTTCATATTTTGGTACCAGAAAATACCCCCAAAAGTAGAGACAAGATCTTTGATCCGGAGGTGCGACCGACTCCTAGTCAGATTGAAGCATTTTGCTGCCAAATTTGCAGTACTTACATTAGGGCAATAGAGCAGCACTAGCACAGCAAATTGTTAGCATTTGAATGTAAACGACCAAGCTAATAATAGCGCCATCTGTAACTGTGATTCACGCTCCGAGTTTACTTCGAAATCAACAGCTTTGGCGTTGTGATTATAGTCGTGGGTTATCATCGTTATTATCGTACTTACGAAGGTAAATGACGCTATTTACAATATTTTTACCGAACACAATAACATTATTATTGTTTTGTAGATTGAATTAAGCATCATCGGTCGCCGAATTTCAGCAATATACCTTCAAATTCTATCTGTGAAGTTAAGGGGGTACATACACCTTGAAAATAATTTTTTTTAAATCGGTGGTACAGTTGAATAAAATATTTTATTGATTCAGTTTTTATACATCAGATTGCTACTATTTTGAACCATAATTCACCATTATTAATAAATATTTGGACTTCATCTTACATAGATTGATTACAACGATGGAAAAGCCGTTGTCGTAGAGTACAGGTTGCATCGATCATCGAAACTTTTGCAAATTTGGAGGGAACTTTCTACATTGATGTAATTTCGAACTGAACTAACAATATTTGATGATTTCAAATTTTAAGTATAAGTCCTCTTCATTACTTCCTCTTTACAGCTATTTTTCTATATTTTTCGATGAAAAGAGAGTGGCAATGATAGTAGTTGGTTCATATGTATAAATATTGTTAGTTCAGTCCGAAATTGCATCAATGTAGAAAATTCTCTCCAAATTTAAAGCAGTTTCGATGAACAATGTGACCTGTACCCTACGACAACGACCGGAAAATGTAATTTGTGGGAAATCACGTTTTAAGATTTGGCTAATGAAAAAAGATGCTAGATCCGCAGCTGCTGCCGTACTGTTGTGTTATGGGTTGAGTCCAGACAGATGTAGAAGGGGGGGTTCGTGATGAGTTTGGAGCCCATTTGATCCAATAGGAGTGTACAGTGGTGCTGTTGAAATAAAAATAATTTGCTTAAGGAAAAATCTAATCAAAATTTTTCATAACATAAAAATTTGTTACATTTTATGACCTTTAATATTTTTAAGATTCAGAGATTGTAGCATAATTTTTGTCAACAATCAGATAATTTTCAAGTTTTTCATCACACATCTTTTTATCGTACCTATCAAATTTTTTTAGTAAATAATTTCTAGAAATACTTATCTTTCTAGACACCTAAATCTGCAGTGCCTCCACGTCAATTTAGAACCCATTTTTCAGTTGATCATCCTTCTTCGATCCCAGAGTCTTATTTCACACTCATACACACTATTTTTCTGGAGTAATGAAAATTACCATCCGTTTGAGTTCGTAACAATAAAACATGAAAATTGACAAACACGTGGACACTTAACCTCAAAAACATGCGAATCGTAGCCATGTGTTTTGCCAATGGCAGGCTTCGGTTACAATTCAAAAGAATATTAAAAGTAAACAAATATCTGTAAAAATGACGATTACCAGAATTTTCAAAATCTCGAAATCAAATTGTCAAAATAGTGAGGTGTCAGTGTTGACGGTGTTCTGCAATATTTATGAGACGAATGTCAGGGTTGGCGCGCCGCGCGGTGGCGCCTTCTTGCAACTTAGCAGTAATACGGCTGTAACTCCTGAAATCGTTTAGATTTTCCGATGCCATTTTTTTTTGCCGGTAGATTAGGTCTTTGGCGTTACAAAAAAAAATTTAAAAGAAAAACCGATATTTTGAAAATTTCAAGGTGTATGTACCCCCTTAGCCTAACGTATAAAGAAGTATATGAGGCATTCCACGTCAATTTCACATTTTCAAACCCTCACATTTTTTTTCATTGATTTGCAATTTTCACAAGTTATTCTATACTCAAAATGAGTCAACATGTATTTTACGATTTGTCGATATAATGATTTTTTCGATTTTTCACCAGCTAGTTTATGTTTTGAGTTTATTCACAAAATCATTTCTCTACCTGCGTATATCTCAGAATCAGCGTATCGTATTAAAAAAATCAATTAAAGTGAACTTGTTCAGTTTGAATTGTTCTTCACGAAAGATATTATCTTCGAATTCTTGTTAACCTCTAAAAGTGAGTTTCTTAGCATTGAAGTACTAACAGGACCATTACAAAGGAAATTTTTTTTCTTGTTTTCAATTAAACAAAAAAAAAAAAAAAAACTAGAGAAAAATACAAATATTCTGACGTATTTTGCAAGATGGCTATCATTTTTTAAATGCTCGATCTGGTGGTCTGCAGTTCTCAATAATGCTTTATTTGCGTCTAGTAGATCAAAAAACCTTTGGGGAAATTGATAAAATTTAAAAAAAATTTGTTTGAGGGGCAATTTCTCAGTTTCATTTTGATGTATTTTTTGTTGTTTTTTCAGAAGTTTATTGGTGCCACATAGTAAATACATAATAACAAATCATTAACATATGTACATACATTAACATGAACTTCTTAACACGAAAGCATTAAACTAGCTGAAAGGATCAGTCTAAGAAAAAGATCGTTATGGTCCACAGAGCGGACACTACACGACTGCGGCGAATTTCTATAATTTGTTCCCTGGCACCTCTGCCAGGTGATTGGTGCTTTTTGCACTTTACTTTCGTATTTATCACTATGACTCATAGTTTAAGCCATACATATGTTATTAGATAACAAAAAAAATGACTAAAAAATTGATCTGACCATGTCGGGAAGCAAACGCATAGGAAAAGAGAAACGAAATGGAGAAAAAACAAAATGTAAAATATAATATATAAACAATAAATAAAATAAAGGTACCAAGGTAATACTAAGTGCTAAGCTTAATCTAAGGTTTTGTCATATCCAGTGCAGTGACTTATTTAGGAAATTTTGTGTTTGTCATTGGAGCCACCAACATTCCTCTACGTTTTGTCTATGTTTACCGTTAATGTCTCTCCTCGGGAGCGACGTGTTGAATCTTAGATCGGTTCTCTATGTGTCCTTACAGTCTATGTTCGGTTCTCATAGTATTTTTTTTTCGTGGTTGCCTCTATTCATATGATATATAGTGGGTATGTTGTTTTTGTCTTGGATATATCCCTCGCTGTCTAGGTAGATGAAGGCTTCAGGTGATAGGAAACCCGATAGCAATGTTTTAGCAAAGTACATTGGGTTTGGGAAAGTCGGGCCCGCGATTAAGCTGTTCGTAGTGATCTGTGCTGCACTTGCGTAGTGGTTCCCAATTAGTTTAAGCATGAAGCAATCGATTCTTTGGATTCCGGCTTCGCTATATATTCTTTCATTACTAATGAATCGTACATATAACGAGGAAACCTCCATTAACCCAGGCAGACGCGAAGGCATTTTCTTTCAAATATTCTGATTTTTTCCATCATCCCCGCACTTATAGGATATCCGTAAGTTACTACTGGTCTCATTAATAATAGGTAACAGAGAATCTTAACTCTAGTTTCCAAATGCCTACAGTAGAAGATCTGGTTTGCAGCGTTAAATGCCTTTTGTGCTTTTATAATTTGGGTTTTAACATGGTTGTTATATTTTAATTGGAAGTCTATGTTGATACCAAGGTATTTAACCGAGCTCTTATGTGCTACTTCAATGCCATTAAGGTCCCTGTTAGAAATCTGGAAGCTTTTCCAGTATTTAGCCACGTTGCTATGGCTTTGCTTAAGATTTGGCCTGAATAATACAGTTTCGCATTTTTCGGTGTTTATCTTTTGCTTCCACGTATCATAATAGTCGATAATCTTACGAAAGGTGTCTTGTAATTCTGTTTTTAATTCTGAAGGCTTTTCCCCGAATACATAGATTAATAGGTCATTAGCAAAAGCGATTGCTTTCTTCGATCCTGAATTATTCAGGCCAAACCACTCTAGTATGTCGCTATTAAATATGTTAAATAATATGAGCGAATTGACCGTACCTTGCTGTAGACCATCTGCTATAGCAAAAGTTATGGTGGAGGTATTTATGCCCTCACAGACTCGAAATTTTTTCTTGTTAAGCATGACCCATAGCATCTGGACTAGTTGATTTGGAAAGCTTTTCTTTAATCATTTGAAGAATAGCCCCTCAAGCCAAACCGTATCAAACACTTTTTTCAGTTTGATATATCAAACATAACCGATCAGTTTTGTTTACCGGTTTCTTGCAAATTGGTTATGTTCGATATATCGGAATAAAATTGAGAAATTGCCGCTCAAACAAATTTTTTGAAATTTTTTTTTGAATTTTTTAAAGGTTCATTGATGTACTTGATGCAAATAAAGCATTATTAAAAACTTCAAACCGCCAGATCGAGAATTTGAAAAATCATAGCCATCTTGCGAAATACCTCAAAATTTTCGTGTTGTTCTCTAGTCTTTTTAGTACGTCAATGCTAAGAGACTCACTCTTAGAGGGTAACAACAAATTCAAAATGTTCTTTGTGAAGTACAATTTAAACTGAACAAGTTCACTTGTATTGATGTTTGGATACGAATCGCCGATTTTGAGATAGGCAAGTCTACCAATTATCAACAAATGAACTGGAAGTCAATAATCTGATTTATCTGAAATTTTTATCTTTCATAGTGTGTACCTTAAGATTGGAAAGTTCACCAAATCTCATCCCTTTGAGATTTACTGTTCAGGAGACATGCAACATTCAATTTTCGTACTTTGACGTAACTGAGGGTTGAATGCGAATTTTTATCATATCTTTGTCGCTGCAAAATAAATATGAAAAAATAGATTTCTTATGTGAAAAATTCTCATCTTTTTGAATATATCTTTTATTTTTGAATATCTTCTAAAAATCCATTGTGACGGTCCAGTTAGCCACAATAAATGATTTGACTTGATTAAAATTACTTGAGAATTAGGTTTGTACTTCGGACTTGAAATAAGAGAGATTTGGCACTTTTAACCAAGAATATGTACACTTGCCGAGGTTGATTCTGAGCCGGAAATGAAAATCAGAAAATTTACTAGACTGATTGTTACTTGGCAAGTAGCTAGACAGTCTACTGCGAAACCAGCAGGAGCTGTCTGCTAGACCGAGTCTGATACCAAGCTCGTGTCTTGCAGCAGACTGTCTAGCTACTTGCCTAGTAAGTATCAGCCCAGTAACTTTTTTGATTTTCACTTCCGGCTCAGAATCAACTTCGGCAAGTGTACGTTAGCTATTGTATTGTCTCTATGTGTGTGTTGTTTTGATATCTCACACCGTCTCACCGCGCCGCGTGCACACAGCCGGATTACCGCGCGAGTCCTCGTGCTTGTGTATGCGTGTTTCTAGATGATCTCCGTGATGACACCGAGAATACAGGTGTTTTCTCGTATCATTCGCTCTGGATTCTTCTTACGACTTTCGTTCTCTCATTGTGTCAGGAAGTGAAGTCGAATACCGAAAATGTAATTGAATTACAACAATTGACCTGATTCTACAATCACCAATCGTTTAGTACGATATGGTAATGAGTATCTGCAATTTATCAGTGGAATCCCTACTACCTGTTAGCCGCTTATTGAGCCTCAAGATGAGTGATTACCAATGATGCTGGCTATGGAACACCTGTATTACAGGACGAGAACTTGCTTTTAAGTAAAGGTTGTTCTGCTTACAATGCAGAGTTCCACGGCGTTGACGGATTAGTTGCTGGTAATCCAAATAACACTACAGTACCAATACACTCACACGTTCACATATAGGTTCACATTATTCATATTAGTTTCATTTTTTTTCATGTTTTCAACAAATTAGGTAACTACCACGAGATTATTAAATATATACTTACTGAAGTGAATAGAGATATTATACAGATATGTATCAAAAACACAGATATTTGTATTTTTTTCTTATACTATACCGTGAGGTTATAGGGAAGGGAATCACAGGATACAGGCAACCCAACAGTCAAATTTCCGAAGATTACCGAAGGCAGGGCATTGTCTGTTAGCAGACGACTCAACTGTCAGATTGTTAGGTTAAAAATAATTATTATAGTGAACTTGAAGAATCCGATCGGAATAAAGTTAATTACCAAGATTCGTCAATATTAATCCATAAAAAAGTTGTAACAGTTAATGTATGAATTATGGCCGGTTTCACCAACGACGATTAGATTTCATTCGTAAAATATCTTTAATCGTCGAATAAAAATCGAAAATTTAATGTTAAATAGTTTTCTGTTTTTAGTTAATAGAATTTAATCTACAAATAAAAGTTATTCGTCATTGTTGAAGCTGGCCATAATTCATTAATTAACTGATGCAACTTTTTCACAAATCAATATTGATGAATCTTGCATATTAACTTTATTCCGATCAGATTCTTCAATTTCACTCTGACAATTTTTCTAACCCATCAACCGGACAGTTTATTCATCGATCTAGCCATCTAGCGGATTTCTCACCGTACTACGCACATGGATACAACACATCTAATGATAATAATGATAATAATGAAGTTAAATGAAAGAATAGCCGTCGGAGTGAATACCTGATTGTTCTATTCGTTTATACAGAGAGATGGCGCTAGTTTTACTTTCATAGTTATACACATCTCGCTCTAACGTAAGAGTTGAGAACGGTATAGAAAGAGATGCCATGAGTGTGGAGAAGTAATGTGACAAAGTTTTTGCCACACTCCTCAAAAAATACGCATTTTGTCCACCATTTACACGCAGCGAAAATGGAGGTATCCATGCATGTGTTATGGAAACGATATTTGCACTGCCATCTGCCAACCATGACTAAGTATAAGCATTGCCTGCAATCTTGAATAACAATAAATATCTTCATTCATCATTATGTTGACTAAGACTCCCCCCCCCCCCCCCCCCCGCCGCCCGTCCTCCTCCTCCTCACCAGCACTAAATATAAATTCCATACCTGGAAAATTTCTAAGTCGCCGGGCTTGTGTGTGATTGAAATTAGTTCGAATAAAGTATTATAGTAGTTTATGCTACATGTGCGCGAAAGGGCAAATAATTTGACGATCGTGTGTTGCAATATGAGTTTGAGGCTTATGTCGCATTCACACAATGACGAGTGTGGTAGAAGTCGTTACAAGCCAAAGGCGAGTAAGCGACAACCACACAAGTCATCGTGTAAATGTAACATTAACCTTAAAGCGAATGTTGTCAATCACAATCGTTATGTTTGCCCCTTCGTGCAACTGTGGCATTCAATATTTTTTGCAAAAACTGCCGTGAAAATTCAATTTGCGAGAAAAATAGAATTGAGAATCCGATGAAATTTTATTGGTCATTTAGTTAAATGCAGAGAATACAGTATAGTTAAGCTAAAACTGTAAAGTTATAGACCATTTAGCGCACTAGTCGGGTAGAGTGAAAGGTAGTGTTGAAGATGCAGATATTGGACACTTCTGTCATGACACACAGCACTCGAAAATTGAACTTTCAGAGCAGGTTTTGCGAAAAATATATTCAACCCTAGACGAGACATCCCATTTTCGGTGCCTTCTACGGAGCATATGGAGTCCTTGTGGACCGCACGCGTTTTATTGGTTTAGATCGCTTCGTATGACCGGAAGTCGGATTTATATCTGATGAATCTCTTTGTTTTTCAATACGAAAGAAAATGGTGTGTATTAAAGTTAGTTTCTAAAAACCAAAAGTCGTAAGAAAGTGCTTTAAACGAAAAAAAATGTAAAAAGTATGCAAAAATGATTTTTTTCAAACAAAAAATTCTCAATTGTTTTCTTATCAACCGATTGATAAAAATGAAATGGGGTTTTGAAGCAGACATAATATACTATCAGAAAAAAATATGACCGTTGCGATCTCTCAAAGAAGTATTGTTTTTTGAGCATATGAATGCACCGAGAAAAAAAATCGTTTGGATTAACCGAATATATTTAGTTGGGGCAAATTTAGTTGTTTCAATGTCTGTGCATTACGTTGAAATAATAATTAGTTATCCTAAATATTTCAGTTCACTTAAATCAATCGAATTATTTATTTGTTTTGATCAATTATTAAACTACATATTTAATTACTTGAATCGAAAAATGGTTAAGTCAATCCACGATACAGTTCAGTCAACAGTTCAGTCACGAATATTGAACATTTTATATATAATGGCATCAAACAAATGCTTTTTTGCGTGAAGTAAATGGTCAGTTTGTAACAAGGAAATGTTCAGTTATGCGGATGGTGCATGCAGTTAACAGAGTACCACATCACACTGATTGAGACAACCAAATAGTATTTCTCAAGTATTCTACATTTAGTCAAACAAATTATCAAATCGATTTGTTGAACCACAACTTGTTATCAATACACAGGGTCACCATAAGAATATATTTAGTTGAGGCAAATTGCATTTAAAATGGACTAAAGTAAGCGCTCATCAACACAATGAAACCGATTCAGTTCGAACAACTAACAACAGGTTACTTTTCAGAATCAGTTAATTAATTCATCTGCTGTATCTTCTGCAATAAATTTTATAGCTACTATTCAATTTTGTCAACTCAACGAACCATGTCAGCCGGTTCAGACTTCTCTGTTACAAGAAACTAAATTATCGTTTAACGCAAATGGCAGAGTTGCTTAAAAATGAGAAGTATTTCGTAAGTATTAAATTTACGATTATTAACAGTGCCCAACTTGCATTTCTTAATTAGACGTCCAAGTATCACGTAGGAAGTAAAAAAAAAGTAGCAGTATCTTTGCACGTGGTAGCTTTGACGACGTGTATAGGAAAAAGTTGCATTTAGTATTGTGCGATAGAATAGCGTAGTGGTTAGAGCGTGCGACTCGTAATACAAGCGTCCCCGGATCGAATCCCGGTTAGTGAATAAGAAAATGCGTTTTAATTTATATGGGGTAAATTGTAATTTGTTAGCGTCGCGATCACAGCATATAAGTGTGAAATGTATGAATCAAATAGATTTATACTTAAAAAATTAATTTTGTCCTCTGTAGTTTTGATAATAATATCGTCAATCATGCCAGAATGAAATCATTCTTTTAAAAGAATGCACCATTATCCCAATTGAATATTTAGTGAATTTCTAGAAACTAGATTGATAATACGTGGTTGCATCTACCTGGCATGCAGTTGACTTGAACACATAACCATTCCAAAATACCAGAATAGCTATTTAGTTGAACATATTTATATTGCACTCAACCAAATATGTAATTGGAAGAACATTTCACTATTTGGTTGAAATGAATATTTACTTGTTGGTAGTGTTTTTGAAAATTTGGTTCAATCAAATAATTTTGTTCAGTCAAAGAAGCGTTCACTTCGCGGCCCGCGATCGCCGTTTTCATTTCACCCAACTGAATTTCGTTTAATCCAAACGGTTTTTTTTCTCGGTGTGTGGTCAATTTCTGGAGATTCGGATATGGAAAAAGTTAAGGATAATGCGGTGAAAAAATTATTTTGCAAGTAATATCGATAAAGATTTGTTTCTACTCATTGAAAAAGTTAACACAGATGAGAAACTTTATCAAGAGCAAAGGTTTCATCCTCCGGTGGTATCAAGGGCCCGTAGTATGGCCGTATCGCTACGCAACGTATATCGCCTCGTTATTGTCTGCGAAAAGCACAAATTTATGGAGAACCGGAGGAAAGAAATAATTATCACGGCGTATACTTCGTATTTAAGCGATAATGACCGTAATTTATTGTCTTCAACCAAGAAACTCAAATCAATTTACCTGTACAAACTGCTCACGCAAAAGAGCACGTGGGTCCGCTTAGACCCCAGACCTTCTTGTTATGAGTACTGCATCGGAACCAATAGTTGCTGAGTGCTCCTACCGAGTAGGCTTGATGGCCAAGGAGTTAAACTGAATTATAGAGGGTGCCCGAACCCGAAAAAGCCGTCTACATTTCAGGAGCGTACTTTGAAATGGGCGTCGGGTCCATATGTCCCCCGCATGCTCTTTCTAGGGTTAAAAATTGTAATTAGACTGAGTATAAACATCAATCATTTTTGGAGATTGCAATTGGTGATTGAGTTTTTTCCAAATACTTTTAAAAATTGAAAATAATAAATCATAGTAATGTAATATTCGGACTTGTCACAGTTGGGATGGAATAAGTACAATAGGGATTCTTCGATTACTAATAAGAATAGCTTCTCAACCTTCTCAATGCGTCTGGGGTCATGTTGACAGTCTGGCATACTATTACGTGACGTGACTGTACCATCTTTACTTTATGCAATCCCCACCGCTTTCTCCGTTTTCCTGTTGCTCTTATTACCCTTCCGCACCCGCTCCGACTACTATATTGATCGAGTCGCGCTCTACGACCTTCTTCGTCACCCGCAATACGACTACTTCTTCACGTTGTTGCCACGTTCGGTCTGTCTCTCTTTTTTTCAAGCTTCTTCTAAAGTGCATTCTTGCTTTTCAAAGATCAGGTAATGCTAACGAGCATTCCCAGTATCATGAAAAATCCTCTTCGCCTACGGAATGGAGAGATGAGATCGCCACAAAGTAAATTGTCTAAAGTGATCATCGCTTAAACATACATGAAACATACGTAACGTAATGAAACATACGTAAAAACATACGTAAAAATATAGGTTATATTTTTGTATTTAGATACATAAAATTATAAATGTATTTCTACTTTTTGTGTATATGTATGTGGTGTAAGAAAAATACATTTATCATTCAATTTATATTTGAAACATCCGTTTCTTCTTTACATGTATACATGTAAAGAATATTATAATTATATACTTATTATAAGTATACTATAATAAGAATATTTTTTCTACATGAAAAAATATGAATTATGAATATGAAAAATCTGCCAAATATTATCGACGCATTTATTTCTTACATGTTTAAACATACCGATTTATTTTTAAATAAATTTCAACTACATTTTTGCATATAAGACATTCCATGCCAACTCGACCATTTCCTAATTCAATTAATTTTGTTCCTTCCAAACATCAACCTAAACGATTAAGGTGTTTACGGATTTCGCAAGAATTTTATGTTCACTTGCTACCACTCAACGAATTTTCAAAAATTCATTCTTCCATCTCGCCAGCGAATATTCAACGACTTGAATCTTGAAGCTCATGTATGGTATTGACAAAGGTGAGTGCATCACATTATTCGTCTAGAGATGTACTTTTATACCCGGGCGATTTCACATGAGAAGAAGCAGTCAGATCTCAGGTATATTTCAATAACTGTATGCGATTTTTGTATCAAAAGATTTTGAAATTAGCGCGAAAAGACCCCGTACCAAATATATGGTAAAATTTATCTTAGTGAAAAATTCTGTAACTGGCGAATGATAGTCCTTCTTGTCCAAAACAAACCTTCAAGAGGAACATGGGTCTGAAAATGCGTCCTTTTTGAGTGATAGGCTTACCAAAGTTCAAAAAACGGATTCCCAAGTAGCATAGTACCTCCCAAATGAGAGATATTTACAACAGCATCAATGGTACAAACTTGTGCAAGACTATTACTATTATCATGATTATCATTATTGTTGTTGTTGGCATCGACATGATTCTTGCTGCTGTGGTTTTCGTTTTTGGGACAATTTATCGTTGTTGTTGTTCTCGTTGTCGTTGTCGTTGTTGTTGATAATATTATTGCCATTAATATCATTGTTCTCACCCTTGTTCCCTCACGAGTTTGTACCATTAATGTTGTAAATATCTCTTATTTGGGAGGCACTCTGTTACTTGGGAATCCGTTTTTAGAACTTTGGTATGCTTATAACTCAAAAAGAACGCAATTTCAGACCCATGATCCATTTGAAAGTTTGTTCTAGACAAGAAGGACTATCATTTCCCAAAGTAACAGAATTTGTCACCGAGATAAATTTTACCATGTATTTGGTGCGGGATCCAAATTGAGATATTGACAATTCAATATTTTGTTAACATTTTCCCAACATATTCAATTAAACTCGATTGAAAGGGTATTCTAGTCCTGAACTGTCAAAAATTGATTATCTCTTTACATTTCCTTATAGTTCGGGGTGTAGAAAATGTGGCTCCAAAATTATAAAGGTGAAATTCGTAATATTACCAGAGTTATAGAGGTTTGGAGGCTGCGGCGCGTCAAATAGTGGTCTCCTCGACCTTGTCTGTATACCGGCATAGAGACTTACCTAGCACATCGCTTACTCAACGCGACCTCTTCAAAGCTAAGGAAAGTTTATTTTTATTTGGTCGTAGCATAGCAGATTGCGGATAAATTTCTGAAATCAATCGTTATCCACCGTTACTTCATTATCAGTCATGCATGAGAAACTTTTATTATATTTTTCTCCAAACATTTTTTATAAGGGCGTACAGTTTTTTCATAAACTTCTGGGTCGATTTTCTTATAATTTTACTGAAATTCAAAGTGAATGTATACCTTTAAGCAGAAGCAGAATTATATCAATACTTTCAATACTCCGCCCTAGCCTCCTTATTTGAATTGAAATTTATTTATTATTTATCAACGAATAAATCACTTCAAAAATGGATGTCTAGACTAGAATAATGTCCCAATGATGATGCTTCACGGGTAGATTTGTTTTTTCATTTAACGCGGAAAACTTCGAGGTTTTCAATGAGAAATGGCAAATCATACCGAAAGATATTTTGAGACTATATATTTATGAAACAAATTTCGTTTCATTTTTTCAACACCTGTCAATCATACCAATAAAATCTTCTGAAATATACCCATAATTATTGTACATGTAAAATAACAAGAACATATGGCGAATATTTGTACATACAGGATGATCCATTTTGATCGCCCCAGGCGAATATCTCAAAAATCCAAAAAGATACAAGAAAAAGTTTCATACAAAACTTGATAGGGTTTCGAGGAGGAAAGATAATGCAGTAGACTCCCGGTAACTGCACTCCCGTTAACTGCACGCTATCGTGGAATTTCGACGTTTTCGGCATATTTCGCAGAATTGACAGTTCTCCCACTCTTGCGCCGTCTTTCTATGGGTGACTTGGTTTCAGCAGCCTACTCTTTTGTTAGTTTAAGATTCGCGGCAGCGAATCGCCGCCAAGTACTTATCGGCCGGCGAGCGCCAGCTGCGAATCATTAACACTAGCCAACTTTCGTACCTGTAAACATTGCGTCATATCTACGGAACCAGACTATATATCGATCTAAGATTCATAGAGCTGATTGTCTGAGTCAAAATGAGTTTCCGAAAAAATTTTCGAGCAAATCGACTGAGTATTTCCGAAGTTATAGACATCTGAAGTTGATGAAATTTTACAATCTTCTTCTTCTGCTTCTTCTCCGTCTTCTCCGTCTTCTCCGCACAAGTTTTTTGCAGACGTTTTCTGTGAACACCGATATCTCTCGAATCGATGCACCGATCGACTTGCAATTTGAAAGGGAGATTCTCTTGATCATAATCTCGCTCCCTATTCATTTTGGCTAGAAATCGATTACGCAATCCAAAGATTGACTCCAATCAATATCTGAAGCGTAGGTTGCAACGTCACGGGTTGTCGATTTGACAAAATTCGACTTGAAAAATTTAGTATCTTGATATTAATCGAAATCAAGATTATTATTATTATTATTATTATTGTTGCTATTGTTATTGTTATTACTTTTCATCACTTTCGGTGATAAAAGAAAAATATTGGTTTTGGTCAAAAAGTGCCTTTTGCTAATTCCAACGAATCTTCACGTTTCCGACCCTCTAGAATCCGAAAACAGGTTTTTAGAAAGATGTCGGTCTGTCTGTCGGCCTGTTCGACAAACTCGCGCGGTGATCTCGGAAACTGCTTGATAAAAAGAGCTGAAATTCACAGGACTTTACAACCAAATGATGGGCATGAAAAATTGCCATGTCTCGTTTAATTTCAACTTCCGATTCTACCGGAAATGAATCGATTTTCGCTGTTTTACTGACAAACCTATACTCTTTTCTCTGTATTGCAATTCTAAATGAGAAAATATATTCTTCCGAGTTGAGAATTTCACATATATAGGGCATTCCTTGCCAATGACACCAAAACAATTGTAGATATACCTAGATCAAATTAGAATGAATGGACTGTATGAAATTGTTGTTTGTCAATATATAGGGCGACCCTTGCCAATGACAAGAAGAAATTGTAAGTGTACCCAGATCAAATTTGGATTGAACGCACTGTATGAAATTGTTGTTTGTCAATATATTATAGGACATCATTTTATGTGAAATTTTCAATTTTGATCTTTTTTTCGGTTTTTCATTACTTTTTAATACTTTTCCTTCCCTTGATAAACTCACCTTTCTTTTCTTCTTGATGAACAGTACTCCGAAAAACTGTTTTTCCGGTTTGATATCATTGTAGTTATTGTTATTGTTATTGTTATTGTTATTATCGATGTCGTTGTCGTTGTCGGTGTCATTGTTATTATCGTCATCGTTATTGTTATCGTTATTATAATTATTTTTATTATTATTATTTCATCTATATATCTACCGTGAGGTTACGGTCGCGGGAAACCACCTAGGGATAGGCATCCCAATAGTCATTATGATTTTAATAAATTTGGCAACAATGTCCGCCGGCCCTATCGGCAGTCGACGTAGCGGTAGCTGTCACGTTAGTTTAGGTTAGGTAGGTTAGAAACAACTGTCAGAGTGAAATTCAATAATCGGATCGGATTAAAGTTGATGAGCCAACGATCCATCGATATTGACGCGGTAAAAAGTTGTAATAAGTGATGAATTGATTAAAGGTATTGAATTCAGTTTATCCACAACATTATTACTCTTCGCAACGACATATTAATGTAGAACGAGCGATTCCTTCGACGATATAGGTAGCTTTTAAGAATATAGCGATAAAAATTTATTATTTATTTTTGACCTGGGATTGGAAAAAAATTTACCCAAAGCTGAAAAAGTTGGCGAGCAATTGATTTCAAGAACTGAGTCATCGACGACGCTGGAAACTCTACGATGAAAAAGTTCTGCGAAGCTCAATATTTTTGCCTTTCAAGGATCTGTACGTTCCTTACGAAGCAAAAATTACCGTCTTAGGAGAACTCTTTCATTGCAGACTCTACAATTGGAAAATCCTACGTAAATTATGATTTTGACTGGATATTCTTTCATTCAAAGAAGTAGTAACAAATAATTAACAGATTGAATGTATTGTTCATAGTGAAGATCTAGTTAGTTGTGAATTTCTGTGACGATTTCAATTCAATGATTTACAGCAGGTAGGGAAAGAAAAGTTTATTCACAAGATTATTTACAAGCGAGCAAGTTCTCAGATATTGACATATTATTAATGATTTCACAACAATAAATACAGTATGGTCGATTCCTTCGTCGACGATAATCAGTAAAATGGAAATTGAAATTTTTGAGTTTTATTTGATTTTATTTAATTATTTGAGTTTGGTAAGTTTCGCTTCCAATTAGGCAGCTCACAATCAGCTACCAGATATCGTACGACATTCTTTTCAAAGCCAATGAAGAGACGAGAAAATTGACCTCAATAATAGCACATGAGTTAAAAATTTTTAGTTGCGCAAGGTCTGGGAACCTGAAAGGAGAAATAAATTATTTGGGTCTCTGTCAAGAGGTAGGAGCAGCTATTTTTCTATCAAGAACATGCAGAACAGTTTGATCTGCTGATACCAGATGTGTGGACCCTAGATCAATGAAAAACAACCATTGGCTCTTCACCTCCAAACCACATGATTTTACTATTTTATTTTATTTTACTTATTTTACCGAAACTACATGATTTTGAAACAAATAACACATTACAATTTTTGCTGAAGTATGTAGTTTGAACGCCTATTGGTGTTGGGGTATGCCAGTACTTTTCTCTTACATTGCATTGCAAAGACAAAAGGTTGTGTATTTTTTTGATGTATTCACTTTGGCTCTTATAATTTTCAAAATCGCTATTGATATTTGTAAAAATTTCATGTACTATTCAAGGTATGAAATTCCATATCACAAGAATCTTGAGGTATGGAGTATATTTTCATTAGGGTGGATGTTAAATACCATGTTGAAGAGTGAAGCCCCACAATTCACAGAAAAAAAAATAAAAATTTTGGCCCCAGAGCGCGGTTTTTAAAATAAAATTAACCCGTGCCGGTCAGGTCTCAAAGTTTCCCATGTGAAACACATGCATTTTGACGGATCTCAATTCAAAACTTCACTGTGAGGCTAATTTTAATCCAAAACATTCTAAATTATGTGAAAGTATCACATATGTGATATATTTATAAAAATCGAGGATATCATACCGTTGAATCTGCTCATGATTCCACTCCAAACTAAAATTCGTTTTATCGATTTTACGGCCTGAAATTATAATTTTCAGTAAGTATCCTTCGGATAAAAATTCTATGATGTTTCAAATATCATTTCTGGAGTGAAATGTCTCGAGGAATTCAGGGAAATCAATAAACAAAACTTATTGAAAATTAGAATTTTAGGCCGTAAAATCGATAAAGAGAATTTGAGTTTGGAGTGGAATCATGAGCAGATTCAACGGCATAATATCCTCGATTCTTCTCCATAAAATAGTACACATACCTGATACTTTCACATAGTTCAGAATTTTTTGAATTTAAATTAGCCTCACAGTGAAGTTTTGAATTAAGATCTGTAAAAATGCATGTGCTTTACATAGGAAACTTTGAGACCTTACCGGCATGGGTTAACTTCATTTCAAAATCCTCGCTCTGCGGCCAAAATTTTTTTCTATTTTTTGTCTGTAAACTGTGAGGCATCACTCTTCAAGATGGTATTTAACGTCCACCCTAATTTCCATATAATTCATAGTCCTTATGATGCACCTGTGTACTTGTTTTTCGTTTAAGGGCTCTTGAAGCACGTGAAATTCGTTCTTGCAGCATCTGCAAATACTTTTGCCTGTTTGGATTGCCCCCAATAATGTATTAGTCAAGAATCGGTTCTCCCTATACCTATATCCAGTCAAATGTCGGCGTACCTACTGCAGTGTTGATTATATTTTCAACTGAAATCGTTTTCGTCACACATTCTCCTTTTATCTGTTTGCGTTAAGTCTCAGGTTGTCAACAGAAGAATCACTTTGGTCTTTCTATGAATCACAGTGATCAATTCAAATGGTTCTGGGCTTATTATATTCTATGAATAATAATACAAGAAATTCTTTGATTAATCTATTAGCAGAAGATATAACTTTTTTTTATGATGAAACATCTACTTTTGTTTACAAATCTTGATACTAAACTCAGCATTTTAGATTAATTTGTTATTCTATTAATTCCTATAGGTAATCATTTATGACAAAGATTCCGCTTCCGCTTGTAATTATTATTCCAGTTAGTTTAAGCAGTTGAAAATTAGATAATGCTGGACACTGCAATGAGTAGTCCTTTGCTGCCTATGATTTCAACTTGAACCCTCTGTCAGCTAACTGTAATTTTGCTACCTCCACTAGCAAACTGGGTTTGTCAAGGTTTTCAAGCTGTAAAAGCAGTATAAAAACTTTGAAAAAATTCAAGTCTACTTTCGGAGGCCTCAAGAAACTTTCTATCATTATACTAGTTTGATTTTAGTTTTGGTTTTTTAATAATTAAAACTACCACTACTACTAATGAGATTTTCTGTCCTTTTTATACAATACCACTGATTCCACAGTGGTTTTTCTTTACGCTGCACATTGCCCTTCACTGGTAATCATTTTATAATATAGCAAGTTCTCCAAATTCGACCTGAGTGATTTGTCTTCAAAGTAAATACATCTGAAACTAAAAAAATTTAATAAAAAGAAATTTATTTTTTGACAACATCCAGATAGGCATGAGATTGAAATTCATATCCTTAGCGGTAAAACAAATCTGAAAAAAATTACGCTTGTTGTGTTGACGCTACGGACTTCAACCTCATCGTTCAATTTTTTTATTCGTGTATATTTTCTTCGCGACTGAGCGACAGCTGACAAAATGTAGCATTCGTTTCATTTTTTAGTTCACTGATTATCATGTATTCGAACTTGCGAAGAATTAGCGCAAATCGCGCTCTCTTGTTTACGTTTGGAATCTTGGTTACGGTTGCATGTGACAAAGTATTTAAAAATGTTTGTCTAACTGATTGGTTTACGTCTATGATCTAACGTGATAAAAATTATTTAAATTTTTGTCCAACTTATGATTGGCTATCACCCACGCTTTCGTCTATTGTTCACCAATAGCCTAATAGCAAGTCTCGATAATTATTTTCGAATGCGGAGAAAAAGAAATGCGCCTCACTTTCTTAAAGAAAGTACATACGTCGTTAAGGCGGCGTAAAATAATAAAAAAAAAAAGTGTAATAAAAAAAAAAAAAAATGCCGATGATTTACACGGTACAAGAACGGCTGGAAATGGTGCGGCAACACGAACGAGGTGATAGCTACCGGCAAATCAGAGATAATTTCCAGGATGCCAATCCTGGACGACCGATTCCCGCGATAACGACGATCCGGAAGATGGTGATCAAATTTCGGGCCACGGGAATCATTGACCCGCGAGCGGTCAACGTGCAGCAGCCAACGCGGCAGATGAGTGCGGCAACAAAGGCCGCAGTTCTTCAAAGTCTACAAGAAGACGGAACGAAAACCGCATCGAGAGTTGCGCAGGAAGTGGGTATTTCTAAGAGCTCGGTGCGAAACATTGTTAAAGAACGGCGTGTTCGGCCATTCAAGTACGGCGAAATGCAACAGCTCACGCTTCCCGACTTAGATAGTCGATTGAACTTCTGCGAGATCATGAGGAACCGGTTAAGACAAGACGACGGTATCCGCAGGATATGTTTTAGCGATGAGTCAACCATCGTGCTAGTCGGAGGACACAACAGACAGAACTTACGATTCTATTCAAGTGCGAATCCTCACAAGGTGATTGCATCTCACACGCAGTGGCAACAAAAATTAAACGTCTGGGCGGGTTTATACGCCAACCAGATTGTAGGACCATTTTTCATCGAGGGTAATCTGAATGGGGTAACATATCTGCGGATGTTGGAAGAGCAGATTGTTCCCGCTTTGAGAGCCCTCGAAGGAGATGTAAGTATATTTTATTTTATTAAAGTCATGTAGCAATAGTTCAAAAGTGAGAAAACCATTACAGTTACTATTCATCAAAACTAATGTTGTGCTTTTCATTGGTTTAGGGTCCGCCAATCTGGTACCAACAGGACGGAGCGCCAGCACACTACGCTGGTCCCGTCCGGGCGTATTTGAACCAGGAGTTCCCTGATCGTTGGATCGGCAGGCTTGGACCTGCCCAATGGCCTGCACGATCTCCCGATCTAACACCACTCGACTTTGGCCTATGGCCATACCTCAAAAGCAAGCTCTACCGGGGGGATATGATAGGTGACTTGCCCGCGTTGCGAGCTAGAGTGTTGCAGGTGCTTGCGGACATGACTCCGCAAGCTATCTTCAACACAACCAACTCGTTCTGGGCTCGCCTAGACGGTTGCGTCGCAGCTCGGGGAAGTCATTTTGAGCATCTCCCTGGTTGGCGACGCAGAGGTAGAGTCGAGTGAGTCAGGGAACTCTGATGTTTAAAAGTAAGCATAGATCAAGACTTTATTCAGGCTTTATTCAGTGTTCGGATTTGATTCTGAATCATATTCAAATAATTTCATTGCTTTTAATACCTTGTACCTTTATATTGGATTTAATCATACTGTGAAACAAGAAACAAAAAAATGACATTCTCCATTTTTTCCCTCTGTAGACCCGGCCAGACGTTTAATTTTTGTTGCTACTACGTGTTGGATGCAATTACCTTGTAAGGATTCGCACTTGAACAGAATCGCAGGTTCTGTCTGTTGTGGTCTTCGACTAGTTCGATGATTGACTCATCATTAAAACATATCTTCTGGACACTTGCGACTTCAACTGGTCCTCATGATCTCACAGAAGTTCAATCGACTGTCTAAGTCGGGAAGTGCAAAGTCTTGCACTTCTGCGTACTTGAATGGCCGAGTATGCCGTTCTCTAACTGTGTTTTGCACCGAGTTCTTGGAAATTCCCACTTTGAGCACAACTCTCGATGTGGGCTTCGTTCCGTCTTCTTGCAGACTTTGAAGTACTGCAGCCTTTGTTGCCACACTCATCTACCGCGTTGACTGCTGCACTTCGATCAAACTTGGGTCAATGATTGCCGACCCGAAATTTAATCACCATTTTCCGGATTGTCGTTATTGCGGGAATCCGCCGTCCTGGATTGGCATCCTGGAAATTATCTCTGATACGCCAGTATCTAACACCTCGTTCGTGTTTACGCACCATTTCCAGTCGTTCTTGTACTGTTATAAATATACAAAATTATTAATAAATAATAGTACATAATCTTGTGAATAAACTTTTCTTTCCCTACCTGCTGTAAATCATTGAATTGAAATCGTCACAGAAATTCACAACTAACTAGATCTTCACTATGAACAATACATTCAATCTGTTAATTATTTGTTACTACTTCTTTGAATGAAAGAATATCCAGTCAAAATCATAATTTACGTAGGATTTTCCAATTGTAGAGTCTGCAATGAAAGAGTTCTCCTAAGACGGTAATTTTTGCTTCGTAAGGAACGTACAGATCCTTGAAAGGCAAAAATATTGAGCTTCGCAGAACTTTTTCATCGTAGAGTTTCCAGCGTCGTCGATGACTCAGTTCTTGAAATCAATTGCTCGCCAACTTTTTCAGCTTTGGGTAAATTTTTTTCCAATCCCAGGTCAAAAATAAATAATAAATTTTTATCGCTATATTCTTAAAAGCTACCTATATCGTCGAAGGAATCGCTCGTTCTACATTAATATGTCGTTGCGAAGAGTAATAATGTTGTGGATAAACTGAATTCAATACCTTTAATCAATTCATCACTTATTACAACTTTTTACCGCGTCAATATCGATGGATCGTTGGCTCATCAACTTTAATCCGATCCGATTATTGAATTTCACTCTGACAGTTGTTTCTAACCTACCTAACCTAAACTAACGTGACAGCTACCGCTACGTCGACTGCCGATAGGGCCGGCGGACATTGTTGCCAAATTTATTAAAATCATAATGACTATTGGGATGCCTATCCCTAGGTGGTTTCCCGCGACCGTAACCTCACGGTATATCTATATGTCTACACACCTATATGTCTATATACCTATATATCTATATACCTATTTCCCTATATACCTATATATCGATATCTATACATTCATATATCTATACATCCATGTACATACCTATATATATGTATATCTATATATACAAATACCAACTTATATACCTATATATCCATATCTATATCTATACTATATCTATATCAACCGCAACTCACAAAAAGTAGTGAAATACCCCGCAAAAACATTGTAAATGTAAAAAATACCGCCAAGTACAAAAAGAATGCAACTGGGAAAAAATATAAAAACCTATCAAATCAGGAAATAATGCACCAAGCACCACGAACTTCTTGCAATTATACGTCGTAAAGTCAGACCTCACTGATTCGTGTAGAGATATCGAAAAATCATTTCAAGAGCTACATACTTGGTAGGCACATTTCTTTCTCCCACTCTGTTCCTGACTTCAGTCTCTTTATCATAAACAAAACTTGAGTAAAACGATTCAGTTACTTTCCATTTATTGATAATGAATAAATATATATATTGTATAGTATATGATTTGCATGAACAGGTTCAAAATTATTGATTCATAATCCCTGAATGTTCTGGGTTTCTTCAGTAATAGTTCTGAGTCTATTGACAGTAAAGGCTTGCGAGCTTTGATATTTTATCGAGTGCATATTGTAAGTATACACCCTATGTTAACAGAGCTAGGTCTTATATGAACCTGCGTTGATGTTCTCAATCGGTTAAAATTGTGTACACTGATTTGAATGATTCGGAACAATCGAAATGATCTAGCTTGTCGCATTATATTGATAGATCAAGAATTTCTTTCATTTATCGCGACGGAAATTTTAATAATAATTCGAAATCACTCTCTCTTCAAATACAATTTTCAGTTTTTAATATCATATCTGATGTATTTTATGCGGTTATAATTGCCTCGCTAGGTAAACATTGTGACGACGACCGCGAACAAAGGGAAAGGGAAACAAATTTCTGTTCAGCAGTGACGCCTACAAAAACTGACAACCCGTGAGAATTTTGAAAGAAATTTGAATTTTTAAATGAGTTCCGAAAATAAGTATAAATCTCCTGAAATTCTTATATTGGGCGCCAGGTACTCAAAACTATCACATTAACAAAACAGATGAATAATAAATAAATTAAAAAAATAATAATAATGAAATGAAACGCTCTCAATTCAATTGAATCTTCTTGAGAGAAATTTATTTTACTTTAAAACTTAAGAAATACTCGGCAGTTCAGGGTGAGGGGAACGTGAGGTCTATGATAATTAGAAGAGGAGGGAAAGGGGGAAGGAAGGCAAAACCAATAGCTTATAAATTTTTTTAATGAAAATGAAAAATAGTCAAATTTATTTTGGGGGTCGCAACAACTCAGTGCCTATGCCTGGTTGCTCGCATAATCCCCAAATACTAACTATACAAACAGTAGATCACGATAATAATAATAATAAACTCAATATGACACAGCTGACTAACTATAGGGCAACGTATACAGAACACACACACACGAGAAGAAAGAAGTCTGGATAGGGTCGGTAAAGTAGTATGCGAAACAGAGGATAATGTTCAATAAATGGGGTCGATAATGCAAAGGATTAGGCGGGTCGGTAATACAGGAATTCGGGTAAGGATACAAAGAGTCTGAATCAGAGCACTCACACGGACACACACTAAAACAAAAATGACGTAACAAAGTACGCGGTCTAACTACGCAATTTTCAACTACGCAAAACACGATATAACAGGGGTGCCAATAATATTCATTATTTAGTTATTACTAAATAATCAAATTATATCAGCTCAAAATTCCCGGAATTTAACAAAATAATAGACACGAAATATTAAAATATACAAAAGGATCAAAAGAAATAATTATTCAACTCGAATTGATATATCTTCGAGATTAATTATCGAAAAGACTCAAATTTTAAACTAGTAACTTCAATATCCGATTAAACAAAAGACAAGACTCAATAAAGGGGTAACAAACAAAAAATATTGAAATGGGACGCACACACGACAATTAATCTTGACGATTTCTCAAAATATCGATTATTTCAGCAAAATCAAACAAATTTACATCTAATAAGTGATAATACAACTTATTATTATGACAAAAGTGAAGCCAGTACAAGAAAACCCGTGAAAAAGGTACCTGCGTCGCCCCGAAAAGGGGTGAAGCAAGACTACGCAGTAACCAACTAGCGTATAAACATTTCATATTTTCAAAATAATAACGGAGAGTCGAGTACGGTTGAAAGCTGACCTATAGTAGACTTTACTGGCTAACTCCAAAATCACATACTCAACAAAAATTTTGAATATTAGTTTTTCAAATAAAAAAAATCAAATTAAAGAAATTGCGCAATACAATTGTGGCAATAATGAAAACACAGCTATTCACTAGCAAAGTCGGACGAGAAGTGTCGCATATTCGATCCGCATTGCGTAGATCATTTTCGGGGGAGGGGAGACGTCATCCGGGAACTGGAAGGGTGCAAGGCTGTCTTGGTGGGACCTCTAGGCTCTCAGAGCTTTTGTCAAGTATGTGTCAGATAGCAGGTGGATGCTCGATGCACCCTGGAAGGCGGACTGTTCAAATAATGCTTTCTACTGCCCGATGAACCAGGTCGGAACTTAGGCATCACAGCGAGGCAGAAAATGCAGCGCTCTTCCAGGCGTGTTACAGGAACCGTAGATAACATACTCGACTACTGACTCTGAGGCTTCGAATAATCCACCAGCGTCGGGGCTGGACGTTGGCTATCCTTCGCCGGCCATAATGCGTCGACATGAACGTTAATACAAAAAAAAAAACACAAAAAAGCAGGATTAAAATACCATACTTAATATTTATATACGATAGCCTTCGGAATTTGAGCTGATATGAGACTTCTCGTCGATATTATTTTATTTCTCAACATTGCAACCCAATAAGAACCAGCTCGTATATTATGCCTATTATACACGTTTTGTTCGTTGATTTTTGGTATCCATATATCATCATACTATTATGAAACGTATACCGTGTGTTTGTGCAGAGGCGCTACAGTATGTCCAGTAGCGGATGTACAGTCGCCTACCGCGTAGGTACCCACGTTACGCAAATTTATCGGTATGGTATAGTAGATACAGTCTAAATTCGATCTACGTGATCATTAGCTGAAGCTAATACTTCAGTGCGCCGTTTGATGGCGCGCTTGGCCGTGCTCTTGGCTATAGCATGACAAAGATTGAATATTGTTATTGCAAACAATTATCACACATACAAAACTTTCTTCGTATGCCGAATATTTGGTACACAGAGGATCGCAGCTGACTGCCGTTTCGACGGATGAGTAAGCGAAACTATTTTTCATAAATACGAGTGCATCTCTAAGAACACAACCTGAAAACCGCATCAAGTGTCACACAATTATTCAGATCTGTGTGAAGTAGGTAGATGTACTCTTCACTTTTGCAGATGCACTCGTATATTTATGAAGAGAAGTTTCACTTGCTCATCCGTCGGAACGCTAGTCAACTGCGATCCTTCGTGTATCGAATATTCGGCGTACGAGGAACGTTTCGTAAGTATAATAATTGTTTTCAATAACAATATTCAACTTTTGTCATGCTATAGCCAAGAGCACGACCAAGCGCGCCATCAAACGGCGCACTGAAGTATTAGCTTCAGCTAATGATCACGTAGATCGAATTTAGTCTATATCTACTATACCATACCGATAAATTTGCGTAACGTGGGTACCCACGCGGTGGGCGACTGTACATCCGCTACTGGACATACTGTAGCGCCTCTGCACAAACACACGGTATAATACACGTTTATCAGTAATCCGATATTATTTGTTTGATGATAACGATTTTCAAACGAAGAAATAACTTCGTGTACCTTTAATATACACTTCCGATTCGGACAACGAATACGTTGAAAATCTACGTAAATTATACGTTCATTAGACTGGACAAGGTCACGTATATTGAATTGGGCGTTTGAAACGCTTTAATATACGTGTACTGCTGCACATATAATATACGTATTACGTACGTTTCCTCAAAACCTGTCATATAAACGTTAGTTGTACATTAATTAGATTGGACAAGGATACGTGTATTTAATGCGCGAACGAAACGCTCTAACGTACGTATATTACTACACATATGATATACGTATTGCGTACGTTTTCTCGAAACCTATCGTACAAATGTTATTCATACGTTAATCAGACTGGACAAGGATACGTGTACTCATTGCGCTTACGCAACGCTCTACGTACGTATATTGCTGTACACTTGGCGAGGTTGATTCTGAGCCGGAAATGAAAATCAGAAAATTTACTAGACTGATTATTACTAGGCAAGTAGCTAGACACGAGCTGTCTGCTCTCGGAATGATGTCACTCGGTGTCAGACTTGGTCTAGCAGACAGCTCCTGCTGGTTTCGCAGTAGACTGTCTAGCTACTTGCCTAGTAACATTCAGCCTAGTAAATTTTCTGATTTTCATTTCCGGCTCAGAATCAACCTCGCCAAGTGTACATATAATATACGTATTGCGTAAGTTTTCTAGAAACATCTTTGAAGACAGAACAATAAACGTATACCTCGCCGATTTTGAGTTACATAATCATAACATTCAATTCCCCTCAATTATCATACGTTCGGAATACGTTCTTTGATTAGGTCTAATCTGAATCTCATTAATACATTTTCGTAATACAATAACGAACGTGCAATAATATGATATTCTGTATGATGTGTATACTACGTAGGTATTTAAATATACGTAGGTCTAAAGCACGTTTGTCAGTCGCAAAATACACACGTATAATTCTAATGCGTAAATTACGCGCAATCAACCTTTATCAAAGTTGTTTATAATATAAGTCTTTAAAATATTTAAAATACACTTATTACACGTTTAATAAACGTTTTAGCGCGCTTCGTGCGGCTGCCACCAGGCGGCGATCTCCTCTCGCGATTAAAATACTCCAATCATCTTATGGTAACGCCGAGAGGCTAACGTTGACGTTATAGGCAACAATAACTAGTCTCTGTTTTTAACTAGTACTCACACTAGCCTAATATAAGGTTTCGTGTTCGAGATGTGTACCTCAGCAAGACATGCAAATATTTTGTCAATTTCTTGAATGGTGCAATCCGAAGTATCTGAAACGAATAAACGTGTAATAAATATCTAATTGCCGCATTCAAAAGACGTTCCATATATAAGCCGAAATTCTTTATTAACACTCGATAAACGTGTAGTGGTTGAACGTTAAACTAAAGTCTTCAATAAATGAATTAAAAACGTTCACTATTTCAGAAATTATACGAATAAAATATACGTTTCTCAGATATGCTAAATGCACGATTAACTGAGGAACATTTTTCCTATGAATAAACGTAGAGTATATTACTTTATTATACGTTTTTTATACGAGCTGGTGCTTATTGGGAACGGTCGCTCTAGTCGGGAAAGGAGTCGTGGTAATACAAGACAGATTTCTGCCTCGTCATAACATATACGGTCAAAATCAATAGTTGATATTAATTATATTCATTATACAAGTTTATAATTATTTTATCAGTGAAAAATATAAGAATCTCATGCGGGATAATTTCATACTTCTCATCGTTACTCCAACTTGATGATTAGGAGACTAAGAGGCAATAACAATACAAATTATCGTTAATAATCAGTCAATTGTTGATTGCAAACACTATCTTCCCAGCGAACCGAAATGGATTGGGGAATCCTTTTTTTGAAGATTTCGGGTACCGAAATCTTCCAAAAAAAGGATTACCGAATCCATTTCGGTTCGCTGGGTCAATAAATCCTGATACAGAGATAATAACGGCATTGAACCAACCCAAGTACAACCCCCATTCGGAGTAGACTATCCTCTGAATGGGGGCAACGCAATACAACATAATAACAACATAGTCACAATGCATTCAGACCGAAAGATATTTCAAATTCTTCAACAGACAAATAATCAGTTGAGACTTGAATCGATGCAAATGATCTAGATTTTCAAGATATTAAAATTTTGAGAATGAATAACTTTTCACTAATAAATTCCATCGGAACACTTGTTTGCTCTGGCAGATGTAGGCTGAAAGAAGTATACTGAAAAAGGTGCGAATAACTGTAGCATAGTGGGAGAAAAGAATGTGCCCGCCAAGTATGTAGCTCTTGAAATGATTTTTCGATCTCTCTACACGAATCAGTGAGGTCCGACTTGACGACGTATAATTGCAAGAAGGTCCATGGTGCTTGGTGCATTATTTCTTGATTTGATAGGTTTTTGTATTTTTTCCCAGTGGCATTTTTTTTGTACTTGGCGGTATTTTTTACATTTACAATGTTTTTGCGGGGTATCTATTATACTGTGTAGTATTTCCGGGAACTAGTAAGCGTAGTGGGGGCTCCATTTAGGTGCGCATTTCTCCGAATTTAAGTTGTCTACAACCCCGAGCATGAGCACTTAATGGGAGTCTACTGTATTTGAAATCAATTGGATAATCTTGTGAAATCTTTCGAAATCTGTTGACAAGTTTTCATATCTTCAGATATCCTTTAAGTTTTGTGTCATCTCAAATCTTTTGAAATAAGGTATATAACCCAAATTGGTATGTGATAAATCCCTTCGTTCAGATGATATTTTTTATTATATAGAATGAATGGATGTTGGTGACTTCTAGCGGAACTACTTTGAAAGAGTACATCTCAGACGTCATGAAGAAGATCTTGGCCAATGATCTCGCACTTAAGTACAGTGGCCAGGGTAGGAGAAATATGAAAAAAAAACTTCTCCTTCACTCCTTCGTCTTCATGAATCACTGACACGTAAGACGGCGACCGTTTGATTTCATAGGCGTAACTTCAAATTGTGAAATCCTTGTATAAAAAACTGCTTTTCTGTGTCAAGAGATTATTTCATTTTTTAAATCAATTCAATTTTGTTTTTCCATGTTCAATTCTCGGAATCAAATATCATGTATGTGATAATATTAATAATAATACAAGTAATGATAGTAATAATAATACAGTGCAACCTCCGCATTCGACCGCACTCGGGCTTGTAGGAGAATATAATTCCGAGAAATGAGCTACCCCCACCCGCTGTCCAAACTCGCGACACAAAAATTTGCGGCTCAACCTCCAAATAGGACCGCTTGTATTCGATGAATTTCATGTGTAAAGTATGGTCACCTGAAATAAATTCTAATTTTCGAAATTCGGTTTTTCAATTTTGAATTCGTGTAATACCTGCCCAGTACATGTGGATTATTGTTCTTCAATTACGTCTTGTGTATGATAATATTAGTAAGAATTAGATTTTTCGAGTGAACACAAAAACGTAAGCTCACATAATGTTCGGTTGTAATCTGTTTCGATTATTTTTTCAAATG
Source organism: Macrophya annulata (assembly GCA_963924015.1). Classification (NCBI taxonomy): domain Eukaryota; kingdom Metazoa; phylum Arthropoda; class Insecta; order Hymenoptera; family Tenthredinidae; genus Macrophya; species Macrophya annulata. Next base: position 26,927,622 of record OZ001257.1, on the reverse strand, counting down.
TTTTTAATTCTTTTTAGATTAAAGATGACGGAGCTTCTAACGAAGAAAGTAACGCGAAGATACCATTCAACTGTACCTGAAACCGAGGTAGAGCGAAGACAAAATGTCGATTAATGAAATTGATTACAATCAATTGAAATTTTCATTACTATACTATTATTCAAAGCATAAATTAAGATTAAATCGCAATTTCTACGCGTGGTCCTATTCAGAGGTTCGCCCCCGATTCTACGATGCACGAAGTAGTGGGGGCAAGTTTCGAACGAAGAGTTGGAGAAGCGGTCTTATTTGGAGAGGGCTTATTCAGAGGTTGCACTGTAGTAGTGATAATGATAATGCCTAGTATTATACTTATACTAATAATAATAAATGGAGCACTTTCGGAGGCATTGAGCAAAGAAGTCTCAACCAGGGTGTCTATAGGTCATGGAAAATCTGGAAAGCTTGGAAAACCTGGAATTGGCCATTTGATATTTCCCTGGAAAAATCCTGGAAATATCTTAGATTTTGTTTTCTTCTTTAATTTCGAATTTTTCAGTGTTACGTCCAGACTCCACCTTCCTTATCTATCACCCAGTTCCTGCAACCCTATCTACAATTTCCTCTATCCTCCACGTTACCGGATAATCCGCTGAGTATGCATCAGGTGGTCTGATACATCCTCAGCTACACGTGACCTCCCACCTCACCTAAATCTCTAGTTTACCTTATTCCTCTCATTACTCACTTCTTCACTTCTCTGGCTACCATCTCCTACACACATCCTCTATCCTAACTATCACTCTTCCTTACAAATCAATCCTTACTCTTCACAAATCACCAAACTCCCTTATTAAACTTCTAATCATTTGCTTCCAATTCCATTTGCTGAACCCATCAGCTTCACTCCAATCTGTTTGTCCGAGTATCAGTATTGTTATTAATAAACTATAAGTTAATCACTATCTCACTCTAACCAATCAATCACCTTCATATCACTTCCCTTAGTTGTGCGCCCGCACGTAAAGCGGGAGCGAACCCTTACTATTTAACGCTAATCATTAAGAACTTTCTCGTTGTATCGACGTACATACGTCACATCAGAATTTGAGAATTTTTTGTTCCGTAAGAAATTTAGTATTCAATTGATCTTGGCATCGTGTAATATGACTACTGATAGTGAGATTGAGGATGATTTTCAGTGAAAAAAAAATTGTAATTTTGAACAAGAACTATGCTTTCTCCAATATTCATCCCATAGTTACTTTGTGAGACAATTTCGAGTGGCCTTGAATTTTCACAAAAATTAGCCTAGAAAACTTGCAAAAGGCCTGGAATTTGAAAATCAGAACTGTGGACACCCTGTCAATGAAAGAATCTGTATCAAGTAGAATTATGTAAATGTGAAGCAGTATAAACGCACAAGAGATACATCATATGCGCGATTATTTTAGTACTGAAGTAATTGAATAAATTAATATACGTTATTTAATTTATACTTGCAAAATGTGGCACCGTCGATAGTAAAAACGAATCATGATTTTGACTGACCTTGTTTCGCAATAGAACATCTATATTCTAGGCTTCTAGGTTCTAGATATGATGAGTATAAAAATCGATTATTTTACAGATGCATGTTATTTATAGAAATCGAGTAACATCAACAGAAAAGTAAGTACTTTTGTTACGACTATAGAATAAATGTTTTGAGGATAAAAGCTAGTCGCTAATATACGATTCCATTTAAGGGGCTATTGAAGACGCTCATCGCCTGGAAAACGCGGAGAGCCAAGACTCCTACATCACTCGATCCATCGGAATGAAATTTTGAGGATCGATGTATCATCTTTGCAGAAAGTGGAGAAATTTTTTACTTTGTCAAAATTTCGAAAAAAAATCGAAATTTCAACAAAACCTAAAATTTTCAAAAAGTGAAAAATTGCTCCACTTTCTGCAAAGATGATACACTGATTCTCACAAATATCATTCCGATCAGTCGAGCGATGTAAGGGTTTTGGCTCCCCGCGTTTTCAAGGCGATGAGCGTCTTTAATGGCCCCTTAAGGGAACCAGTACAGCTTGGTTTGTGAAATTTAGAGTATGCCAAAATGCATTTATTTGTCAACCAAAGTTTAGTTCACATCATTAAAAAAATTTTCTTTGAAAATCTTTGTCGTAAGGTTTCAGGCACATCGTCAGTCCGATTAGGCTTGTTGAGGGGTGATTTTGTTCAGAAAAGAAACCCTCGTCACGTGAACGGGGGAATTTTTGTTTTGTAATATCGTGATAACCCTTAAAAATAGTCGATTTTTCTCGAAATTATTTTTTTCTCCTCTGTGATAACATTTAAATGAAACTAACTGGTTTTTGAATCTTTTTCTCTCTAGAATAATATCTCAAATCCACCAATTGATCAAAAAGGTAGGCCATATTGGAAAATAACAAAAACCAATCTTTGGAAATGAAAATCCATTTATTTCACTGTTGATATTTTTGAAACAATAGAAACGAAGCTTATCTGATGAATTTATAACCCCAAATAACATTAGATAATGAAAACAATAATACAAAGACAATTTTTTTTATGAAAGACTGAAAACATTTGAAAATTGATTATGAACTATATTTGGCAGTTTCCAGGCTAAATCAGCAAGCCTGCGACCCTTATCACTTCAGATTCTGCTGATTTTAATATATTTGGTAGTCCTCACTCCAAAAGCCACCAGAATAAATGTAATTTGTTACTGTTTGTTATCGTCACTTCTTTAATACCTTTTAAGCTATCTCAAAAACTACATACAGTAGACTCCCGTTAAGTGCTCGCTTTCGTGGAATTCCGACGTTTTCGGCATATTTCGCAGAATCGACAGTTCCCCCACTCTTGCGCCGTCTTTCTATGGGTAATGGTTTCAGCGGCCTACTCTTTTGTTAGTTCTATCAGGTATACTGTGTAGTATTTCCGGAAACTAGTAAGCATAGTGGGGACTCCATTTAAGTGCACATTTCTCCGGATTTAGGTTGTCTACAACCCCAAGCATGAGCACTTAACGGGAGTCTACTGTAATTCTAAATTTTCAAAAAATTCATTTAATTTCTATAAGAAAATACGATGATTTCAGGATGCCGAAGAGAGTAGGATTCTGGTTGTTTTCATGTTTTTCGAAGGGATTTAAATAATATTTTAACTCGATAATTTCAATATGAGTTGTAATATTATTGTTTCGAGTCTATTTTTCTCGACTCCATAAACTCCTAAGTGATATAATATATTTGGTAAAAACATAAAAATAATGACGTAACATGCACATGGGGGATTCTCTGTCAAGTGGCCACTCAAATTTTATGATGTCTCCGCAAAATCTGAGAAAAATTTAGGGTTTCCTAGCACGACAAAAAATGTTGTGAATTTTTTCAGATTTTTTCGTTGTACAGTTTTAAAGATTAATGACAACGTACAAATTGAATTTGATATACGCTTTCACCGGCACATCTCAAAAAATTGAGATCCGAGAGAATAATGTTTCGCATGAAAATGATGTGTTTTGTTATCATCTTTGCTTAGAAATTTTCTTTGTTTCGTTCCCGCCTCATTTAAACACATTTGAACGCATTCAGTCGAAAAAGTTGTGGAATTTCTAGGGTTTCAGCAATTCGGAGAGTCTTATTTTCATCGAAACAAAATTTATGAAATTATTCTATTTATAAAAAAAAATTTTTTTATATATATATTTTTTTTTTTTTTGAAGTGTTGAAATTAACCGGCTAAAAGAAAAAAAATCATCACACTAATTTCTTGGGGGTTTGATGATGAAAAAATTTCTCAATATTTCATATGATCTGTCATTATGAAAATCGAAATTTCGTGGAGATTTATCCATATACATGGGGAAGTTCACAACACAACGAAAGGTCAGAGACGATGGTATTTGCGATTTGTCTGAAATATTTCTCTTCTTGCGTATTTCTGTATATCAAAGGATTTTGCGATTTTCATTTTTATTCAGTCAGGGCAGCCTATCAAAGTTTTTCATAAAATCACACTCAGGGCAAATTTCCGACCAGATGGAACGGGAATTCCTGGAAAACTCAAGGAACATAAAATGTTAGTTTTTCGACCTACTTTCGGCAAAAATACGGCAATATTGCAGAATCACGTGGGAAAAAAATAACCATTATATTTTCGTCTCCTGAGAATACGCCATTTTTAATTTTCAAAATTCAAATATATAATGATTCCTCAAATGATAACGCAACTTTTGAGCCTAATTCGAACATAGAACAAGCTGATCTTCGATTTCTATTGCATGTTTTTTGTTTAGGTTTAGTGATTTTTCGTTGGTTTTTTGTATAATTCAGTTGAAACACAAATAAAAAAAAAAAAAATAACCTTCATCAAGTTAGAACGAAACTGTTGTTAAGTTGGAAAAAAAATTGTTTTACAAACTTAATGCAGTCTCTTTTTCATATTTGTAAAGATCATGAAATAAAAATCGAAGATCGGCTTGTTCCATGTACAGATGAGGCTCAAAAGTTGAGTAATCTCTTGAGAAATCGTTATATTTTTGAATTTTGAAAATCAAAAATAGCGTATTTTCAGGAGACGAAAATATAGTCATTATTTTCTTCCTACGTGATTCTGCGTTATTGCCGTATTTTTATTCCGAAATTAGGTCAAAAAACTAGCATTTTATGTTCTTTGAGTTTTCCATGAATTCCCGTTCCTTCTGAACGAAAATTTACCTCGAGTGTCATTACATGAGAAACTTTGACGGGCTGCCTTGACTGAATAAAAATAAAAATCGCAAAATTCTCGTAGGGATCTGTTTGATATACAGGAATCCGCAAGAAATAAAAATATTTCAGACCAAGTCCAAATAGCATCGTCTCTGACCTCTCGTTGTTTTGTGAACTTCCCCATATGATCTTTGATTTTGTATCTCTGGAACCGTTAGATAAATTTCCTCGAAATTTCGATTTTTATGACAGATACATATCAGATATTTAGAAATTTTTTTCATCATCAAAACCCCAAGAAACTAGTATGGTGATTCTATTTCTTTGAGCCGATTAATTTTACGATTCTCAAACAAAATATAAAAAATTTTTACTCCATAGATAGAATATTTTCATAATTATTTTAGCGGAAATAAAACTGTCTGAATTGCTGAAAATCCGAAATTTCCATTTTGTTTCCGATTAAATGCGTTTAAATGTGTTCAAATGAGGTGGGAAAGAAACAAAACAAAAATTCTCCGCAGGATGATAACACGATACACAATTTTTATGCGGAGCATTTTTCCCTCTGATCTCAATTCTTCAAGTTGTGCCGGTGAAAGAATATATCAAATTCGATTCATACTCCGCCATTAATCTTTAAAACCATAGAACTAAAAATCTGAAAGAATTCACAAAATTTTTCCTTTGTGTTAGGGAACACTCTCAATTTTTACAGAATTTTCGGAGGCATCGGAAAATTAGAGTGGTCGCATGACGAAGAATCCTTCATATATGAAAGATATACATAGGGTCGAGTGTGGTAAAACGGGTGCGGGGGCAAAATGGGCACCTCGGCTGAATACGAGGATCGGGGCAAAACGGGTCCCGTTTCAAGGTTCTTAGAGACTTGCTTCAGGTTTCTGATACTACTTACACAAAGAAAGTGCGAAGAATAAGTCTAATTGTTCATGTGCTGAAGCTAATGAGGATATCTGCCCTTAATTCTCAATTCATTGTGTAATATACGCAATATGTATGAGTAAGTCCGCTAACCATCAACAAATAAACAGGACATGAAAAATTTTATCTGTATGAAATTTTTACCTTTCGTAATGTGCTTTGAGAGGATACTATAGTCCTACTTTACCGGTCAAGAAATAGAACCGCAAAAAACTCCGAACTGGTGATCAAAAATAATATATAATGAACTTATCTGATGATTAACGATGAATAAGATCGAGCTATCGAAGGAAATTCATCGTACTTAAGAAAAATTAATTTTTCATGCTCGTCAAGTGTGGGCGTGTCACTTATTCTGGTGAATATCAAAGCCTACGCGTCAAAACGTGAAAAGCAGCAACATAGCCCCATTCTATATGCAATGCCGAACATTTCTATCTGAAAATTTTGTTGTTGTACGCAACAATGGGGTGAGGACATGTCAAATCCCAGATTGGCTGTGAATAGTCCAAATTAACGATTGTCAACAGCTGAGAGACACGCCGTACCTTTCCAGCAAACACAAATGTAACAGTATATAACTGTTATACATATTATATTCAAAGTAACAAAGTGACATAATAAATAGTATGTACATAACGGCGACATTGCTGTTATATTTTTTGGTTTCTCATGAAATTAGATTGACGTAACTAGTTTAACATAACAAATGCAGCATAACAGATCCTTGAACGTTATGTAGTATTTGATAGAACATAATGATGTTCTCAAATCGCTACAATTTTATTTAAAGGTATAACAATTGAAGAACATTGTTATTTTCTAGTAACTGGATGGGTATTGATGGGTATACCTATATATACCATAGCGTTGGACCTATTATATACACGTATACTATTATACAGGGTGTCACAAAATTGGCGCATCGGCTGCATACCAGCACATTCGTTGCAAGAAATTGAGACTAAACTCACTCGTAAAAATTTCCTCGGGGACTTAGTTTTCCTATAAAAGAATTTGATAACGGACTAATCAGCGTTCGTCTTTAGAAAAAACTGGCTAAAATCCGCAACGTCGTCCACTGCACTACCAAGAACGAGACAATAATGTGTCGTGTTCCCTGCCCGCCCACCTCCACGAGCGCATCACATACGAAGCATATCGTAGAAACATAAAATGGAAGCATCTTAAATTTTGTTTAATATTGCATCTCGATTTGTTTTGCAAATGAAATAGATAATAACACAAATCACAATGAAGTGCGAGCATCTGCATCGCTACTCGAGGAAGAGGAAGCTGCTGATCTTGATATGATGGAGAAACAAGACGAAGGTACATACATGAATAATTACATATTCTCAAGATTTCTCGTGAGTTATATTAACTATAAGCCTTCCGTTCTACCGTGAGGTTATAGGGAAGGGAATCACAGGATGCAGGCAACCCAACAGTCAAAATTTCCGAAGATTGCCGAAGGTGCAGAGTATTTGATATTAAGAGGAAATGAAAGTCGATCTAGCCATCTAGCGGATTTCTCACCGTACTCCACACATGGACACATAATCATGAACGTGTATGTATGGATGTGTTCTATCCATGTGTGTAGTATGGTGAGAAATCCGCTAGATGGCTAGATCGACGACTAAACTGTCCGGTTGATAGGTTAATAAAAATTGTCAGAGTGAAATTGAAGATTCTGATCGGAATAAAGTTAATATGCAAGCCATAATTCATTCATTAACCGTTGCAACTTTTCTACAAATTAATGTTGATGAATCTTGCTAATTAACTTTATTCCGATCGGATTCTTCAAGTTCACTATAATAATTATTTTTAACCCAACAATCTGACAGTTGAGTCATCTGTTAACAGAAATTTTCGCGTCCCCGTTCCATTAATGACAATGCCCTGCCTTCGGCAATCTTCGGAAATTTTGACTGTTGGGTTGCCTGCATCCTATGATTCCCTTCCCTATAACCTCACGGTATAATTTAATTATATCATTTTACAAGTGTTTGTAATTGTACCCAACCAATGTGTTTATTATTATTATCCGTTTATAAAGAAAATGAGCTCAACTTCAGTAGCGGGAAACTATCCCAGAAACAAGCCTAGCATAACATTTCACAAACAATGAAAGCGAAAAATTACCCTATATCTGGCCCAAAATGTAATTCGAAGCTTACATCGATGAAGAGAACATACAAGTCAATCAAAGACCATAACAACAAATCTGGCAATGCAAGGAAGACTTGGCTATATTTAGAAGTACAATTTGTAGAAATTCTTTTTATTTATACTTTCGTCATGTCATAATTTCTGTGACGAGTTGTTGAATTTCCTATAACTGATGTTAGATAATGGATAAGATGTTCGGCACAAAAAATAAAATTCCTAATAAGTGATAACAAATTTGTATCATTACTATTCTACCTGAATCTCTGATAAGCAATAACAAATTTGTATCACTACTATCTTATCTGAATCTCTAATAAATACATAAATAATCAAGTGTCCCTCAAATAAGACTTCATTCCAATTAATGAATTCAGCTTTGAATTACCTGCAAACAGATCTATATTACCAAATACAAATGAGTTTTAGTGGGTTGGAATTATAATGATTTAATGATAAATTACAAATTTTATTTCTGAAGTATTATCTCTGTACATTGTGGTTCATTCTTAAAGTATTCGTAATCACCCGTCGTTTCTCAATCCCTGCAGCCTTGCTGACAGCTTCAGCTACACATTTTGGTGGGATTATATCATTCTCATCAATTATTAGTGGCATATTTGAATTATCATTTCGTAGTAAACAAATATTATGTCAAACACAGCAGGCAATAATATATCTTGCCATGAGGTCAGCTCTAGCTATAGCTAAAGGATCCAAAAGACTTTAGAAACGCCCCTTCAATAAGCCAATAGTACGTTCTACCACCATACGAGCTGAAGATAATTGGTAATTGAAATTTCGCTGACGAGCTGAAAGGTGCCCATTGTCTTTATATGGCACAAGTACGTACTTCTCGATAGCATATGCGGCATCTCCTATTATGTGGCTATCATTGGGAAAGTTCGCATCATTATTGCAAATTCCATCAGCCTCAGATAGCCGCAAGACTCGTTGATCATGATCCAGGATGATCAGCATAGCAATGCGTGAACCTCATGCGACTATCACAAATTCCTTGCAATTGGATTGCAAAACGACCTTTGCGATTGATGTACGCCTCGGGATCTACCTTGGGAGCATATATAGGAATGTGGGTACCATCAATAGCACCAACAATGTGAGGAAAAGCCCGATTTTTCCTCGAATTCACCCGAAATTACCTCAGGTGTTTCTGGCCAGTGAACGAACTTCTGTGCGCTGCTATATAAAGCATCTGTCACCCTCTTGACAGCACGAACCGCAGTTGCTCGCCCAATGTCAAATCTTTCACAGACTGATCTGCAAAACAATACATAATTGAAAAAGCGATCATAATTTTGCTGATCATAGGTTTTTACCTGTACGAGTCTGGCGTTGAGATAACCCAGAGAGCAACTAAAAATTGTTTTGATGCATCAATTCGTGGCTGTCCTCTTCCGTATTTTGGAGATTTCAGTAAGTGTTTGATCTCATCCAATACAAACTGTGCTGTTGCTCTTGGCATTTGAAAATGTGCTTGAAATTCATCATCGGAACATTCATCGATGACTGTCCTACTGTTGTTTAGAACTCTGGGCCTCAAAACGCGAGAGCCACGAACAAAGAAGCCTAGCAATTCTTTTTCACTATCAGACGAACTATCAGAGGAATCAAATAGATTCAGTACAGTACGAAGAGCCGATACTACGCATTGATTCGACAGTTCAATTTATTTTCGCATGTAGACAATGGTAGACATACATCAACATGCTTTCAGAAAACAATTAACATCAAGACATTGGTTGAGACGCTTAAATAATCGTTCCATTAATTAATTACGTTAGAGGCGCTTTGAGCGCTGTAGTGTTAACAATATAGCAATATATTCGTGGCGCCACCTACCTCTTGGGCCAGCTCAGCTCGGCGGACAGCTGCATAATAATGACCGCTAAGGAAATCGACATTTGACCAATCTAAAAACAATTTTCCAGCTCTATTTTCGCATGAAACGAACATGTTTTTGGACGTATGTGTTCGGAATTGAATTAGAATCGGCGCTCTCCATTTTATATTTCCGTCTTCGACGCCTGAGTTCGGATAATAATCGGAATGTGTCACCCCGCCCCTTATTTCGACAGAAAGGTGGGCGACTAGAGATTGCTCTCAAACTAATAATTTCGATTTTTTTGTGAATTTGTAATAAGCATATACCGATATCAGGTACACTTACAGGTTTGCTGCCCAGAAATTACAAAATATATATGAGTGGATCTCACCGATTCAAACTGCATCATTTATCTAAAATTCGTCAATTATCAACTTCAATTAAATATATCAAGTTATTAATATGTAGACTCCAAATAAATTGGAAAACATTAAAGTATTCACCTTCGGGTAGTTTAGCGTAGTGGATAGAGCGTGCGACCAGTAATGCGAACGGGCGTGAGTTCAAATCTCGGGGCAAACATAAATCGGCGGTGTTTTCAGTAGCAAAATGAAAATGCGTTTTCATCTATACACATAGGGTACGTTCTCTAGATGGTGACTTATACGTTAAAATGTATGAAATTTGTTTTTTTTTTTTATCACCGAACCTTGAAATGGTTCTATTCAATAGAAAAATTCAACGTAAATATAATAATCGTCACAGCAGACTGTTGCAATTCGAATACCGAGATGCTGACACACACAATATCCAAGAATGCACTAACGCGGTATAGCGAAGCAACACCTCTTCTATGTGGCGAAATACATAGGAATGCACGGACGGAGTACTGACCTCCTAAATAATCATTAAAAGGCAGGCAGACGACGCGCCCGGCGTCAGAAGTGGAATTCAACAGCTGTAGGCAACGACAGAACGAGGATCCGAGGACATACGGAACATGAGTCGAACAACTTACTGCACAGGTAATCGAATTAACGATGAGAGAAGCTATAGTCAAAGATTCAAGGTCTACGTTGGAACGCCAAATTCGTAAGCAAGCTGTTAATATATTCGTACGAGGGTTAAATGACAGACTGAAAGTATGAGTCAAGAGTCAACAATGTGAGAAACTCAGGGAAGCAATATCCACTGCGATAGAAGAGGAACGCGATCTAGATTCTATTCGTGGTCCAGACCAAGGACAACAGCGACCAAGGAACAAGGAAGGTACCACTGGAGCTTGATACAACTGCGGGAAGCTAAGACATACAGCACGCGACTGTCGATCAGGAAACACCGATGTACAGAATCGACAACGATTACCGGCACTGAGTAAATTCGTAAGAAGGGTTGAGGTAATATGTCATTATTATAAAGAACCAAGACGTTCAATTCGAGATTGCAGAAAACGCTTCGCCAGTGAGAACAGAAAACGTTCAGAAGATAATCAGAGACATCCTAGGGAAACAGGATGTGCGCGAACAGGTCCGTCCAGAGACGCTGACAGGCGAGATGACGAGACTTCGGGAAACTAGGAGCAGGCGTTGCGGACAAGCGACCGTATCGCGGCGTACCAGTGAATTGCCTAGTAAATGGAGCCAGACAGAAGAATCACGCAACGATCAAGGTAGACGAATTCAAGATGAGACACGGTACCATGTTATTAGATTCAGAAGCTAAGGTAAGCTTAGTAAAAGTTGGAAAAATTGACGGCGAAATGATGGCTAAAGACGGTGTGATCACGCTCAGACGAATATGCGGGACACCGGTTATGACCTTGTGTGAGATCAGGTTAAATATAACGGTTGGTGATAGGCACATATCGCTCCCTTGTTACGCCGTCGAAGACGATTTTCCACTAGAAGCAGACGGTCTCTTAGGAGGCGATTTCCTCGAAAAGCATGACGTCGAGCTTAGTTCTGGAAAATATGCGGAGTTGTACGGGACAATTTGGAGCTTGGGAGCCACAGGAGCTCGCATTTCACTTGAATCAAGATGGGAGAAGATGATTGACGCAAAGACGATGGATGACGTGGAACGCATTGTTGAAAGGATTGAGTTACACCCAGGAGTATACATGGAGAGTTGCATCACCAACGCAGTCGACGGTAAGTGCAAAGTCAGCATTTTAAACACTAACGATTATGAAGTAGAATTGGCGCGGCCGAGTGTGCGAATCACAGCACTAGGTCAGAAAAACGCTGATACTACGCAAGTTTATGCTTGACGGACAATGGCACTGAGTAACGCGAGCCGAATGCAGCAGCTGAGAGACAACTTACGTACCAGCCACTTGAATCGAGAAGAATAGGAAAGCTCACCGAACGTTTGCAAAAGATTTTACGATGTATTTCATTTGGAGGAAGACGATTCAGGTCATACGAACACAGCTACTTACAAGATTACAACGAAGCCAAACATCGCATCTATAAATGTAAGACCTTACAGGCTGCCGGAGAAACACAAGCAGGAGATGAACGAACAGGTAAACAAAATGCTTGCCGACGGTGTAATCAGGCTAAGCAAGAGCCAATGGAATGCGTCACTGCTAGTGGTACCAAAAAAAGCAGATGCATCGGGACAAACGAAGATAAGAGTTGTAGTAGACTTCCGTAAGGTGAATGATATGAGAGTAGGAGACTCCTTTCCACTGTCTAATATCACCGAAATATTGGACTAGTTGGGTAAGTCAAAATACTTCTCCACGTTAGATTTAGCATCAGGATTTTACCAAATTCCTATCGAAGAGGAAGAGGACAAGTGCAAGACAGCATTTTCCACCCCACACGGTCACTCAATACAATCGCATAACCCTTTGGGTTAAAGAATGCACCCGCTACGTCTCAACGGTTAATGAACACTGTATTTTCAGGAATACAAGGACTTAGATGTTATGTCTATCTCGACGACATTTTCATACATGCTCCTAGTTTGCAGGAACATAACAAACGATTGGAAGAGGTATTAGAACGTCTACGACAGAACTCATTAAAGCTACAACCGGAGAAGTGTGAATTTCTCAGAAAAGAGGTCAACTTTTTTGGACATGTCATTACCGAAGATGGAATGAAAGCAGATTCAGGGAAGATACGAGCAGTAGAAGAATTCCCAACCCTAAAAAATGTAAAAGAGGTTCAAGGATTTCTAGGTTTGGCCGGATACTACAGGCGATTCATACAGAATTTCTCGAGCTTAGCGAAACCTTCAACACAGCTACTGAAGAAGGTAGTAACATTCGAGTGGACATCGCGGGAACAAAAAGCTTTTGAAAACCTGAAAAAGACGTTGACGACAGTACCCATTCTCTAGTATCCAGATCTTTAGCAACCGTTCATTGTGACGACAGACGCATCCGACAAGGCCATCGGAGCAATCGTGTCTCAAGGCAAAGTAGGAAGTGACTTGCCAGTAGCATACGCAAGTAGAACTCTAAATTCGGGAGAAAGCAAATATAGCATCACGGAGAAAGAACTACTGGCAATAATTTGGGCAGTTAATGATTTCAAAACTAATGTATATGGTACCAGATTTAAGATTGTTACACACCACAAGCCACTTACTTGGTTATTCGGAGTCAAGGATCGAGAATCACGACTCATAAGATAGCGACTGAAGCTGGAAGAATACGACTACGAGATCGAGTACAAAGTGAGCAAGGCAAATACTAACGCTGATGCCTTGAGTTCCATGTACGCCGTGACCAGAAGTCAGCAGAAAGAAAAGGCTGTACCGAATGACTTGCAACGGAAATATTCGGAAGAAGAACGACATCGGATTATCTATGAGTACCACGACACACCCATAGGAGCTCACCAAGAAGTGAACTGAACGATCGAAAAAATTCGGTTGAAACACGACTGGCCAGGATTGCAGAAGAACGTCGAAGAACACATCTCAAAATGCGAGAACTGCTAGAACAAACTCAGCAGGAAGACGAAAGCACCCATGGTCATAATCATCACCCCAAATCAACCGTTTGAGCAGCGTGCATTAGACATCGTAGGACCATTGACGGAAACGGAGCAAGGAAACAAATATATTATCACGTTTCAAGCAGCGCCGGCCTTGGGGTAGAGCGAGAGGAGCGTTCGCTCTAGGCGCCAGGTGGCAAGGGGCGCCAAAATGTCAGATGCAGAAAACAATTTCGAGCGAAAAATAAAGGTTTGATGGTGTCTTTTGATTGGCCCGGGGCTGCTTGGCGGGCCGGGGGTAGCTCGGTAGGCGGCAGGGCACACTTGCGTTGTTTGTGTATGTAAATATCCACCACATTCATTACTTTTCGTTTTTATTTATGTAAGTTAGGCTACATGGGTAATAGATTTTATCATTTAGTGACTGATTGAAATTAACACCAAATACTAATTTAATTATATTGTGGTAGGAACTTTGTTCATGTTAAAGAAGCAGGAGTGTAATAATTAGAGCTACTTAATTGAATTTCAATTCAATAAGTGTTGATTTTTGCAAAAGTTGGTAATTATTATTAAGGGCGCCGAAAGACAATTTTGCTCTACCCTGATCAAAGGCTACGACCGGCGCTGGTTTCAAGACTGCCTGACCAAGTACAGCAAGGCGATATATATCCGGAATCAATAAGCTAACTCCGTAGCCAAAGAATTTGCGACCAAGATTGTTTGCGAATTGGGAATACCACAGAGAATACTCACCGATCAAGGTACGAACTTTTTGAGTAACGTTTTCAGAAATACTTGTAAACTGTTGAAGATCGACCAGATCCAGACGACGGCTTATCATCCAGAATCCAATGGAGCCCTGGAACGTTTGCATAGAACATTGGCAGAGTACCTGAGACATTACGTAAAAGAGGAACAGGACAACTGGGACGAATGATTACCATATGCCATGTTTGCATATAACACGACGCCACACACAGCAACGAGGTTTACGTCCTTCGAGCTGGTGTATGGATACTCGGGTGTTTCATTTTTAGGCAATATTTTTTTTGTTCTGTCCTACCTGAAAATCTAATTATTTATAAGAAAAAAAAGAAATATTTCCGTTGGAAAAAAAATTTTGAGTAAATTAGAGGCTTCACTCTTTCAAAAATTCGATTTCCCATATAAATAACACGGGAAAATTTTTTTTCGGCTTCAACTCGATTTTTCGGTATTCAAAGAATTTTTTCGGAAAAAATGAGTATACAGCTTTTGTAGGGCATTAAATATGCTACGAAAAAGTTCCTCTGAGCAAACGCTGTCCGACCAACGGTTTTCGAGTTGTAGAGCTGGAAAGGTTAATGTTAATAATAGCTAACAACAAATTTCCTTTAAACTGAAATTCATTGATCTTACATTGAATATTATCTTACAATAGACGCTATAAGGCTAATACATCATTAATTTTAGGAACTACTTCTTGTATTTAGTCCATAAATATGAATTTTGAGCAATAATTACTATGAAATCATAATGTACTAGCTTTATAGCGTCTATTGTAAGATAATATTCAATGCAAGATCAATAAATTTCAATTCAAAGAAAATTTGTTGTTAGCTATTATTAACATTAACCTTTCCAGCTCTACAACTGGAAAACCGTTGGTTGGACAGCGTTTGCTCAAAGGCACTTTCTTGTAGCAAATTTAATGCCCTACAAAAGCTGTATACTCATTTTCTCTAAGAAAATTCTTTGGAAACCGAAAAATCTAGTTGAAGCCGAAAAAAATTTTTTCCCGTGTTATTTATATGGGAAATCGAATTTTTGAAAGAGTGAAGCCTGTAATTTACTTAGAATTTTTTTTCCAACGGGAATATTTCTTTTTTCTTATGAATAATCAGATTTTCAGGTAGGACAGAGCAAAAAAAAATATTGCCTAAAAATGAAACACCCTAATGGACACGCAGCCGAATTACCAACATCGCTGAAGAAAGATCCGGAGCTAACGTACACTTGCCGAGGTTGATTCTGAGCCGGAAATGAAAATCAGAAAATTTACTAGGCTGATTGTTACTAGGCAAGTAGCTAGACAGTTTACTGCGAAACCAGCAGGAGCTGTCTGCTAGACCGAGTCTGACACCGAGTGACGTCATTCCGAGGTGATCTTTTCGAAACTTAACAGACAGCTCGTGTTTTGCAGCAGACTGTCTAGCTACTTGCCTAGTAAGTATCAGCCCAGTAACTTTTCTGATTTTCACTTCCGGCTCAGGATCAACCTCGGCAAGTGTATATCTATGATGACTATGCGTAAGAGTTATGAGAGAGGCTGAGAGCTAGCAATCTCATAGCTAAAGTATATTGAGTATCACCGACATACCAAGTAAAAAGGGTTCAAGGTTGGGGATCAGGTGCTCCTATACGACGAAACTGTACGCAGAGGGCAATCAAAGAAGCTACTATCTCATTGGATCAGCTCTTACACAATCTGAGAGTCAAATTCAAACGTGAACTGTACCATAAGGGTGGATAGAAAAACTCCAAGAGTGCATGTTAATCGACTGAAGCACTTCATTGAATAGCATTATTTACACTAACCTAGATTGAGAAAACGATTATATATCAAATTGTACACGGTATTTGTGATGTGAACTACTAACCTAGGTATAGCATAATAGGCAAGCGTACGCACGACGACGCAAAACAGCAGATTTAACTGATTTCAGGAGAAAATTTACGGGCTTTTCTTCCAACGGGGAGGGATGTTGCAATTCGAATACCGAGATGCTGACACACACGATATGCAAGAATGTGCTAACGCGGTATAGCGGGGCAACACCTTTTCTATGTGGCGAAATACATAAGAATGCACGGACGCAGCACTGACCTCCCAAATAATCATTAAAAGGCAGCAGACGACGCGCCCGGCGTCAGAACATCAAGGCCGATTGTAGAACGCGTAACCTGTCGTATAATCTATATTCCGAATCAACTATATTTTGAGCATGTAATATAATAAACTTCCTTACTTTTTGTACGACTGAATTCTAATTCTTAATTTGACGACGAATCCTTAAATAAATTGTTAATTGCGAAAAGAATCTCAGGATCCCGATTACAAGACTATTATAGTTATATAAAAGCCGAATTAATTTTGGTGTAACGAACGTATTGCTGTTCAGGTCTCGGAGTCGACTACTGTTTCGACTTTTTTCGCCGTTTTTTTAGAAATTTGACTTTTTTCGACTTTTTCCGTGAAAATTGAGACTTTTCGACTTTTCTCTTAGTTTTTAACATTAAAAAAAATTTTTTTTGCTCTTATTGTCTTGCCAATTTTTTTTTTGTTCAAACTCAAAGTTCTTCTTCAGGTTCTCATTAAAATACCAATATCGTTCTGATACTGAATTCGGGAGATAATACTCCTGTTGGTAAAATTGGATTGTTATTACCACAACATTGCCGCGCGCAGGGTTAGAATACATAGAATAAAACCAAGTGAATGAGTGAAACTGAAACATTGTAGAAACCATCGGCAACCTAACCTCTTTCTCGAACGTCTAAATAATTATCACAGTCATTATTTTCACAGTATATCTGAAAAGACTTCAAAGATCTTGCTTCATAAATCAATAAAAATTAAGCTCTTTAACAATTCGGCCAGGGAGATGAATCAATAAATATATAATTACATGCAGTCTGTGATGGACTTCGTTGAAAATGCAAATGTTAATATGATTTTTGTTTTCAGTTATTTCATATATTCTAAGTAATGGCTTATCAATACCAACTTCGATGTAACCTGACAAAATTTAAAAAATCTGATTAAAATCATTCAACATTTATCACAATACTATTTTTGCCTATGTACACTAGTACTTAGAGTAATTTCATACCCCCAAAATTACCTCGGGTGCAAAAACCTGACGCCAAGCACATTAAAACGTAGTATCTATCAACAAAAATTTGTTAACAAAATATTCGATGAAGTAACATTTGATCTACAAAAGTATTGAAATCAATGGACGTTGCCAAGTACAATTAAATTTGCTCATAATAAATTCATGAATGTGACCTAGTCTTAGTTTTCGATCGGTATTGACATCTCAATATACATAACTTGCGTAACACGTGATAATATGCAACATAAGTACTCATAAGAAAAGATCAGTTAAAATTAAAATTAAGAAAAATTAAGAAGAGCATGCGTTGATAGCTCTGAGAGCAAAAAACGTTTCATGGGGCACGATGACATATTTCACATTTTTTATTTATATTTTGCATTTAATTTCAAATACCTTATTGAATCTTTGGTAACGATATCATCTGCCTACTTATTTTCACAACAATACATTTACAATCATGTATTTTTATAGAATATGGCAGTACTTCGTACATGATATTTCAGCCGCATAACAATTCTTCATCCTTGATAACTAATCGATGGTATATTTTTCCTTATTTGGATAATGCACGTTCATATTTTCTCTGCAAAAGCTGAAGTAAGCTCCTCAACTGATTCATAAGCAGAAAGGTTAACATGTGGATAGGGTTATTTTCATTTAATCACAGCAAACACGAATTTATAGAGTAGCAGGTAACCGTTTGTCATGATAAGTTTGTTCATTACGGAACGGAAAAGTCACTAGATTTAGTCACCAGATTCCGCGTTCCGCGATTTCGTTTGTACTCCGTCTGAATGCGGGAACATTTGAATATTTGAATCGACTGTGGGTTAGTGAGGTCGTTTTGTTTTTGTTTTCAATTTGTTGACAGTTTGTTTTCTATAATTAAAAAATGAGTAACCTGAAAATTCGTCCGGTAAGTTCTATATAATATTTATTCACTCTTTATCGTCACTTTCAAACGTAATATTTGCGTCGCGGTCATAGAGCATTCAGTGAAATTTGTATACTTTCTATAACCATATATATTGTGTACATGTATATAGCAATCTAAGTGTGGTTATTGCGGCTGGATTGTATTTGGATCCCGTCTGCAAGCCCACGGCTGCTTCGGCGAATATAATGAGGAAGAGGACGTTATCGTTATAGTCGACGATAACGGCATAATTACCATGAATATGTTTATTGACTTTCTAATGGCAAATAAGATACGATTAAAACGACAACAAGTTTTCATATAGCGTTTATTACATTTGCAGGGAGCATATCGTCAGATCGTTCATCCGCAAAGCACTTGAGCGTTTCCTTACGAGAAAGAGGAGTATGGATGGATTCCGACGACGAACAATTGATAAATATTGTTGAGTTGAAAGTAGGACTCTGGGACCATAGGATACACGCCAGTCAGCGGACTAGTTTAAAAAAAGATGCATTGTGGTCCGAAGTTTGTAACATGCTTGGCGGTACGTTTGTGATTTTCTGATTGATCGATACAGACGTATATCTGCATAGATTACTCCGCACAATGATATATGCAACACATTTAATAATAATTCGTATGAATTGCAGGCGAGATAACTATAAATGCAGTCAAGAAACGATGGCAGTACATGAGGGACAGTTACATGAAGGCACGTAAACGCATGAATTTGTACGTACCTAGCGGATCTGACGCGGCCGATGGACACCCATCACAAAGCGGTTTCAGATTTTACAATCGAATGCAGTTTTTAGGAGACTTGATGATACCCGAACCGTGAGTATTTCATTCTCTTATGTAAATTAATATATACTAATACATGTACAAGCGGGGTTTGCCATGAATTATTACGAAATTGAAGCATCGTGTCGCTTAGGGACATCAAACTTTATTGAACATTTAATAATTTGCAATTACATTTTTCGAATTGCTGGATACCTATATAAAAATGTTAATAATTATGTTACCAATTGACGCGTTGATTCGTCGGTATCGTATTGATTTTATGCAAGTCTTTTTCTTCACTGATAATTATACTATCTTTTAAATTTATGTACGTTTTTTTTTCTTATTTCCACAGTAGCACTAGCTCATTGCCGAATGTACAAGATCAACCGCAAATATCGTCGTTTTCACTGAGTCTCGCTAATGATAATGTTGATGACAACATCGAACCAGCTGAGCATTCGCCTCAAACACATCATACACCACCTGGAAGCGAGATTAATCTCGCAAACATTAACCAGCCTTCAAGATCGACCACCTCGTCAGGATCGTCAGCTGGACCATCCAGGTCGCGTAAACGACGTACGTGTATTGTCACACATGTGTATAACACTTTGATTCTGCACATTCTGGTGTGATATTAATTTTCATCAATTATTTCAGCCTCAGCTGATCATACGTCAGAACTTGAAGCTGAATTTTTAAAATATTTTAAGGAAGCGCAACCTTAGCGCGATGCTGTGGACGGCTTTCTGGATCAACTCGGAGAAATATTAAGAAAATTGCCATATGTTGAGCGAAGAAATTTTCAGCTGCGGATTTTGATGCAGGCAGCCGAAGAGGAGGACAAATTAACTGAATAAAAAATCTTTGGAACATTATACTGTTAAATTTTCAAAAAATGATTGCCAAATTGTAAATTTTTAGTTGTTTCAATATACGTTGTTTTTAATATCTTTTATTAAAAATCTTTTTATCATCGAATTTTTAAATTTGACAGAAAATCGTTTATTTAAATAAAAATGTGCGTTAAATTAGTATACCTATATGTTGTTGTCAATATCTTTTATTCGAGATAATTTAGAAATCATTATTCAGGACTCTCTCCCATTGCCATGTCAACGTATTGACATGCTCGAAGTAGTGAGCGTAAGCATCTCTGGTACTTACAGCCGAGCGACCGGTATTTTGAATATCAGGGTTAGTGTTATTCTCTGCAAATACGGTGGTATGTAGGTGATCGCGATCCTGACGGCTCAACATGCAGTAATGTCTGTCTTGAGGGGCAGGCAGTTGCAGTTCTTTGATTACAAAATTGTGTAAAGCAGTAGCGGCTTTGATGATTTTGTTTGCCGTCGAAGTAGACGCAATAATGTTCGTGCGGAATGTTCTCCACTTCGCGGACAATATCCCGAATGCGCTTTTGACTACTCTTCTCGCTCGACTCAATCTGTAGTTGAATATCTTTTTTGTCATGTTCAAATTTCCAGAACGAGGGTACGGTCTCATCATGTATCCCGATAAGGGAAATGCTTCGTCACCTACTAACACGTAGGGGTATTTTGTATTGCTGTCGTCCAAACGTCTTGGTGCAGGCACTTCCAACGAGTTTGTTTCAAATAAGCTGGCAATGCCACTGCTGGTGAATACCCCTGAATCGCTCTGCCTTCCACCTGCTCCAATATTAACTATTGTGAAACAAAAGTTAGCGTCTGCGACAGCAAGTAGATTTATGCTGTAACCCATATTGTAGCTGACCAAGACGTTTTGGATACAGCATCATAAAACACCCTTGCATTATTTGACTTACGCGTTTTTTTTTTGTTTCGAAGTACAATATTCTCAGTTATTATACAACGCAATTTATGTGAATAAAACAGAAGCCTATAATCATTACTACACACGTTTAGTATTAATAAATTCCGTGAAAATAGAAAATGGAGCTTGAAAAACTGCTATTAATGATGATGAGTTTGCTGAAGAAATCAGTCAATGCTCCGGCCCGTCAGCGAGAAATAACTCATCATAGTGTTATAGGATTCAAGATTTCAACTTGGTGCAAAAAAGAAGATGTTTACAGAGTAAAATGTTTGATACAATAAAAGTTTCTCACACGCTTCCAAGGGATTTTGGGATATCATTCAATATTCTACTTCAACATCACATTGCAAAAATGCAAGCACGCAACTTGTCGATGAACAATTAAAAATCCAAATAAATGCTCCAACAGATTCTTCCATTCCTCGAAAGCAAGTTGAATTAGTGACCAAAAGAGATTTATCCACGAAGGCTGAAATACTTTCTGCAATAAAAAATGTGCATTCCAATATGTGTGCTGCATCTTGTGATGGTTTACCATCGACCGCGGATCTCACACGTCTAGCCTCAATCTGACGCCGTCTGGATTTCCCGCCGGCTGGTCAGCTTCTGCACCCTAGCGCAACGGCCAACTCACCCGGCTCTGTCAGCTCACCACATCTCCGTCTTTGCCATCTCAATGCTAATTCCATCCGCGGCCACATTGATTTACTGCGCTATCACTTCTCTTCTTGCTCTTCTCAACTCATTGCCGTTAGTGAATCATGGCTGCATGCACAAGTTTCAGATGCCTCGGTCTCGTTACCGGGATACTCTATCTTGCGCAATGATCGTGTGGGCAAGATTGGGGGTGGGGTTGCATTGTACGTGCTTCAATCTTTGCGGGCCAAGCTGCTGGCCGTCTCTCCGGGTCCTTACAGTTGCAGTCCGGAGTACCTTTTCGCGGAAATCTGCTCCTCGCGTTCTCCACCATTCCTCATCGCTGTTGTCTACCGTCCGCCAAAGGCAACTAACCTCGCCAGCTTTGAAGCCGACTTTGATCGTCTCAGCGTTGATTATCATCTGTCCGTAATTTTCGGCGACTTCAACGCGAATCAGCTGAGTCAGTCGTATGACGCTGACAATGTTCGTGACTTCTGCTTCTCCCGAGCTCTCTATCTGGTACCCTTCTCGGCCACGTGTCATACTCATACCTCTGATACGCTGCTAGACCTATGCATCCTTAGTGATCAGAGCGTGCTTCATTCTTTCGAGCAGTCCTCTGTGCCGTTCATCGCGGGGCACGATCTCATTTCGGTTAATCTCCTGATTTCGGCTCCTCCATCGCCCTGCAAGACCGTCAGAACTCGCTCTTTTGTCAACTTTTCGATTGATTCGTTTAATCAGGATCTGGCTGCTCGCGACTGGTCGATGTTTGAGGCTCAGTCCTCTGTTGACGACAGGCTCTCGTGTCTCCAGGACAACAACATCGCGATGCTCGATAAGCATGCCCCCTATGTGACTCGCGTATTTAAACCCAGCAGGCCGCCTTGGATATCTCCGGAGCTTCACGCCCTTGCACGTGCCAGGGACTCACTTTATCATGCTTATAAACGCTCTCGGTCGCAGATCGCTCTTCTACGTTATCGGGAGGCTAGAGATAACTTGTCTAAGCGCATTTCTTCAGCCCGTGCTGCGTTCTTTGCTGATCGGCTCTCTTCCATTCAGGAGCCACGGGTCCTTTGGAGAGAGCTTCGTGATCTTGGTATTGCGCCGGCCCGCGACAACGACTATGGTGGGTTTGCAGTGGATGACCTCAATCGTCATTTTGCGGCAGTCTCCCAGCGTCCCTCGTCTGCAGTGGAAGTTTCCGATTTTCTTGCCACTCTTCCACCTCCTGCTTACAGCGACTCACTGTTTTACTTTCAAGATATCTCTCCTGCCGCGCTCTTGCGAGCTCTTGGTCACTTTACATCACAGTCGCGTGGATTTGATGACCTATCACTTCGTGATATTCAGTTAGCGGTGCCGACCATCTTTCCGTACCTCTTATCTCTCCTCAACCAGTCTCTCTCTGCTGCTGTCTTCCCGGAGGTCTGGAAACAGGCGCGGGTGTTACCATTAGGTAAGGTGAAATCACCTTCCTCGTTTGATCAGGTTCGGCCAATATCTAACCTCTGTTTCCTATCGAAGGTTCTAGAGCGCATTGTCCACGAGCAGATATCTTCATTTCTTGAAAGTCGTCAGCTGCTTGATCCTCGGCAATCTGGCTTCCGTCTCGGCTATAGCACTCAGACTGCTCTTCGAAGGCTCACGGAGGATGTTCGTAAAGGTATTGATGGTCGTTGTTTAACCATCCTTGTCCTGTTCGATTTCTCTAAGGCCTTCGACACCATCCCGCATGCGGTCTTGCTCGGAAAACTTCTCCACCTCAGTTTTTCACAGCACGTCATCCAGTGGATCGCGTCTTACTTGCAGGGTAGGACGCAAGCTGTTGCGTCTCCGGACGGCTGTCTTTCATCTTGGGCTTCTCTCGACCTTGGCGTTCCGCAGGGCTCAGTTTTAGGACCGTTATTGTTCTCGCTGTTTATCAATGACATCTCGGCAGTTCTGAATCACTGTAGTCACTTAGTCTATGCAGATGATCTGCAGGTTTATTATCAGTTCCCGTTTGCCAATTTTGCCGACGCTGTCGCTCGTGTCAATAAGGACGTCCAAGCCGTCCTGGACTGGTCCCGATCTTCATCGCTCCGCCTTAATGTTGCGAAAAC
The DNA here is from genome assembly GCA_963924015.1 of Macrophya annulata. Classification (NCBI taxonomy): domain Eukaryota; kingdom Metazoa; phylum Arthropoda; class Insecta; order Hymenoptera; family Tenthredinidae; genus Macrophya; species Macrophya annulata. The sequence goes on along the minus strand of OZ001257.1, from coordinate 26,903,837 downwards.
GCATGTGATGGTCCTTGGCAGTGGATCTTATGTGTCCAGACTTGAGTTCAGTCTTCTTCCTGCTGTGTATCTGGATGGTCATCCCATTCCTTACTTGGACGCTGTGCGTGATCTTGGTATCGTCCTGGATTCTAAACTTTCTTGGGTAGCTCAGATCAACGCCATATCTAGGCGGGTTCATGGCACTCTCAGACAGCTTTCTGCATCGCGCCGTTTACTGAATCGTAACTTGCGTAGGCTGATGGTGGTTACTTTAGTCTTTCCGCTGTTTGATTACTGCTGTGTGGTCTTTGCTGACCTGTCGGCAGGTCTTGATGCTAAGCTCCAGCGGCTCTTAAACACCTGTGTCCGCTTCGTATGCGGTGTACCTAGGGATGTGCACATTTCCCCATACCGTCGGGAGCTCGGCTGGCTTCGGGTGAAGGATAGGAGGCTATACTTCCTGCTTTCGCAGCTCTACATCGTGCTGCGCTCTGGTCGGCCCGCTTACCTGCGGGAGCTCTTTGTCGATCACGATCCGACTACCGGTCGCCCGTTGCGTACGCCTAGGAGTGCTCTTGCGGTCCCGTGCTCTCGCACCAACGCGTTTTTTAACTCGTTTGCGGTTGCAGGCGTTCGCCATTGGGACTCTCTCCCTTCTGCGCTCAAAGACGCGCCCACGCTCGCTTCGTTTAAGTATGGCTTGTTCGCGCATTTGCTGAGCTCCGAGGACGCTCGTTTTTAGAATCTCGACTCTCGTCTCTCTCCCCCGGCCGTAATCTGTTAGTTGTAAGTTAACTTAGTCTAGCTCTTACTACTTACTTAAGTGCTCTAGTATTGTACTGTCTATCTCTTTTCGCCACAATGCAGGGTTTTATTTATTTTTGTTTTGTAATGCATTGTGGCCCTTGTCTAACAATGTTATAGACATAAATAAATCAATCTATCTATCTATCTATACTCGCAGCTGTTAACTTTTCCCTTGCCGCGAAAAAATTGAGTCATCTAATCACAGATGCCTTAGGACCTAATTTTCAAAATGTTCTAATAGAAGATGTAACTAACGGCAAAGGATTTACTGTTTCTTTTGATGAAGCAACCAACACTGCGAATAAAAAAGAATTACAAATACGTGTGCGGTACTTTTCGGAAACAGGTCACGAGGTAGTAGACAAACATTTACAAACAATTTTTTTGACTACCGCAACGGGACAAATTCTAGCTGACAGCATAACTCAAACTATAGAAGACACCCATCTGTCCATGCGGAAGTTAATTATGATTGACTCAGATGGTCCTCTTGTCAATAAAACGGTTTGGAATCTTTTAAATTCAAAATTAATTAAATCTCGCCGCAAGGGTATACTTAATATCGGCACATGCAATCTACGTTACTCACAACTCGTTTTTAAAAGGACTCGAATTATATGGAACCGATACGACTGATTTTGTGATTGATATATAACACTTTTTTCACTAATGGCCAGCGCGCTGGGGTAATTTTAAGTCTATTCAAAAAAAAATTGGAAACTTCTTCTGCATCGCTTCATAGAACATTCCACAACTCGTTGGTTGACACTAAAAGTATGCATTGAACGTGTTTTGGAACAATGGCGTGCACTGACAGAGTACTTTTCGCACCACATTCCTGGCAATTCAGCCAGTAAGTTACTTTTAACAACTCCCAGATACGTTTCAAAATGTAAATATTTGCGGCAGTCAGACAAGACAAGACAAGCTAGCTCAAATGCACTTCGTTGCCAATAGTGTTACACTATTCGAACAATTTTCTTTTCTATTTCAAAAAGAGGAGCGTCTAATTCACGTGCTCTATGATGAGATCGAGCATCCTAACTCTGGCAGGTCGCATTTGCACTCCCGACAGTGTTAAACTTTTCAAGTACAATGATCTTATTTTGACCGATATTTTATCAGAAATGACAAAAATAGCGGATGGCCAGCCTGCGAAAAACAGACGAAAAACGTGGAGTGTGCCGAGTTGGCTATGACTGAGTGTTAACTTTCATGGTAATCTCTCGATATAATACTCCTATATTGCTAGTAGGGTCTGAAATGAGACTAAGTTTGTACGGTGTCGACGATCATGTTGTCTCTTTTTATCATATTCGAATCAGAGCTTTCTGCGCAAGTCAACATCTGACACTCGCGTAGAACATTTACACGTATAATAATATTTTAAAGGTTAAAATTAAATCGAAAATTCGCTCATACATTTCGTATTATTATTTCATTGGCTAAAAATATTTTATAAACACATTCACGTTCAAACACAAATTATATTTCAATTTTAGGGTTAGATACTTTTAACACCCGCCAATCCGCCATTACTATCGCAGCTGCGCAGAACATGTCAATGGGATGGTGCAGAAGTGAGTTAGAGATATATTCTGGTTCTCTTGGTTCCTGACCCCTCCACTTATAGGAATCAGCAATATAGGAGTATTATACCGTGAGGTTACGGTCGCGGGAAACCACCTACGGTTAGGCAACCCAACAGTCAATTTCCGAAGATTGCCGAAGGTGTAGAGTATTTCTCATTGATGGAGATTTCTATTAGCAGACGACTTAACTGTCATGTTGTTAGTTTAAAAATAATTGTCAGAGCGAAATTGAAGAATCTGATCAGAATAAGGTTAATAAACAAAATTAATCAATAATAATTTGTAAAAAAGTTGTAACAGTCAATGAATGAATTATGGCTGGTTTCAACAACGACGAATAGCTTTCATTCGTAGAATAACTTCAATCGTCGAATAAAAGTCGAAAATTTAGTAAATAGAATTTTATCTAAAAATAGAAGTTATTCGTCGTTGTGAAAACCGGTCATAATTCATTAATTACCTGCTGCAACTTTTCTACAAATTATTATTGATCGATCCTGCATATTAACTTTATTCCAATCAGCTTCTTCAATTTTACTCTGACAATTACTTTCAACCTAACAACCGAACAGTTCAGTCGTCGTCGATTCTGAGAAGGTAATCGAAAATGAAAGATATATTCAAAAAGGTGAGCATTTTTCACAGAAAAAACCTATTTTTTCATACTTATTTTGCAGCGACAAAGATACGATAAAAAAATTGAATATTGCATATCTCGTGAACGGCAGGTCTCAAAGGGATGAGACTTGGGGAACTTTCCAATCTTACAAAATTTCAGGAAAATTAAAATTTTGATATCCTGTTCATTTGTTGATAATTCGTGAACTTGCCCGTGTATTAAATATAGTTACGATTGTATGATAATTTATTTACATTTTTCATCCTTATCCCTTATTAACCCCAACAAAAATTAGGTAACGTTGTATCTTCAAAAAAGTTCGACAAAACTGGCCGGAAAACAAGATTTACAGCTTATATTGAAATTATCGACATTGAATATAATTTAAATTCGTCTAGGGAACATGAATAGAACCGGAACGCCACTTTCGTTAAGGTCTTAAAACCATCGTATTTCCTCATAGAACTTATATGAATTTTTCGAAAATTTAGAATTGTATAGTTTTTGGGATAGCTCAAAAATACTTATAACAGAAATGACGATTACAAACGGTAAAAAATTGCCTGTACTGTGGCATTAACTCATATTGCAATTATCGAGTTAAAATATTATTTTTTAAACCCCTTCGAAAAACGTGAAAAGAATCAGAATCCCGCTCTCATTGACATCCTGACATCATCGTATTTCCTCATAGAAATTGAATGAATTTTTTCAAAATTTAGAATCGTGTAGTTTTTCAGATAACTTGAAAGGTATTAAAAAAGTGACGGTAACAAACAGTAACAAATTACATTTATCCTGGTGGCTTTTGGGGTAAGGACTACCAAATATATTAAAATCAGCAGAATCTGAAGTGATAAGAGTCGCAAGCTTGCTGATTTGGCGTGAAAACACCCAAATATAGTTTTTAATCCATTTTCAAATGTTTTTATTTTTCCGAAAAAAAAAAATTATCTTCTCATTATTGTTTCCATTATTTACTGTTATTTGGGGTTATACATTCATCGAATAAGCTTCGTTTCTGTTGTTTCAAAAATATAAACATTGACATGAATCGATTTTCATTTCAAAGGATTGGTTTTTGTTGTTTTCCAATATGGCGTACCTTTTTGATCAATTTGGGGATTAGAGAGATTATGCTAGAGATAAAAAGTTTTAGAAAACCGTTAGGTTCAAAATTGTGCTAGAACGTAATCACAGAGAAGAATAGTATATTACGTAACAAATGCGGAAAGTTGGTGATCCCATCGCTCGAGTGTGACGTTTGCCGCCCGAGCGTAGCGAGGGTGGCAAGACGCACGAGTGCAGGGATCACCAGTCCGCATTTGTTACGTATGATATTTTTCAACACGAGGTGCGGGAAGGAAAATAAACAATGACGTAACAGCAACGAACTCATTTCAGTTTACAATGAAAATTTGTGACATATTACGGTTCAGTACGGGAAACAATTACTTTCCGCACGCTCCACAGGCATGGAAAAACGTACTTTCCGCATGCTGTGTTGAAAAAATAATTTCGGAAAAAATCGACTATTTCTAATGATTATTATGAAGATTATGAGCTTGTTATTTTTTCAAGCATAGCCTTTATATATCATTATAAATTTCATTCAAATCGGTTCAGCCGTTTTTGAGACAAAAATTATTTTCTGATTTCTTCATTTTTTTTGATTTATTCAATAACCAAAATATATAGACGTCTGAAACTTGCAGGATAAACGTATCTAATTAGTACCAATATACGCGATTCAATATGCTTATCGTCCTATGGCCTTTGAAATTAAAAATAGAGAAAAACCATGAAACTGACTATTGATAAAAATTGTCACTTACCCTCGACGCTTTCGGCTTACTTATGCTTTCGACACACGGGAATCCCGTACACTGCAATAAAAATAACATTTTGTTATTTCAGGCTACGTCCAATCTCATTAGACTCTAATTGTACTAATTTGACGGTGAAGTGTGCAATATGACGATACCCTTGCAATAATATTGATACCTTTTGAAGCACAAGTCTTGGGTCAACACATGAATCAAACAAATTTGGAATTTGGTCATTTTCAGTATAACAATTACAATTGGACATTCTGCAGTTGTAGACGTATTATACTGATGTGGGTTCAGATTTATGTTACAAACTAGATATAATTAATATTCCGGTACCGATTTCTTTTTAGTTCATTAGTATATTTTCACTAGTAGTGACTCTATCGTTCGTGTGCTTCACATTCATACAAGCGAATTTATTAGACCAGACTATCTTAAATTTTCAATGCTCTAATCAAGTTTCAATATTAAAATTTTCTTCAACTGTAAGATTTCCACTCAATTCCAGTAGTGCAATTCACAGAGGACTGAAGAAAACTGGAATCAACATTTTAAATTTCTATCAAGTAAAAATTTCCTCGGCCGGGCCCGGGTACGGGGTTCGGGGTTCGATGCGGAAGTCCAGGTTCGTGGAACACACTGACACCGAGACGATAAAATGTCAACACATAAAATTACACAAATTTCAAGTCAAGATTCCTTCGATCCATCGGTGGTAGAGTTGGTCAAGGCGTCGCAATTCAGATGCGAAGGTTCCGGTTCAAAACCGGGCTGAGGGAATTCTTACTTGATAAAAATTTAGAATGTTCTTTCTAGTTTGTATCGGTCTTCTATGCATTACGCTACTCAAATTGAGTGGGAATCTTACAGTTAAAGCAAACTTTAGTATTGAAACTTTATTATATCATTAAAAATTTGAGTTCCTCTGGTCTGGTAAATTCGCTTGCATGAACATTCGTATTTTCATTCGATTCGTTCATTTGTGTATTTTAAGCAAACATATATATTGAGGGGACTAAGGAGGTTTGAAATTGTGATAAATTCGCTTGCGTTTAATTGTCCATAACAAGATCGGGAGTGAATGTGAAACGTTTTTCTTATACCTAGAGGTGTTGAGTACGACGTTAAAGAGTGAAAAAATTCATCGAATTTCATTTCAAAGTCAATACTATCACATTTTTTAACGGGTACGGAAAGGCTTTCTTGACGAAGCGAGAGGTTTACGGCACGAGCCGAAGGCGAGTACTGTAACGAGTTTTGTCAAAACGCCTTTACGTACACCTAACGAGATTGATTGTGACCAGTTCAAGGCCACGCAAATTTGAAACAAATGCGAATCTAAATGTTAATTCTCATAAGGATGCGCATATGTTTCAAATTTGCGTGGCCTTGAACTGGTCATAATCAATCTCGTCAGGTGTACAAGTAAGGGACTATATTTTTCTTCACCAAAGCCGAAAACAAGCGGCGATTGTGCGATTTTGAGGTTGGAGTGAAGAAAAATCAGTACTCCAACGTATTTAGGTGAAACATGTCAAATGATCCTGTTCTATTACGATTTCAGTCGAACGGATGGAGATTTTTGGAAATTTCAAAGAAAATTTCTTCCCGTATAGTTTCCTCTATAGATTGCACCTAGAGAAGAGAAGATAAAAACATCATTTACAATATGGCGTCCAAGTATTAACAATTTTTGAAATATTCAACTCAATTATTATTGAAGAATAAAAACAACAATTTTTTTCTCCCACATTTCAGATACAATCAATGCTTCATAGTATTTTACAACTTCTATATAAATTTCAAGCTTATATCTTTAGCGGTTCTTCAGATATCGTGGTAGAGAGACTCAAGAATGTAGTTTCGAGAACATGACCTTCAAAGTTTTGGTGAGATATTCATGTTAGAACGATAGTACTTATGCGATTTGAACATTTCCTACATTATAAAATACAGTTTCTGAATCATGTTCATCTTGCGTGGCAGCCGCAGAACGTATGTTTCTCCATTGACGAGCCTGCTTTGTACTTCTGACAGCATTTTTGTCCGTGTCTGCTGAGCGATAATTGTCTGCCGCGCTGGAAATCTTGAAAGCACGCAAGCCCACACGAACATGACGAACATAGCCACCATTGAAAATTACAACTGTAGCATGCGTAGTGATCTCCACGATTTAAGTGCAACTGAAACTCTTTTTTGTCGCAATTTTCCGCGCAATCAAATAAGAACTTTTGTTGACGTTTTGGATAAAATGGCCCACATATCTTTGTAATAATTCTTCTTCGGATAATGTCTTATATGCTGGCTTTATCGCTTTTTGTACATCGACATGAAATGCTGGCTTGTGTTTATACTCTGCTAATGTGCTAGTTGCTCCAGCTTTTTGCCACGTATACTATCAGCTATCCGCTTCAGAGGACCAATGGTCATGCTCGGGATCGGCTGCGCGACTATATCTGCGTTCGACCATTCGTGCGCCACATTACATTTTGTGATTCTCTGACCTCAATATTGCGATTTTTTTAAAAACTAGAACGAAAAAATATTTTTGAAGAATCCCACCGCCGGAATCCGCTAGAAACCGACAAACGATTTTTTGAACATTCCTAGTCTCTCTAATCCTCTTAAGATGACGCTATAAGCCTACTTTACCAGCCAAACAATTAATTAATCCGCGAAAAACTCCGGAACCGTGATCAAAATTGATATAAAATAAATTTTTTTGATGATCAACGAATAATAAGTCGATCCAGCACGCGAAATTCATCGAAATCGGAGAATAGTACATTACAGTACAAGGCTGGAAAGTTGGATTTTTCTAGCCTGTGCAGAGGGTCTTTCTGCGCAGGCCAGAAAATTCAACTTTACAGCCGTGTGCTGTATACTATTTTTCTTCCTCCCCCACTGAAAGTACGTACTTTCAGTGCTGAGAGGAAGAAATAGTGCATTCCTTAACGGGTACGGTGAGGCTTGTTTGAGTTTCGTCAAAAAGCCTTTACGTACAAGTTAGGGACTATATTTTTCTTCACGAAAGCCGAAAACAAGCGGCGAATGTGCGATTTTGAGGTCAGACTGAAGAAAAATTAATTTTTTATGTTCGTCAAGTATGAGCGTGTTACCTATTTCAGTTAATATCAAAGCCTACGTATCAAAATCGCAAAAAAAACAGCATTGTAGCGCCATTCTACATGCAATGCCGAATAAAGCTATCTAAAACTTTTGTTGCTTCACTCAACAATGGAGCCTAGAGTTGTATACCCACAGATGAGCTGTAAATAGTTTGATAAAGAAATTAGTCGCTTGAAGTCAGGAGAAAATGTGTTTTCATTGTAAAACATTTTGGTGTTTCGGTCGGGCCTGACCGGTCATCTTCAAGCTATAATTATACATTTTCCAAAATTAACGAGATTTCTAAGTTAAGCATATGTTACCTGCATTTGAGTCACTTCGCTATGCTAATTAACAATTTGTACCTTGATATGTTCTTAAATCACTAAAAATTTTCCTTGAAGCAATTGTAGTTAGTCAACAATAATGTAAATTTTGAAGACTTACAATAATTGACTATCCCAAACTCTTACGGTGTAAGCACACGGAGGTATCTGGAAAAAGTGAATTTGAATGGTCTTTTCCTGTTCATATCAAATTTAGCAAGATAGATGATAGATGCCAGATCTACGGAGATGACGTTAGTTTGGCGGTATATTTGATTCCAATATACTACTGTAGATGTATGATTTTGTATGTCATATGTTCACATATACGGTGTATATTCGACATACAAGATCTGAGTTATATGTAACAAGTATACTAGAATCAAATATACCACCGAACTGATGTCATCTCTATAGATCCGTGATCTATCATCCATCTTGCTAAATTTGATATGAGCAGGAAAAGAACATTCAAATACACTTCCTCTAGATACCTCCATGCACTAACTCCGTAAGAATTTAAGATAGTCAACTATTGCAAGTCTTCAACATTCACATTATTGTTAACTAATTATAAATAACTTTAAAGAGAAATTGTAATGATTCAAGAACGTCTCAAAGTACAAATTGTTAGTTAGCATAGCGAAGTGACATAGCAAAATATACGGCTAGTGCTGTCGGCAAGTCTTTTGTCTGCCTCGCACTCCAGGGTCGTTCAATAGCTCTGTCTTGCAATCTCTATGTTTCACTATGGGTCACGCGCAGTCATCTGTCGGGAGTTTCAGGAACCGAGGAACGTCGTGTCCCTCAACTGTTGACAATTAACAATTTAGATTATTTAAAACGAATCTGGAATTTTATACATCTCGGCCCCATTGTTGCGTGAATCAACAAAATTTTTGGATGGAAATATTTGGCATGCAGCTTTCCACGTTTTTGACGCGGAGGCTTTGATATCAACCAGAATAAGTAACACGTCCCCACTTGACGACCAAAAAAAAAAATAATTTTACTTCACTTCGATGAATTCCGCGTACTGGATCGATCTTATTCGTCATTAATCATCGAATAAAACCATTGTATATCATTTTTAAGCACCGGTTTGGAGTTTTTTGCGGCTTTTTTTGGCCGGTAAGGTAGGACTATAGCATCCTCTTAACCTACAAATCTTGATCGTTTGAAAAAATTCTTAATTTTAACCCGCACTCGGCCGGGCCCGACCACAACATTGAAATGTCTTAAAAAGTCTGGATGTATTTCATAAGCTTGCCAAACTTAATGAAATTTCAATCCGTGTGAAGTATTGGTTCAAGCAATTTGTTTTGGACTGCGGTTCTGGAAAAAAGTGTATAAAAAATCAAATCTGTTGCATTTTTCTGTTAAAAAGAAAAATTTACAATAAAAATTGTAATAGATTAGGAATGCAAACGATTTGGGTGAATCAGGAGGCGTTATATACACGAAACATCTTCATAATTACCCGTAACTTTTATTCATCAAGGAGTGATTTTTTGACAGTACATGTAATAGAGCCGTACATCTACTACGCAACAATCCATCTCGTAACTGCGCTCTCATTCCCCCATGCGCACACCTATCCTGCGCACATGCACACTCATAACGATATACCACAAAAATGATTGTAGTCAAACGATTTACAATGAAAATCAACAGATAAGTTGATCGTTTAACAAAAACAAAACTAAATCTAATCTTATCCCACCTTTTCGTGATTCAGACAAGTGCGCAGTTGAACTATGTCAGGACGACTTTTAAATTGAAATAATAAAAATAATAAATGAACAAAATAATTAAAAGTTCAAATTGACTGCTTATGGCACAGATTAATTTTATTGTGAAGATAGTATGATCGCTTCAATCGAATATTTCAACAAGTGACGTCTTTTTGAAAATTACAAGTCCAGCTCATTCTGAAACTACGTTAGAGCAAATAACATGAGGCCGCAAGCTGCTATAGCTCAGCGCCTATGAGAGGAAGAAGTATAATCTCGAGTCGATGGGCGCATTAAAACGAATCACTGCTGACTGTGTCACAGCACTCCTTAAATACCTGTTGTGACGTCATCAACTGGATCACGCCACATGCGCGTCACATGTGCGCGTCTAGCTGAGATAAAGTTGTCCAGAAAACAATCTTGCCATGCACGTTACACTGACGACGTTAAAGGCGCATCGTGCGTGCAAAGATGCATCTTTTTTGCTAGTACAACATGTTCGGCACTTGGTACGTGTATAATGCTTCACATTACGCCGTCATGCGTGTAATCACACAATGTTGTGCTCCGCATAGTATCTGCACGTCGTATGAGGCACACTCTGCGAGCGTAATACATCGCATGTGATCTGCACGCCTGTAGGTATAACGCGGTGTTGAGAATATACGGGGTGAGTTTTCTCTGGTATTGAACAAAGAAGGGGCATATCATCGCAAAACTGGAACTGGAATGTCGCTGGCAGGCCTGAAATTAGACAGCTGTAGTTATTTTGAAGATTTCTACGAAGGTTGAAGCTGACTTAGTTGTTTGTAGTATGAAATCGACATTCATCAGACGTAGATAGCTATGAGTTGACTGAAAAATTTATAAATGGTAGGAATTGAAGTATTCCAACAATGATTTTTCAACAGACTGATAAACTTCAGCGATTATTTATTATCCTTTCTCTTTCTCTTAGTTTTCTTGATACTTCATTATGTTACATATATAATAGCACCAATTATAGAAGATACAGACTCGATAAAATAGTCCTTTGTGATACAAGTGCGAGAAAGCGACCATTATACGCAGGCGTGAAGTTGATCACACGAGTCGCATGAGTAACACAGCAGTACGAGCCGAAGGCGAGTTGGTGGTTTTCGCCTCAGCATTATACTTGGTATTCTTGAGGGAATAATACCAGTTTCCTTGCAGTAAGAAAACGTATTCTTACTGCACGAATACTCGCTCAAAAATACTTTGTATTCTGGGAGGACAAATACTTTTTTTCAGTGTACAATTTGTTCGCGATGCGGCTGTACCGGTAGCTGCGGCTGCAGTTGTGCCGGTAGCTTTGGCTGCGGCTGTGCTGGTAGCAGCGGCTGCGGTTGCATCTATAGCTGTGGCTGCAGCTGCACTTCCAGGTGCACGATATTACTGGGGCATTCCACGCCAAATCGACTAACGTCAGACCCTGACCATTTCGGATTTTATCAACTCTTTTTTAAAAAGTCATCTGCAGGTTCAGGACCTCAAAAAAAATTTTGCTGAATTTTTCTTCATAACTGTTATTTATTCATGATTTTTCAACTGGACCTCATTTTAAAATTCTCGAAAAAATCCAAAAAATTGTATAAAACATGAGGATCATTTTAAGTTATTATATAGAGTGATCAGTATGATAGAAGTACTTGATTCAGAATAATTACGATAAGAATTCAGTATTACTCAACTTTTTTTTTCGAATGATATTTTCTATCGGAAAAATCCGTAGCACGTTTGGAAAAACGAAACTAGAAAAATGAGAATTTTTTATGTTCAAAAATATTTAATTTATTTAAAAAATAGAAAATGCTCATTTTTTTTCCAAACATGTGTTACGGGTTTCTCCGATTCAAAATAACATTAATAAAAAAAAGTTAAGAATAACTGAATTTCAATCTAAAATAATCCTCATATTTTATACAATTTTTCCGAAATTTTTCAGAATTTTAAAGTCGGTCAAACGTTGAGTCTGTTACGTACAAACTTGGGGCTTACCTGTGGGACTGGTGCGTGGGAAGTAAATGAAAATGTTCGAGTTTGTTCATGTAATTGGGTTTGACTATATTTGTTGATATCCTGTCCGTATCTTAAGTGTTCAGATGTGCACTGAGTGATAAGGGAACAGTGATCGTTTTGCGGCTCGAACACAGGAGTTTTGGCGAAAAGTTGCAGATGATGTTTTAGTAGAAGCGTCGAGAGTGAAGTCAACGGTAAGAAAGTCGAAATTGAAGGTCGGGAAGGAAGGCCGAAGAAGAAGTGTGTATGGTAGGAAGGTCGACTAAAGACTGTCTTAACAAATATTATAGAGTGATGAGAGTAACTCGGTTGTTATAGCTAAGGTGGGAACGAAAAAGTGTGAATTCAAGCATGGCGTGATTCCCAGAGTTTAGTAGTACAGGAATCACGTAAGGATGAGAGAGTAACTGGGTTGCAGATAAGAGCAGAAAGATAGGCTAAAGGCAGTCACGCTCGTGGGAATAGAAGGATTGTAGGAGAGGAAAGGAGAGATGTTCGGGTGGTGAGACCCAAACGTAACATTCTTACCGATTTTTTCCCATAAAATTATGGAAAAATAAACATTTTAAGAAAAAAAGTCTAAGAAAAAAAAAAAAAAATTACTGAGGAAGTTATGAATTTTTGAAAATGTTGACTTTTTTAATCATGAAAGAAAATATTTAGTGGGGTTTGCAGCTATCGAATTGCCGTTTTACACACTGAAAGAGCATTCAAAAATCTTCACAATGAGACCTTATACGCTCCATTTACCGCTGTTTCAGCGGTTTTATAAGACAGACCGTGTTTTTTTTTTTTTTTTTTTTTATTCCAAATAATGAATATCCCAAATACCTCATTTTTTCAATGCTGAAATCTTCAGCAAAAATCATCGATAAAATGAGGAATACTTTGGCATAATTTGAAGTTATTTCATCACAGCAGTTCGCCCGTTTTACTTCATCAAACTAAAGTAAGAAAAATTTCACGGGAAATTAATTGCTGTTAATTACGTGGATGTCTCGGGAACTAGTGAATTTTTTATTGAATATTGAATGGTGGAAGGTTCGAGTATGGTAAAAAGTTTGCGCATGGTTAGCCTAACGTTCAGCACTGGTTGAAAGCTAGTATTCGACTGGTAAGTAACAGTTTTTCTTTTTCTCTGACCAATTAATAATTCAATTGTGAGCGGAAAATCTCAAAATAACTCAGTCAATTAAACCCGGTCGATCGTATAGGGTCTTAGTATACCCATTCGTCATACTAAGGCTCTCATGAAGTCTCTACTCCTGTGCCTACTGTTTTGAAATGTTCTCACGAGAGACAGGTATACTCTATAGTTAATATTTTATTGGTCTTCCAAGTGATATGGGGGCTCAGTGAGAATAAAATTACCAAAATATCGAGAAAAAAAATTGGATCTTTATAGATGATGGAGCAAGGTGAGTATATTAAAGTAAAAACTCTATTCTTCTAACATCAAAATCGAGGCAAAAATTTTTTTTCGCGTACAATCGGTCTGATTGTCACAATTAACCGTGTATTCATGTGAATCGTCTCACTGCTGCTTGCGATTGGAGGCTCCGCATGCCCAGAAGAACGATTAGCAAATATCGACAATTTAGAAGACGTAAAATTACTTCAACTACAACACATTATACCTGATGCAGAGAAGTTTTGTATAAGTCATCTCCGCAGAAAGATCGACTTATTTCTACACAATAAAAGATCTTGTTTGATCCACTGAAGAAACACCAAACGATTGTAAAACAAAATTGATGATTGTATCCTTCAAGATTTATGAGAAACATAAATCAAGACTAATTCTCGTGTCTGGTCGGAAATTATGCGAAAAATGTGTGTACACACATATCCCAGAATGGTGTGAAGAAAATCCTTCACCAGTATCGACACAAACTCCGAGAGTAGTTCATCGGCAGAATTCTTTAGCTCTCTTGGATTTATAAGTTGTCAAGCTGAAAATCAGGATGCGAGAGAAACCATAGATACCGTTGTCAAGACTCTTCAATTAACTTCCATTGATTCAAGTCAAAGGAATAACAAAGTTAGTGTCACATGTGTGGAATAGGATACAGTATGATCTAGGCGGACGACCCGCCACTAGACTTGACGTCACGGGACTTCACCCCGTTGAGGGTCTCTAGTGGAACCTCACCCCCACCCTTACAAGGGCCACGGACGGATCTGGACGACGGCTACTTAGGGGTAGCGAGGCATTCAGTTCCAAGGACTTAAAGCAGCAACACTTATTCCTCTTTACTCGCACCCTTGTATTCCAGCACATTTTAAATATACTTTATTTCAACCGTAATCCCGGACTTTAAGTATTTCTTACACATGTAACAATATAATTGTTAAACCCTCTCGTATGCTATTCTGTTACAAATTCCCGTTTATAGTTTTCATAATTATTCATTCGAATTCCAGCGATATTTGGAGCAGAAACATGATGCAATCACTGAAGCTATCCAGAAGAAATTCAAAACAGGGGACGATTGAGAAATCATAAAGAAGCAAGACATGGAAGAAGCCTAATACTTTGATGAAATGTTGAGTCAAATGATAGAAACGTTTGACGGTGCTACCAACACTGAAAAATTCCTAATCCTCTTTGTTCTACCAAGGAGTTGGATAGATCATAGGATACGGAATGAGTTTATAACGTTTCGTATCATATTGCTCAATCAGTGAAAGAAGCTGTTTCCGAACGCGGTATACTTACAGTACTCCCGCCTAGATCTGGCAAAACATTAGAGAACACCACAGTGAAATTGATTGTCAGTTCTATATCTCAGATGAAATAAGCAGGATCCAACCAGGAATGAGAGACTTCGTGACTATTCGTCTAAATAGCGAAAAAACTACAGTGAGGAAATACTTTTTTTCAACGATCAGTATAATTGATAGAAAAAATCATTGAAGTTTTTTCTTAGGTTCAGAAACGCCTCATGCTGTACAGTGTGAGTAAAATTCATAAATTTTTCAGTGAGATTATCGAAATTTGCCTCTCTGCGGCCTATACACTGTATTCTCCCCAGTGGGGTTGGTACACACTCTATATAAGTGTGTGTCATTTACCAAAACCTCAAATTAGTGTTGAATGCATTGAATCTGAAAGTTTCAGATGATAGTGGCCTCAAATGGTATAATAAAGACATATTGGGGAGAATGGTCTGCAACGTTTCAACCGAGTCGTGTCTTACAGGTAGGAATGAGAAACTAACAGCCGTTAATAGTTCAATATCACCAATTACATAATAATGTTATATGGTCATATGTCTCATATAAGAGGATGTGAAGATTATCTCGGCGTTTAACCTGTAGTTAATACTATCGAAAAATTGCTCCGAAATAATGGCGTGCGGTCCATTACCTGTAAACAATAGCATAACAAATATATTCTGTAACAATCCAAGATGCTGTTCAGGGCCATTATTGGTCAACAGATCAAATCACTATGCAATTTTCCAGAAACATTTGGTCAATTAATTCAAACCTAAAGTCCCATCGCTGAACAAAATCATCTAATATACGGATGGAGCAGCCAGTCAGCATGAAAATGAAGCAAACTTTCTAAATATTTGTCTTCATGAACATGACTATTGAGCTCACTGGCACTTCTACGCGTCTTACGATGAAAAAGGTCCGTGTGATGGTATGGGTGGAACTTTTAAACGTGCAGTCGTACGAGCCAGTCTTCAACGCCTAAATGTGTCATTGTAATCAAATTACAAATGTCAAAGAACTTTATGATTGAGCGTGAACTAACCTGCCTAATATTACCAGGATTTGCGTATTAACAAATGAAATTTTTGAAACAAAGAAAAAATGTGAAAGGCATTTCATAGACTCGTAGCAGAAGATTTACTATCACTCGACTCGGTTCAATCCGAGGTGATTATTGTTTGGCAAGAGCAATGGTGGGTGGGATTCATCGTGGACAAAGACTATGACTCTGATGAAGTTTCAGTGGATTTAATGGAACCTCACGGCCTTTTTACCTGCTATAAATACTCTCCTGCAAAGAAAATCGTGACTGTACCATTTGAATATGTTTTATGTGAGGTACCTACCATGAAGAAATCAAAATCCAACACATTTACCATCCCTAAACGAGCCGCAAATGCAATCTCCCGTAAATTCCACGATTACCAACTCACGAAAGACCCCTGAAAAATTTATATTTTTCGTATAATTATCTGAATAATAGAAATGTTCTGATACGAATTTCGTATTATTATTTTTAGCAACAAGATCAACCTAATTCCAACTATCCAATTCATCTCATCTCGTATTTGCTAAAAATGTCAAACTAAGCAGTGATTTCGGGTCAAACACCCACTAGACCTTTCCATCATTCAATATTCAATGAAAAATTCACTAATTACCGATAACTTTACGCGATTAACAGCAATTTTCCCATGAAATTTTTTATTTCTTTAGTTTGATGAATTAAAACGAGCAAACTGCTGCGAAGAAATGACTTTAAATTATGACAAAATGTTCCTCATTTCATTGATGATTTTTGTTGAAAATTTCCGATTTTTGAAAAATGACGTTTCTGAGATATTCATTGTTTAAACAAAAACACGTTTTGCCTTATAGAACCGCTGAAACAGCAATAAATGTAGCGTATGAGATCTCATTTCAAAGATTTTTAATGCTCTTTCAGTGTGTAAAACGGCAATTCGTTAGTTGCAAGCCCCGTTCAAATATTGGTGACAATGAATTTTTTTTTCATGATTAAAAAAGTCGAAGTTTTCAAAAAATCATAACTCCCTCAGTTATTTTATTTATAATTTTTTTTTACTTTTTTTCAAAATGTTTATTCTTCCATAAACTTTTAGGAAAAAAATCGGTGTGAAGATTTCAAATATCGACTTTTTTGGGCTTCGGTTATGACGTGGAACTGCTCATATAGAGATTTTGAATCGAGTTCATTTCGGTATTTTGACTATTAGTCCAGGTGAATCAGCTTAAAAAGTGCCTGAAAATGGAAAATGGACATATATTTTTATTTTTGGTTACTTTTTTTTTTATTTTGCTTGGAATCGCTTCATTGTAACATAGAGATAAAGAAACGAACTATTCAATCTTGAAAAGTTGCGCGGGGATGGTCTAATCGATTTTGACCGGCATTTTTATTCTTTCGAATATCTCGGAAACGAAGTTCTCAATCGGATTATATTTTTGGCAAGGGATGAATGACGAGCAATGAGTTCGAGTCAGCATGAAAATTTAAGAATATAAAATTATTATTTATTTTTTGTCGTAAAATGTGGGTGTGTCACTTATGTCGACTTGGATCAGAGTCTACGCATCCTTTTCGCAAAAACGACGGTCAGAGCCCCATTCTATACGGAATTACGAACACACCCATCATAAAACATCTCTTTTTTATGCAGAAATGAGGTCTGATTCTGAAAACTCGCAGTTCGTTGTGTTCGTGATTCCGTATAGAATGGAGCTCTGACCCTCGTTCTTACGAAAACGATGCGTAGACTTAAGCGACATAAGTGACACGCCCACATTTTACGATAAAACAACAAAAATAATAATTTTATTTCGTTGAATTTTCATGCTACCTCGAACTCATTGCTCGTCATGCATCCCCTTCCAAAAGGATAATCCGATTGAGAACTCTGTTTTTATTCGAAATGCGCGAGTTTGCGTGAATTTGGAAAAATTAGGCTGTTTTTTCAATCATTTGTACACCCAGAAAAATAGGTAACTTGTATTCAAATAATTTGACATACTTGAAATGAACATATTAGACGTAAGGAAAATTTCTTCCGATTTCAATGAAAATATGCATAATGGTACATTTCATTCGAATATACGAATATGCATGATCTTCCAAAGACACAGTGGCTATGTGGATAAAATAAATGACCCCCACTCCCTCGCCGAGCTCCCGTTACGGTAAAAGAGAGTGTCATGATGATAATTATTATTTTTTTTTTTTGATTTTTTTTCAATTTATTTTTTTTAATGTACAGTGATGTTCAATGATGGAGTCCCAGCGGTTCACTATTTTTTTGGGCAAAAACTAAAACGAGTTTCCGCTCCCGCGAATTTCATGTGGCTATGCTCGACGAAGCAATAGCTGACAAATGTGGAGAATCCACGACCGCTGCCTCCAGCAGCTGTCATCAAATAACCTGGAATTTCACAGAGTCACTAATGTCTTGATGAAAAGTTGTACCGACGTAATGCCTCACCCTGAATTTTGCGACTGCATGGATGTTATTAATTGTATACGTTAGACCAACGAATGAGATAAAATCTACTACAGGTACTCCAGTGCAAACAAGTCAAAGATCCTCAACGTATATAAAAAAAAATCAAAGCTTGGAATCAGTATAACAATATGAACTGAAAACTAATATTGACTCAAAAATGTAAATGTGTACAAACCACTTCAATAAAATGAAGAAGTATAATTTAGAATCAAATCACTCTACTTGCGTTATTAATTCAAGGAGGCAGCACGATTCCTTGGTTTACACACGGTAAAAAATAGAAAAAAATACAAGTTCTGAATGTCACAAGCTACGAATTTTTCCGTTTGCACTGGAGTACCGTTTTACTTCTATATTGCCGTTATTTTGAGGGATGACGCAGTGAATTTTTTGTAACAAGAATGGCAGCTCGAGCCAGTTTGCAGTTACCTCCTGATCAACAAATAGTTGATGCACAAGAGCTGTATCAATAGGCTTCGAAAAATTTGCCAAATACCACGGTTTAATTTTCCTCTTCAGAGCATTATGAGGCAATGAAACTTGAAAAAAAAATAAAGTATAAAAAAAATACAAGTTATCAATATCACAAGCTACGAATTTTACAGTACTTGTAAGAATGTATCTTGAATAGTGGTGAATTTTTTCAAAAAAATCAAAATGGTCCAGGTTTTGAAAAAAAAATATTTTGGGTTTGAAACTGAAAAAAATAAATGAAAATAAATTTCGATTTTTTTTTCGTATTTTATTAATAGAACTACGAAAAAAACGAAAAAAGGATTCAGTATTTCATTTTGATATCTCTGTTTTTCAAAAAGCTCTGAACATTTACAAAAAAATTGACTGCGTTTGGACGGGTTGGGACAAAAATCTAAAAAAATTCCGAAAGACTGCTTTCAGTAGGTACAAGAGAATGAAAAATTTTCAAGAAAACG
Source organism: Macrophya annulata (assembly GCA_963924015.1). Lineage (NCBI taxonomy): Eukaryota > Metazoa > Arthropoda > Insecta > Hymenoptera > Tenthredinidae > Macrophya > Macrophya annulata. The sequence goes on along the minus strand of OZ001257.1, from coordinate 26,884,624 downwards.
CATCTTTGATAGATACTGTTCGTTACTTATATCATCGTCTTTCTCATCTTTGTATACAAGGTGATTTAAGCCACACCTTCTCAGGACCCCGGCGAAAACTCACCTTGTATAATTTACTGGAAACAACAAGTCGTAAGTTACGGGTGGAGTACACACAAATGCGTATCATGAGAAGTCACTAAATCGAAATCCACTGTGTTCGTATATATTTACACAATTTATTTACGCTTTAAGCACATGGGAACAGATGGATTTATCAGATGAATTCGCAAATATTATCCTATGTACACCCAACGAGGTTGATTCTGATCCTTTCCGGTTTGGACGATTTTCATTTTACGTTGGCAACGGCAGCGTCTCGCAGCGCGCCGCGCCGGAACGGCGTATGAGCAAAGCTCGACCCGTAGCTGTCAAACTGATCTAACCTCAGAATTTAAAACTCCTAGACACTGAAATATAATATTTTAGTGCTCCAAGATTAATGCAATTGTCGAAAAGTGCTATAACTTCGAAGTTCACTTTAGTATGAGATATTTTAATTTAATAAACAATTCAGATGATTGAAAAACAGGGATTCCTTGTAGATTATTCAATTTTATAGAGGGTCACAGCCGAGGAACCTTGAGAAAAGACGCTGAAGCTAACAAATAGCAGATTGCAATGTGGTTTCATAAAGGGACGGTGAAAAGCCCAGCGAATCCAACGGAGTGTTACTGTTGGACTCAGATGGACTCTATTTTATACTCAACGTCTACGCTGTGCGTTAAGACTTCGATAAACGTTGTTTTGTATTCTGCGCTTACGCTGTTCGTAGGACTTTTATAGTCTATTTCATACTCTGCCTTCTGGCAATGTGTTGGACTCCGATAAACTGTACTCAATACTTTACATCTATGCTGTTCGTTTGAGAAGCGCTTCGATAAGCGCAGTTTCATACTCTACGTCTACAAAGTGCGTAGGACTTGGATAAGTTTCTTTCTATATTTTTGTATCATTTAGTCAGAAAAAGATCGTGAGTCAACCTTGTGCGTTGGACTCCAATGCGTGGAATATAAAATAAAATCTATCGAAGTCTACGTAGACGTAGTATATAAAATAAAGTCTATCGAAGTCACATGGATAACGTGAACATAGCCGTGTTTTGACTAGATGATACAAAAGTATAGAATAGAACCTATCGAAGTTCAACGTACTGCGTGGACGCTGAGTGTGAAATAGACTCTATCGAAGTCGAACGAAAAGCTCTAACGTTGAGTATTAAATAGAGTTAGTTGAAGTCAAATGCACAGGGTAGACGTAGAATATAAAATTGAGCTTATCGAAGTCTAACGCACTGTGCGAATGTTGAGTATGAAATAGAGTTCATCGGAGTCCAACGGTAGCACTTCGCTGAATTGTTCAGGCTCTTCACCGTTCCTTTATCAACGCACATTGCAATCTGTTATTCTTCAGCTTCAACGTTTTCTCTCAAGGTTCCTTGGACTGACCCTCTATAAAATTAGAGAATCTACAAGAAATCCCTGTTCTTCAATCATCTGGATTGTTTAATAAATAAATTGATCTCATAGTAAAGTAGACTTCGAAGTTATAGCACTTTTCGACAATTGCATTAATCTTGGAGCACTGAAATATTATATTTCAGTGTTTAGGAGTTTTAAATTCTGAGGTTAGATCAGTCTGACAGCTACGAGTCGAGCTTTGCTCATACGCCGTTCCGGCGCGGCGCGCTGCAAGACGTTGCCGTTGCCAACGCAAAATGAAAATCGTCCAAACCGGAAGGGATCAGAATCAACCTCGTTGGGTGTACACTTGGCGAGGTTGATTCTGAACCGGAAATGAAAATCTGAAAAGTTACTAGGCTGGTAGTTACTAGGCAAGTAGGTAGACAGTCTGCTACGTCAGTTTCGGGTGGCCGCTAAACCAGCTCGAGCTGTCTGCTACATGTCTGCTAGGTTTCAAACAGAGTGACAGATAACCTAACCTCGAAGTGTTACCAAGTGACTCGGTGTTTGTTTGTGATTACCCCAGATATTATATGATCGTCGAGGTTGCTATAAAACAGCCGAGTAGAGCCGAGTATAAAGAGACGAGTAAATCAATAACATAATTAGCTATAGGTAGAATAAAAATAATAAGCATAAGCATAATGACTGAAAATAACAAAACTCCAGAAGTCTCGACTTGATATAGATCTCATGATCTACTAAAACCACTGAAATAATCTGTTATGAGAAAATGCAAAATATAGCAAGTAGAGTAAACTGGAACAGATTATTAATGCAAGATCCTAACATGACGATTGATTTAATTATAAATGAAATGAAAGGTTGCATAGATAAAGCCAGATGAAAGATAATAAAAGTAGAATTAATCAACATTGTTAAAAATATGAAAGATGGGGCTGGCGGAATAGATAATATTAATACTAGGACATTAAAAACATTAGCTGGATATATAAATGAACTACTAACTTATGCTTTCAACTTATGTATCCAACAATCGGTATGGCACGACTCACTAAAAAAATCTGGAGTTCCAATATATAAAGTTAAGGACAGACACAAAGCACAAAACTACAGACCAATTTCTCTTATATCAAATATAGCATTTTTCAACGATATTTTTGGTATATTCAGGACAAGATATCGTGAAAATTGAAAATCGCTCAAGTTTTTAGTGTTCAGATGAACATTGGGGAGATAACGAATATTAATGTCTGTAGAACAATTGCAAACAAGCTATATCCTACACAATATTTACAATAATCTAGCAAACCAGATGCAGATTAGGGAGGGTGTAAAAATAATGGAATTGTGTTTACAAATAATCAGTGGCACACTAAGTTGCTTAAGCGCGATCAAAGGTCGTTGATCACATGGTATCATCATGTAATAACAAAGTCGCGATCTCAAAGTCAAATAAGGTGGTCATTTGATTCAAAAAGCCAACACAGTACAGTAAAGACGTATAACGCAAAGAAGACATCGAAAAACGAAATAAAATAAGATCGACGAAGGTAAGAATAACTTAGAGAAGAATCGACGAATCACGATTCTTTTTTTCGATAAATTACATCAACTTTCATATTTAATTCAATACCTTAATAAAAATAGAAATATGACGCCCGAAGATCGAGGAAAAATTGTGGGGATGTGGCAAGCCGGGATGTCCTGCAGAGCCATATCAGGTAACTCACTTTTTAGTGTAAAGTATTTGAAACATTATTTAGCAGATTGCTCAAATGAACTTTATGGCTTTGGTTACTGCAGACCAAACGGGGATCAACCGATCAACTTGTACCCGATATGTGGCCAAATTTCAAGCGGGTGGTATGGCCGCAGTACGAGACCAGGGGACTGACAATGGTGCGGCTAGAAAGACGACAGATGAACAGGACATTGAGATTCTGGCTAGCGTATTGCAAAATCTGCACAAGCCAGCATCTCTAGTTCCTAATCGTCTAGGACTCAATGTTTCAGACTGGTTAATCCGGAACCGATTGAATGAGGTAGGTTTAAAAAGCCGAATATCAGCAGAAACGATAGACCTAACTGACGCTCATCGTAAACAGCGAGTAAGCTTTGCGTTGCAATGCTTACAGATGACCGTTGAGGATTGGTCTACCGTGATCTTTACTGATGAAAAAGTTTCTTCGTCGGACAAAGATGGTCGGTATAGGGTGTGGAAAGAAGATGGAACGCGCTACGACCCTGAGCATTGTCGACCCTGAGCATTGTCGACCCAGGCACAGCAGTGGACGCGTTACCACACCATTTCATGGGTAGATTGCACTAAGAGGTGTTGATGAGCTAGTTGATGCATGCGAATATATTGAAATCCTGCAAGACTGTGTGATTCCTTCGGTAAGGGCAGTTTATCCCGCAGATGAAATGCCAATTATTCGCATCGTCGAGGACAACAGTCCGGTGCATACAGCAAGTATCGCCCAGCAGTGGTATGCCAACCAGCCAGACGTGATACGTTTCAATTAGCCGGCCAAATCCCCGAACCTAAATCCAATCGAAAATGTTTGGTCGGAAGTGGTCCGGGAATTTGAGCCACGACCCGCTGAAACTGTCCGAGGGCTACGCAATCGAGTCCGTGCATCTTGGGAATCGTTACGAGGGAAGCCAGAATATACAGAGGCTACTGTAGGCTCCATGCCAGAACGCATGCGAAAAGTTCTTGATGCCAATGGTTATACCATAAACTATTAAACATCTTGAGCTTGGAGTGATGGTTGGTGCGCTGGGCTACTCTAACTTTTATGTGTTTTGACTTTTCTTGGTATCGATACCACGCTGCATGTATTGCATTGGTTGTAGTTCCATGTTCTTCTGCTCGAATACACTGCGCTGTTAGATTCAGTGATTGCAGCTGATGGTATTTTATCTGTGTGATGAACAGACACTGCTGATGATCAATGCTATGAATTGCAAAATTGAGATCTATACCTGCATTTGGTTGGTGTGGTAATGAGGAAGCTGTTTGTGGGGAATATCTTTTTCAGTGTCTTGATCGTGAACATCTGTACTCAAAACGAACCAGCGATATCCTTTGGCTCTGAAAAACTTTCTAATTTGTAAAAATCAAGTGCTGACTTTCAAGCTCTTTCGGATTAAACATTCCAATGTTAATAAGTCCCCTGGTAGCACAGTATTTCTCATTATTTTTGGAAAAATTTCTCAATAACTGAAGATTCGAAAAATATGAGACATTATATATAAAAACTCGAATGATCTCTGTAGCTATGCTTATCCCTTGAATTGAAACACTTTGTGACGTTATATTTGAGTGCTAGTTTATCAGTCTTATTACTTTTCCAATTTTCTAATGCTATTACAGAATTTCTTATAAAGTAATGGGAATAATTTGTTCCACCAGAGTCCACCTAATCGTCTATTTTCGGTTCGTGTCTAGTCACTTTATGTTAAGTTGCTTAGTTTATGAAGAAACTGCAATCCTTGCACTACTACTGCTTGCTTTGTATTAATCTCTAGGCACTCTGTGTTAGGTTGCTCGGTTTATGAAGAAAAACTACTGCTTGCGTTATGTTAATCTCTAGTCACTCTAAAATTCTTAACATATGTCTTTTGCTCACGAGCTTGAAAATATACTACTGTTCTTAGCAACTCTTCTTCATACCTTATTATGACTTATAATCTTATGCCTGCAGTATGTGTTAAACCAATTCAATAACTCTTGAATAAAAAACAATCAAAATTGACCTGTTGTATCTATTGGCCTCTTGTTTGCCGATTCCTTCGCTTCCAGTCCGATGATTGTCAGGACTCGATAAGCTACTGTATGCTGCATCAAATAACTTCATCCCGACATAATTTAGGTCCCTCCTTACCGTTTTTACCTCCGACTGCTGCCACCCTCTGAAAGCGGTTAAAGGATCCACAAAGAAGCTTGATTATGAAAAATTGCAGTCGCTTATTTGAATAACATATATATTTTTGAAAGATCAAATTAGCGTGAGATTTCCGATTTTTGTATCATCCTCCGTTTTCCACCGGCTGTTTTATAGCAACCTCGACGATCATATAATTTCTGGGGTAATCACAAATAAACATCGAGTCACTTGGTAACACTTCGAGGTTAGGTTATCTGTCACTCTGTTTGAAACCTAGCAGACATGTAGCAGACAGCTCGAGCTGGTTTAGCGGCCACCCGAAACTGACGTAGCAAACTGTCTACCTACTTGCCTAGTAACTACCAGCCTAGTAACTTTTCAGATTTTCATTTCCGGCTCAGAATCAACCTCGCCAAGTGTTCACCTTGACTGGTCATTAATTTTTTTGTAAAAGAATCCCAACTTTGAAAAAATCCTTTTATTTTATTCAAATAAAGTGAAAATCTGTACCTTGAGGAATGCCCATTTCTGTGGGAGACTCAGAGCGGCCGCCCCGTAAGCCCATACAAAAATCCGGCACTGTGAGCAGCTAAGTCACAGATAATTGAAGCATAAAATTTAATGCGAAAGCAAAAACTGATTTGGCGCTTCTTCACGGAGTGCAGTAGTGAAATATAGAAAATTGTATGGATATGATAGAACATTCAATCGAAACAGAACTTCAATAATCAATATTCTACTCGCTTCAGATGAGATTATAATTTATGAATATGAGTTAATAAAAGTATTGCTTGTTAACAATAATAAACTTGGAACATCATGAAACAATTATGAACGAAAAATATTGGAAACAATTTCAAACGAAATTTCTGGTTCTCGCAACAATGGAAAATTTGTGTAATTCAAGACAGTAGGTGTTTAAAGTATCTTTCTTCAGCGTCTGAGCACCACACAGTTCATTTATTTACGGCGGGATGTATCTTGACTTAAATCTCAAGCGTTATCGTTTGGAATGCTTTTCTGACTTTTCGTTTCAGAGCTTGTACATGATATCTCATGATAACATAAGCCCGTAAAAGTCGATCTGGCGGAACCAGGTCGGGTCATCGGGGATGCTATTCCTGCGAGCCACAGAAACCAATTCACCGACCCTTAAACATGCGATTCAGCACCAGACTTGCTGAAACCTTATGGTCGTTTGGACGGCCAACGGAACGTCATCCAAGAGTACAGAAGAATTTCATACGTGGGCCCATTCATATGACCTAGGAAGATAATGGGTTCTGTGATTTCTTTGACCTGTATTTTGACCCACACATCAACCGACTGTCTTTGCCGAGTGTGACCATCTGCGAGCAAATATCGATTCTAAGTTGGCCAATAATGCACGTTATAACGGTTCACTAATATGTCAATCCGGACGAAAGGTACAGTCATCATTAAACAGTATTCCTTCCAAGAAGATCTCATCTCCAATGTATGTATCAATGAGCCAGTCACAATATTTTAATCTCCGCGGTCTGACTATACCCAGTAATAATTGATGAATTGATACTGCTTCAGTATTTGAAATACTGTTTGTGCTGCCTCTGTGACTGCGTACTAAAGCCTGAATAACAAGCTATTGATAACAGACTAGTGTACTCTATCACGCAGCAACCTCGGTAATCCTGGAAACTAAATTACAAAAATGCTTGTTGCGAACTCAAATGAACACCAAACCATGGTGGCCACTAAAAAAAGTTGGAAAAATTCCTTGACTTTTCCCTGACTTTCCCTGACCAAATTATAAATTTTCCCTGACTAAAATTCAAACTAATAGTGCCAATTCAAGCATCTAATAAATAAAGATTCGAAACATTGGCAATAAAAAACACGGTGATAGAAAATAATCTACAGGTTGCACAGAGATTAATAATAACGGGATTGATCTTTTCCACGCAGATATTGTACATTTACAGTATATATTTTCAACAATTTTTATCATGATTTTTATTACATCAAAATATATTCACCAACACACATGGATACTAACTACCTAGATAGAATATTTTATAAAGGAACTCAAACAGTTTAAAAAGGAACTTTGAAACTTTGGTATAAACATCTTACTCGATTAATATAGACTACAGAATACTGTTCAAAAAAGAATTATCACAGCTTTACAGTTTTTTTGACTACTCTGATCATTTAGTGCTGCTTTTTCTTCTTTTGCACTCTCAATAAGAGCACGCTTTTTCTCCTCGAGTTCCTTCAATTTAACAGCCCGTGCCTTTTTTCCGCTTTTTTTTTTGCTCCATACATTCAATGTTTTGGGAATGCGCATTTCGAGCAGCGTGAATCATTCGCTTTATGACGGTCAATTTTTCAGCGCCGCCAGCAGTGTTGAGGGCATTATACACCTGTCTTTGAGCAATAAGTGATTCACGGAAAACCCCCTTTCAAGATCTGCGTTTCCGTGTGACAATATCAGAACTTTTTTCAGATACATAAAAAGTTCCTGAAGCTCTCCATCAGCCTCCTTGACGACAGATATCCATCGATAGTCCAATCTGTCATCTGTTCTGGAAAATTTCATCATCGTATCCGAAAAAAAAAAAAAAAACTGTTTTTCGCATACTGCCTTGAATTGCCTTTCAACTTTGTCAGCAACAATGCCTGAAAACTGGCGACTTTTGAGCAAAACATTCAATGCAATGCAGAGACGAATGTCGTGAGTAGCAGGCATAATTGTCACTACCGAGTCAAAGCAAGATATGCCTTTGGTAAGAGCAAACGTCAACGGAGATCGTACCTGTAACTTTTCACATACCTTCTACAGGCCCGTACGACACTACTGACAAAATTCCAGAATATCGCGATCATTGAGAAGATCCCGTACTTTCGAAATTACTTCGAGTTGCATAGCCCAGATCTATGCGCTTCGAATCAAGAAGATTCTGTTTTTCTGAAACGTTGATATGTTTTACCGACTTTGCAGCCGTGAAAATTTCTGGCTTTATAAACCTACTCATAATGTTTTTGATCATCTGAGACAATGACTCAAACAATAAAAGGGCTGAGAGCTTGTCGGTCTGAAATTCTGTCAGAAATGGTTCGACTTCAGCAGCCATAGCTTGAAAGAAAGTGAGCTTAGGAATTAGCAGCTTATTATTCAATGCTGACTGTACGGTTTTAAAACTTTTGCTCTGCGGAATCGTTTTTCGGTCTCGCGTGATACCCACAATGTATTTTTTCACATTTGGAACAATAGCAATGGCTCCTTCGGCTCCTGTTGCATTTTCGAGCCAACGAACAGTGCAGGATTTCTTCGAAAATGATTTCGATTCTGAATAAAGCGTATTGTCTCCTCTACGAGCTGGTAAGTTCTTGAAGGTATAGTACACACCAGTAAGAAATTCAGAAACCTCCCATGCAGTAGCTGTCATGCCGGCCTTGAAGGCACCGTTGACATTGTGGAGGCCACAACTGCCGATTTCGACAAGCCGCCGATCCTCGGGGTCTAATGCCAAACTCTCGCTGAGGTCTCGATGGAACTTGAAGTTCACGTGCGGCCCATCCATAGAAGTTTGAAGAAGCTTTTTTAGATCTATATCTGAAAGTGCCGATGTGAACGCCCGAAGCAAATATGCAGCAGTTGTGTGGTTCAAGAACGCAGATTTTAAATATCTGGTCGTGACTTGATCAGTATCTTTTCTCCAAAATCGAACGAAAACATCCATTTGCCCGAGTTAAGATATTCTGTTGAAGAACTCATCAAACCCAACAACAACGTCGGTGCAGTTTTTTAGTAACGGGATTAGCTCACTGTGGAAAAGAGAAGCCAGACCATGCACTAATGTGTATGCTACTTTCGTGCGTTGCATTTTTATTTTACAAGCCATTTGAGAATCTAGGAACATCATTGGAAATAATGTGATGCCTTTAGCTGCACTACGCAAGGAATTATGCGTTTTGATGGTGTGCAGACACCATAGAATTTCCGCCCCTGTCACCTCTTAGCTACAAGAAATGATACTATTCCTCGCTATGATGGTCCACTGACTTCCGGTGCATTCTGCAATATGGAAGAGTCCACATTCGTGTTAAACTACGTGGACACTAGGGCGGATCGAAAATGAACTTTTTTTAAAATCGCAATGGCCTATATGCGGAAAAGACGCATTTTGTCGTCAGAAGTCACTGTGTAAGAGACGAATGGTCTAGCACAACATTTTGAGGTGTCGAGACGCCTTTGAAATTCAAAAAATGCGTTTTTGGTGGGTAATACTCAAGTATTTGAAAATTCACGCCAAAATACAATTTTGATCTTATTTCCACCCAAAATATCCTCAGATTGCAGAAATATCGCCGGCTGCGTTCCGAGCTCCACTCCATAATACTCGAAGTCAAGGCGGAAAAATGGTTCGAGTTTGATTTACAATTTTCCGGAAAACTTGTGGTGATAAAATTTGTTGGACTTAATATTCGTAATCAGTGGGAAAATTCCCTTCGGAAACGTGTATTCAAATTTTGGAATCAAACTGCTGGTCCGTACTGCGTACCCTCAAAAATCACCAAAATCATCTCATTATCGAATTTTCGACTGCCATTTGCTCAAAAATTTGATGCGATAGAATTTTTCAAAATTTGGCTCCGTGATCAGATTAAATAATTCCTCTGGAAAAGTGAGTCCCGATCCCAGGATCAGATTGATTTTCAGATTTGTTGAATAGTATATAATTACCATGCAAACAGAATCGGTATTATGGGGTGGAGCTCCGAGCAGCCGAGAATATTTCTACAATCTGAGAATATTTTGGGAGGAAATAAGATAATAATTGCATTTTGGCAAAAATTTTCGAATACTTGTGTGATACTCACCAAAAACGCATTTTTTGAATTTCAATCGCGTCTCGGCACCTCAAAATGTTGTGCTAGACCATTCATCTCTTACACAGTGACTTTTGACACCAGAATGCAATTTTGAAAAAAGTTCATTTTCGCTCCGCTCTAGTGGACACTGGCTGAGATTCGGTCAAATTCTTGTTAATTATATTCAGTGTTTCATATTTTGTGCTTTCGACATCGAATGACATCGCGTATTATTAGGTTCACCCGGAACTTCCTTAAGCCAGACAGAGAACTCTTCATTCTGCAGTCACTCTTGATTAAACTTAGTCAGTTTCATCGGTCCATCCATTTTTGTATATCATATAAGTATTATATTAGTATAACTCTAAAATGATTTTAAAAAAACTCTTAGTAAAACCTATGAAATTATAATTCCATCCAATCGCCATCGAGAAAAGTGAAATTAAAGAAATCGAAAATGAATATCAATTCGCGTCAAAATTTCCACACTTTATGTAACAAAGTAGTAGTTAACAAGTTTCGAGACGTTATACTTTCAATAATTATTGACGTATATGAGGCATTCCAAGTGAAATCGAGGGGTCGTTTCCCTCAGGTCATCAGATCCTTGCATAAATATTTTTTTCGCATTGATTTCACTTGAAAAAAAGCCTAATTTTTTCGTAAAATTTTCCCGCTACTCCTTCAGGTGGCGCGGCGATCGTTTTTGTTTGACAAATCATAACTGAAGAAACACCATTTTTAAAATTCTGTAATTTCTTCCACACATTCTGATTTATAAATAAGTAATATCTAGCCTAATTAGAAAGTGGGATGCGGTTGCCTCATATTTTTTTCATAATTTTTGTTTCAGTTTCTGGAATAACTAAAAAAATTAATTCCTAATAGTCCTCACAGGAGTGGAAAAAAAAAAATTAAAATAAAACATGTCCTGGAAAATTTTGATATTTTGCATATTTTCCAAAATAAATGAGATAAATCTTTTTTTTTCCAATAAAAAAGATCAATATATTTTGAAAAATATGCAAAATATCCTGGAAAATTTTGATATTTTGCATATTTTCCAAAATAAATGAGATAAATCTTTTTTTTCCAATAAAAAAGATCAATATATTTTGAAAAATATGCAAAATATCAAAAGTTTCCAAGACATGTTTTGTTTTTATTTCGTTTTCGCTCCTGTAAGGACTATTGAAAATTAATTTTTATTTTTTTTTATTTCTGTTTTAGTGTGATGTCCGTACGTCACACAACGAGAATGTTCTTGAGAAATACCGTAAATTGATAGGGGTTCGCTCCCGCTTTACGTACTGGCGCACAACTAAGGATAGTGATAGGCAGGTGATTTAATGATTGAATGTGAAGTAATGTGTATGACTTAGTTTATTGATAACAATAATACGAGTGAAGTGGGTGATTAGTAATGAGGAGTGAAAGAGTAACGCTGAGAGTGAGTGATTAAGAGGTTGATGAATAGTATTGAGATTGGCGATTTAGAGTAAGGATTGGTTTGTAAAGAGAAGTGTTGTGTTGAGTGATTAGGAGTGTAATGTATTGGGTGATTGTTGGGATAGAGGATGTGTGTATGGGAAGATGGTTGACCGAGAAGTGAAGAAGTGAATAATAAGAGGAATAAGGTAAACTAGGGATTTAGGTAAGGTGGGAGGCCACGTGTAGCTGAGGATGCATCAGACCACCGGATGCATACTCAGCAGATTATCCAGTAACGTGGAGGCTAGAGGAAATTATAGATAGGGTGACAGAAAGTGGGTGATAGATGAGGAAGGTGAAGTCTGGACGTAACATTAGAAACTAAAAAAAAAGAAAATTATCAAAAAAATATGAGGCAGCCAATAGATATTACTTATCCCAAGTCTAGGTGGCATTGGAGCTCCCGCCCAGGGCGTTACAGTAGGCCTAGCAGGGGCAAGACAATGGCAGATGGCGGAGGGATGTCATTGATACCCTGGAAGGCGGTATTGCTGCATAATTCCGAATGGCGAAGCCAGATCTTTAATTGGTGAGGGGTGAGCGACCTCCTGTCTCAGGAGCAGTAGGTGCAACGCACTGCCAAGCGTACTTCAAGAACTGATGTTCTTGCAACTACTAACCCAGAGAACCTCAGGTATCCCACCAGGCTTCGTGCTCAGAACCTCCCCTGTTGAGCAGGTCCATTGTCCGGAGCATGAGAGAGAGAGAAGTAAGAAATCATAGGAATTAGGACAAAACTCAGGAATTAAATAGAAAACCTTTGTAATTTGAGCTTGTGGTCACTTCTCGTTTATTGTTTGACTTGGTTATTCGCCAGGTCTATCTATCATTCAAGGAGAAGTCCATTGTCTTTTACGAGGCAATTTACTTGCCTCGTTACAATGCATTATCTAGGTAGATATTCACATGGTTATCCTTGAACTCAAATCATGTCCAAACAATGTAGGTACTGCATTTCTCTTGAAACGGTTTGTGAAGCTCAGAGTTGACACGGATTAGAATAAATCAACTGCAGTTAAGTGTTTGCTTCAAATTTTACTGGATTTTATTATATTGTTCACGGAATTCAGAGGCATTGCCGACACAAACGCTGTAAATAATTCCAGATTCTTTGGGAAGCTACAAAAAATTGAGATTTTATTATTATAGGAATCAAAAATACTTTTGAAAACACAAAAATTTCAGTTATTTCATTTTCATTCTACACTTACCCGTAAAAAGAAATATCCCTATTTTTTATCCACACGCTTTCACAATTTTTAACGCAGCACGATTAAACCATATTTTTTGTTATTATGTATTAGTTTTACGCATATCAATATTAAGTCGCGTGTATTCTATAGTTCAGTGTTTAGTAGTGGTGCTGATACTATGTACGATTTGAGGTTAGTCAGTCGTCGGTCATTATACCCAAAGGACCTCGCACGATTCTTGTGGGGAATGTGTCTCGGCGGATTTGGCTAAGATTTGCTGAAATGCGAGGTAATATTATGTTGATTAAAAGCTCTCATTAGCACAATGTTATTTATCGAACCGTTCGGCCTCCAGAGTGAGTTGAAGGTGAAAAATTTGGGAAAACTGTCAATTCATAATATTTGTATGATCTAACCAACAATTATTTCGAACTCTTTAACTCTATGACGGTATAATTATTGATGACATATCCTGTTTGAAAAGATGCCGTCGCCAAGTCCGATCGAGTAACCTCCACGTGATGCATCCCAGTAAACACATTTACGTAAAATTTACGTCAGGATGACATCATGTTGTATCATGATTTACGTAAGATGTAAGTCACGTATGAGTCATATATGACTCAGTATTTCGTACCTCCTGACGTAAAACTTTTACGTAAAACATAATATGACGTAAATATGACGTCGATTTGACATCATTATGACTGACCTGATTCTCATCATCTGATATAATAATCGTCATTCGTCATTCTGATATAATAATGATATCATAGTGATATCGAGTTTTTTTCCGTAAATCTTACCTCCATGTGACCTCAAATTGACTTCAATGTGATTTAACTGACTTCAAGCTGACATAACAATGACGTCATATTTTTGTTTTTGCTTTCCTCACATATGATCTCAAATTGATCGTACTGTATTTTATCTGACGTCAAATAGACAGAATACAGGTACTCAATTTATAATTTACAAATTAAATATCCCCAATCACATCTGTCAACAGAATTACGTTTTGCGATTTTACAAAAATTTTGCAAAAATTACTCAACAATATTCCATATACATAAAAAATTACATTTCTATCGAAAATCACTTCAAATTTTGAAGTTTCCGCATAAACGACAAAGAATTAAACGATGTTTAAATCATAGTAGGAAACTGTTTATTAATCATCATCAAATTCTACAAAAAAAAAAAACACAATCATACGACTTACTAATTACATAAATGATACATAAAATTATGACTCCAATATGACGTTATAGCATGATGAAAATATGATATAACATGTACGTAACAGTTAAGTCATACGAATGACATCACATCAAAGTTAAGTTTGATGTCAATATGAGGTCATAGTGATGTCATACAACATGACGTTAAATGAAATTCATCAAACATAGTCACTATTATGTCATACCTACGTAAAAAATTTTGGACCTCTGTGTGACCTATATATGACGTCATTTTAAAGTCATGCGTTCACTGGGATATTCTGTCACATTAAAGCCGACGCTATCTTTTCGGACAGGATATATCGTCAATGATTATACCGTGCCAGGGTCGAGAGTTCGAAATAATTATTGATCAGATCATAGAAATATTATGAATTGACAATTGGAGTTGTCCCGAACGTTTCACCTCCAACCCACTCTCGAGGCCGAATGTTTCTGTAAATGGCATTGTGGCAATCAGAACTTTCAATCAACATGATATTTACTCGCATGGCACCGAATCTCAGCCAAGTCCGCCGAGACCCATTTCCTATCAGAATCGTGCGGGGTCTTTACTACAGGATAATACGGGTAAAAACGGATATGGATCTCAAATTTTCAACTATCTCCCTCGGTCAGTGTTGGGCAGCATCCAATTACATTTGTAATTAATTACATTGAAATTACGAATTACAATTGTAATTTGTAATTAGAAGTCAAATCAATTACAAATTATAAATGTAATTGACATCTTTTTTCAAATCAATTACAAATCGCAAATGTAGTTGACACCTTTTTTCGAATCAATTACAAATTACAAATGGAATTCAAATGTTTTTTTGAATCAATTACAAATTACAACTGTAATTAGAATGTTTCTCCGGATCAATTACAAATTATAAATATAGTCGATAGCTTTTTTCGAATCAATTGGTAGCTGAAAAATTGGGTGTACCCTCCCCTTGAGTTTACTAAATTACAATTAATGATAATTCACACTTGTATTTACACATACTCGGAATCATCCATTTATAATCGAATCTAATCGACATTCTCAAAATCACCCATGCGCATTATCGGAATTAGGCATAAATGCCGTTTAAATTGTAATTGATTCCAAAAAAGCTATCAATTACATCTATAATTTGTAATTGATTCGGAAAAACATTTCAATTACTTTTGTTATTTGTAATTGATTCGAAAGAATATTTCAGTTACATTTGTAATTTGTAATTCTTTTGAAAAAAGGTGTCAATTACATTTGTAATCTATGATTGATTTGACTTTCCATTGACAATTACAATTGTAATTTGTAATTTTAAATTAATTAATTAAAAATTCGCCCAACAGTGCTCTCGGCCCGGTTTCGCCGTATCTTTACCCATGGTAGTTCTGATTTCAAGTAGTCTATAGTTCAGTGGCCTATACCACCAAACTAAACTCGACCCTTCAATATCGGACGAAAACGTATCGATATCAGCAATATATCGAAAGACCAGTATCAATACTAGAATATCCACATATCGAGAATTCCATATCGATACTTACAGAATATTGATATTTCTTGCCCATCTTTCAATTTAACCGTTTGACTCAACCATTAGCTTCGGGATTGCAACGACAGAGGCTACGTCCTGGATACCACTGTCGCTATAGTATTTAAATTTTTTACTCGTGTAACCAATTAGGATGGTTGATAAGGGAGCAAATTTCACAGGGTTTGTACGACTTTAAAAGACGAACTTACACCACACTTGTAGAATCACACACACATACACTAGAAATAGATAGATGACGCGATATTACGCAATTAACAAACAATTAGGGTTTTCACATGAACTTTTGACAAATATTGGGTGTCACAAATCCTAATACAGTGCGGCGTCTCAATAGTGCCGGTCATGAGGCTGTAGGAGAGTAATTTTCTAAGAATCTTAGTACCCCCACCAACGGGTACCGCTTGCCTCTAGAAATTGAAAACTTGCTCGCTCAATAGTGCCGCTGTGAAATACATTCTTATTGCTTGTTGTCTGCAGTTAAGTAAAAATAATAGAGCTTCATAATACAGCGAAGAAACGTAAATACAGGAAAGAGTTTACATCAAAAGTAACGCCAGAATTAATAGAGTATACGAACAAATCTATATGTTTTGAAAAATATACTGGACGAACCAAATTTATACCTGTAGATGTTGAAAATATTCCTCTCTTGAAACATATTTCACTAGTTGATTGTTATCGTTTTCATAAAAATAAATTCTGCTCAAATCCAAAAAAGCAGTAAAATTTGTATAAATATAAAAAACAAATCTAACCAAATTATATAAAAGTCAGAGCTGAGCGATGATCGATATAAACCCACCTACTACGTAGGCAGTTAAAACTCTGTTAAATTAATCGTTTACGAAGGCACTATTGAGAGAGTCGGCTTCGATTTCTGAAGCTGAAAACAGCAGCGTTGGCAGTAGGAGTAACGTTTGGACGTGAATGAGGGGAATCGGCACTGTTGAGAGCAGCACTATTGAGAGGCCGCACTGTACACTTGCCGAGGTTGATTCTGGGCCGGAAATGAAAATCTGAGAAGTTACTAGGCTAGTAGTTACTAAGCAAGTAGCTAGACAGTCTACTGAGAAACACGAGCTGTCTGCTAAGTTTCGAAAATATCACCTCGGAATGACGTCACTCGGTGTCAGACTCGGTCTAGCAGACAGCTCCTGCTGGTTTCGCAGTAGAGTGTCTACCTACTTGCCGAGTAACTACCAGCCTAGTAACTTTTCAGATTTTCATTTCCGGCCCAGAATCAACCTCGACAAGTGTACATAAGCTCAATTCAAGACAAAGTTTTATAAAGAAATAATAGATTGAGATTTGATTAGATGAGATTTGAAAAGATACAGGGAGATCATATCCGCCTCGTGGAGACCGATTTTACATAAAACGTGGTTTGACAATCCGTTGAAATTAATGATCTGTTAATTACGGGAACAAGATTCCCGGAAAGAACGAAATTACAATCCAGGAGATTTTGCGTGGCAACTATAATTGATTCTCACAGACATAAACTATCATATCGATTTTCTCGCTAATGGTGATGCCAAATCAATTATACGTTTGGCACACGATGATTTAAGAGAAATAGGTGCTATCTAGCAAGGATAATTCACTGAAATCGAAAATAATCCACTTCTTATTCGCCATGAAATGTGGGCGGGTTACTTATTTTGACAATCATCGAAACCTACGCATCGATGATGCGAATAAACGTATAACAGTGCTCTTATGGTTAGAATACCAAATGCGATTATCTGAAAACATCTTCGATTTAACAATAATAACAAGCTGGCATGTACTCTCGCAATCAGTAATGATCACCGATTCTCAATTACTCAGAAACACATGTCTTCCTACTTTTTGCAACGCTTGAGAGATAGCACAGGGTGCAAAATCTTGTGCTGATGAAACAGCTGTCATGTTGAAGAAAGAGAGTGGGATAGATCTGGCAGCTCTCCGGCGTGCTCAGCTATCCTCTCGGGTGTTGCAGAAAGAAGGAGAACATGTGCTTCCGATTGATTGAGAACGGGTCTTATAGGTTGGGAACGCACGAAATTCGGCAACGCGGCGCTGCTCCTGTCAGAATACGTGTGTACTCCTTCCATGCGTAGTCTGTGTCGTTCTTTTAAATCTTTTTTTTTTTTGGATTCTAAAAATGCACACAGGGTAAGTGCGGAAATTGGCAAATAGAAAGGGACAATCTATAAAGAAATAAAAGAGCTGATAAATTGCAAACTTTGTTTAGAATACGCGAGGGAAATAAGGGCGTCGCATCAACCAAAAGTCTTCAGGAATTGAGGTTAGTTTTATCCTTCTAATTCAATTTTTTTCCTACACCTAAAATCATTTTCTTTATCAACGATATTTCAATTAATAAAACATGATAAATTTATAACCCAATATATCAAAACTTTTTCAAGCTTTATGGATTTTTGAGATGTCTTATACGGAAGCTATTTGAAAGCACCTGCATTTCCTTGTTTGTGACGTTACCACATCTGACGGACATGCGTAGAATCTAGGTTGAATACAATGAATTTTATTTCATATTCTTTTGGCCTAATTTTCTCTTTCACTTGTTCGGTAAGTCACTATTTTCTTCGTGCTAACATTTTTTCCGTAGAACGAACTAAAAGTAACCTCTTTTCTGCAAAAGTACATGTTTTTATTTTCCATTAAGGTGCAATTTACGACTCAGTCCCATCAGAATATTGCTTTTCCATGCAACTGTTCCACATCTGGAACAATTCAAAAATGTTCTGTCGCGCGGTAAAGTTTTTTTTACAAATTTTCGAAGAAAATTTCCGAAAACAATTTTTTTTCACGGAGTTACAAGATTTGCCCGGGAAAAGGTCAAATTTATAAAAAAATTGATAACATGTTTTTCTCGAAAATTTGGTCGGTTACGTCGGGAATTCAAAATACAAATCAAAAGATGAGAGTCCAAGGAATATTCTTGTGAAATTACAGTAAAATGATGTGTTTTTATAAAAAAACGCTCGAGTCACCTTGAGGGGAAACTTCGGTGAAACTTTCATATAAAAGATCTTTTGTTTTTAAAATTGCTAAGAATAATCTAATCAAAAATTATTTCCGGCAAGATGCAGATTATGGTAGTATGAGTGGGTATTGAAAAAAATTTTGAAGGTTGACATTTTTTTTAAAACACGTGCTACCAAGATTTGAATCCTGCTGGAAGGGATTCTTGATTCAATTTTTTATAGCAATTTCAAAAACGAAAAAATCGTTTTCATTGAAATTTCAGTGGAGTCTCCCCTTAAGGTCTTTTATATTTTGTGTAGTCCTGCAAGTTGGCTGTCCCCCCAGAATATGTCACCCTAGACCACAACCTACTCGGTTTATTGATAAGTCTGACGCTGAATTGCAGGCCAATGTTCGCCAGGTCACAAGAGGAACTCGGTATTTTCTAGCATTTATGGACAAGTCAAGATACATGATAGCGATAATGTTGAAGAATTGTGCCGACGGTTTGAAAGAGTTGAAGATATTCAAAAATAGAGCCAAGACGAGACAGGTTTGAAGATGAAGAGATCGAGGAGTGGCAATGTTGAGGACTTTATATCTGAAAATCTTATCGGACAATTTCAGGAATGTGGCATACAAACAACTGAGCGTAGGATACACGCCACAACAAAATGGAATTGCCGAAAAAGGAAATAGAACGCTAGTGAAAATGGCAAGATCGATGTTACTCTGGTGGGATTCATCAACAGAAAAGTGAGCGGAAGCAATAAATACTGCTGTCCACATACGGAACCGGATTTCTACTGGAACACTCGAAAATATCACACCATTTCAAAGCTGGCACAAGCAAAACCTTGTGTAGGTTTTGTACGGATTTCTGGGAATAAGGTCGTAGCTGTGGAAATCCGGCCAGGGCGAGGAAAGTTCGATGCAGAAGGAGAAGAATATACTTTTTTTAGCCATTTAAAAGAGATGAAAGCATATCGTTTATTTAATGACGATACGAACAAAGTTGTAAAGAGAAGAGATGTTCGTTTTCATTAAGAGACGTATTGTGGCAACCCAGAGACCTTTAAGGGGACTAGGAAGGCTCAAAATCTGAAATAATACAATTTTTTTATTTTTATTTATTCTATAAGTACAATCTTTCACGAACATTCTCGCTCAAAGACGAGTGAAAAATTTGCAAAATTGAGTATTCGAGAGTCAAAAATGTAAGGCGGTGCGCGACCGGTGCAGGTAGCCGCACGCGGGTACAGTAAACTACGCCCGCACTTCAAACGCGTTTTTCTCAAAACAACATTTTTGATTAGTTTTGCCACGATAACTCGAGAACGCCTGAAGATATCGCCTTGATTTTTCTTTTTAAATGAATGTAACAACTTCTTCTATGCATTGAAGCGACGTTCGTATAAAAAAATCAATCTTTTTGTACTGATATAATAATAAATGTAGCAAATTTTTTGTATTTTTTAGATTATAAGCCGCCATTCTCCTAATTTTCACGTATATCTAAATTTTTTTGGTTCAATCTGAGGAGGCGAATTCTCTTAATAGAATGCCGTTTCAAAGCTTCGAAAATTTGCATCCGGCGATCTGGAATTGTGGCAAGAAGGGAGCAATGCGGGAGACGCGCGGTTGTCTTCAATGCTCAATATCTCCCATAATTATTAATATTTTTTTTACCAAAACCACTAATATCCATCGAGAAAAATGTGACAAACAACTCAAAAATCAAAAAAAATTCCGTATGTTTTCTCAATTGTTCATACACAACATTCAAATTTCTATCCGATTTTCAACTGCCAAAGTAGAGCTACCCGTTTCGTAAGCGATGATAATGATCATGAACAATAGAACAGACTCAAAAACTTTTTTAACAAATAATGCAAACGATACAAGTTTTTACGACTTCAAGTTTATACGGATAGTCAGGTATATAAAAGGAAAATGCGGGGATGCCAAGACACCAGAAAGCGCACATCTTCGCGATTCGGAGGTAACACCGCTCACCGTACTAGCTTGTGTAGCAAAAAATACAGAGCCATTACGGGGTTTTGGTATACGCGCTGAGACTTGAAAACGCAATTCGTAGTTTCTCCGAAATCACACAACAGATCAGAATGAAACTTTGGGGGTGAATGTCTTCTTTCGGAAGATAGTAGCTAAGTATTTTTTCAAAATTTTGATAGACGTCTCAGGCATGAAGACACTCACACACAGTCTAAACCAGACGTAGACTGAGAGATTTTGGTCTACTTGACAGAGATCAATCCGTCAATGTATAGTAATAGAAGTGCACTGCGCGCAAGTTATGAATCTTCATATTCGATTATTTCAGCAACTACTGGATCTATTTTGATTACTTTTTCTTTTTGATTCTGGCGTAACTGAACCCGCGAAAAGTCATTCTTTACTCGGATTTCAATAATAATCAACAGAAAAGCTGCTGTTGAATTCTTTTTGCTACATATCCTGCTATTAAGATGCAGTGTAAAATAAAATGTGGTTATGACACCTGGAATCCTGGTTCTGAGAACCGTAACGTAGTCTGTGTTGACACCAACGCCATCGTTAGGTTGTAACACAAAATATCTCTGTCTAACGTAAGATTAACTTAGAGCTCACGTAGATTGGTTCGATTTCACTCTTCGATGGTTTTATTTGTTCAGAAGAGTATTCGCATTGGTGACGTTGAATATCCAATTTTCCAAGATCGGGCTTCGGTCGATTCCGATCAACAAATAACGATATAGAATTGCCTATTGACAAATAAAAAATTTTTTGAATGAATTCATGAAAAATACTTACCTGAATAAAATAAGCCGTCGAAAAGTGAAATCGAACCAATCTACAAGATTTTTCATTATTTGAAGGCGATTTGAAATGAAAAATCGATATCTTACCGTTTGTTCATAATTTTGGTATTTTTTTTTTTCAATTGAATTTGTAGGGACATCCTCGGATCACATCTATAATAATCATACGAATACCCATTGTCCTGACTATCCCCTAATAAATTTAACAAAATGTATTGATTTTTGAATAACCAACCTGCTTAAGGAAAAATCTGATCGAAACTTTTTGTAATATAAAAATTTCTTGGATTTCATGATCTTCAATATTTTTGAGATTCAGAGATTTTGGTATAATTTTTGTCAATAATCAGATAATATTCAAGTTTCGTATCGTACATCTCTTTATCGTAACTATCAAATTTTTGTAGCAAATATTTTCTAGAAATACTCATCTTTTTAGACATCTAAGTCTGCAGTGCCTCTACGACCATTTGAAACCCACATTTCAGTTGATCATCTTTCTTCAATCCTGGACTCTTATTTCATACTCATGCACACTGCTTTTCTTGAGTAATGAAAAGTACCATCGGTTTGAATTCGTAACTGACAATAAAAGATAAAAATTGACTAACACGTGGACACCTCACCTCAAAAAGAATTGAATCGTAGCCATGCCTTTTGTCAATGGCAGGCTTCGATCACAATTCAAAAGAATTTTGAAAAAAAAAAAATATCTGTAAAAATGATGATTACCAAAAGTTTAAAAATTCCAAAATCAAATTATTAAAATGGTGAGATGTTGGTGTTAGTGGTGTTCTACAATATTTATGAGGTCAATATAAGGGTGGGCGCACCACGCGGCGGTGCCTTCTTGCAACTTAGCAGTATTATGGCTGTAACTTCCGAAATCCTTCAGATTTTCGGACGCCGATTTTTCTGCAGGTAGACTAGGTCTCCAGCGTTATAGGATAAAATTAAAAAGAAAAGGATGTTTTGAAAATTCCAAGGTGTGTGTACCCCCTTAATGTCTTCTGTGAGACCGCGATCATTTTCTTCTCCGATTTTATTAGAGCTTTCGTAAATGATACATACAAAATCTTTTGCAAGAAGACTCATGGGCCGTGAGGTTACGGGGAAGCCGTTCACCTGATGCAGGCAAACCAACAATCAAATCCCAAAGACTTCCGAAGACATTTATTCATGGCAAATACACTATTAATTTCATTAATGAATAACACTATTCCTCGCCTAGAAGGATAGCGTTACCGGTAAACATTAATGGCAGGTATGGTTTTCTTCGGCTGACCGATTTAAAAAATAATAAGCCATGCAAATTAGATAGTGTGATTGTGCATAATTGGAAAGAAATGGGTCGTATCGATCTCACGATTCAAATCAAACCGCTAGATTTATTATATTTTTACGGCAAACATACTGCACCACAAGGGATGTCTAATTGGCATGAATTTATGAATAAATATCACAGTTTAAACAACGATTTCTTGCTTGTACAATAAGAGTAATTGCTTCACCATTTATTAAAGCACCGCCAAATGATCATACCACCATTTTAACTGCTTTGATTGATACTAGGCACAGAACAAATAAAAATAATCAAATGCACTGTGTCATGTTTGATTTTCCTCTGTACATGAAAGCAAGTGAAATCGTTGCTTTTATTGATCCTGATAATGATCCTCACAATGTACATTGAGTTATTCCTCGTTTAGGGAGTTTTCATCTGGCAATGTCGTTTTTAGTTCCATTGACAATATAATGGCAGGTAGCGGTCTCAAAGAAGCGTTTTGCATTATACCCTGAGGTTATAGGGAAGGGAATCACAGGATGCAGGCAACCCAACAGTCAAAATTTCCGAAGATTGCCGAAGGTACAGAGTATTTGATATTAAGAGGAAATGAAAGTCGATCTAGCCATCTAGCGGATTTCTCACCGTACTCCACACATGGACACATAATCATGAACGTGTATGTATGGATGTGTTCTATCCATGTGTGTAGTATGGTGAGAAATCCGCTAGATGGCTAGATCGACGACTAAACTGTCCGGTTGATAGGTTAATAAAAATTGTCAGAGTGAAATTGAAGATTCTGATCGGAATAAAGTTGATATGCAAGCCATAATTCATTCATTAACTGTTGCAACTTTTCTACAAATTAATATTGATGAATCTTGCCAATTAACTTTATTCCGATCGGATTCTTCAAGTTCACTATAATAATTATTTTTAACCCAACAATATGACAGTTGAGTCGTCTGTTAACAGAAGTTTTCGCGTCCCCCTTCCATTAATGACAATGCCCTGCCTTCGGCAATCTTCGGAAATTTGACTGTTGGGTTGCCTGCATCCTGTGATTCCCTTCCCTATAACCTCACGGTATATGCAGATTTGTCAGCCGATGAAGCTTCAATGGGTTATGCGTTTTCCAGATGTGCAAGAAGTCATCTCTTAGTGCAAGCTGCGCTTCCTACCATGATTTGTAAAAAAATTCAACTCACGAACAATGGAAAAGCGTATTTGAATGAAAGCCTTGAAAAAGTAGGATAAGAAAATTTTGAAAATTTGTTGATGGATCCAATAATAAAAGACATAAAAAAAATTCGTATGTGTTATTGATGACGTAGAAAATATGGGCCCAACCAATCAACTGTGAGTAGGGAAGAATGGGTACAGTTGTAACAATATACTTATAATACTGCGAATATATTTTGATCTATGGTTAGTACAGTCGTATGCTGGTAATATGTGATGCGTGATAGCAAGTCTGAACTAAAAAATACCCGGCATACGTCTGTACTAACTATAGAACAAGATATATAGGATATATTCGCAATGTTACAACTGGCTCATTGTCACAATTCTACCCTACAATATTTTGGAATGATTTGTTCACTCCAAAGATATATTGATACAGAAAGATTTGAAAATTTTGACGCACATCTACAGACAGTAAAATTAATGATACCCTTTTTTTCGCCTCAGGCCATCACTTGGAAGGTGAAGCTTGTCTCCTATTGTCTCAAAATTTTTGACAAACAACTCTTCTGAACATGATTGAAAACCTGTACTGAACCAATTGAGACTGAGTCCGGAACCACCATGAATTCATTTCAAACAAAGCAACAAGACCGACCCGTTTCAGCAGATTTGAAATAGCCAGTATCTTGGCTACATTGTAACACAAATAGCAAAGTAAGTTTATAGTCAGGTAAGGTAGGATGGGTGAAGTTAGGCTAGAAAGTGTCTCACAATATGAATGAAAAGACCATAGTGAGGCTGAAAGCCAATATGATACACCGTAATGAAAATTACAACATAAGAGCTCATGACTTATATTTCACCTCATGGTCAGATGTCAAAAAAGGCATGAGACATCACAAATCAAAATCTTGCAGCATTGCTGTCATTTTATTCGCGCTTGGATTCGTCGACGACAAGTTAGTCGAATCCCGAGTTTGTCGCGGTGTCGAACCGATTGTGATTGATGATTGGTAATCTCGAGGATCTTAAGCTTGTCCATTTGTGCAGTAAACTCAACTTTCACGTTTGCTTAGGCTAATATAATTTTGATCGATGATGCAGATTATTATTACAATTTAATTTAAGACGATTCCATGAACTTTTATGTCGATTGCGTATCTGTGAAAAGACCCATGGCTTGCAGATACGTTGCTAATAATTTCGATATAGTGGGTAAGTGAAAGTTTAATCGATGTAAGTTCATAATTTCGGGAGAGTAGGGTATATCGTACCACTTTGGACGTTTTGATCTGTTAAATTTTATTTTTCAATCAAATAGCTTCGGTCAATTTTTTTTTCGTGTTACGTATTCCTTTACGGACCTCCAAAAAAATCGCTGTTATTTCAATTTGAAGATAACGGTCCGAAAACATTTATTTGCTAAACCTCTGCAAACGGTACGATATAGCCGACTGGTAGGGTAAATCGTACCACCGGTAGGGTAAATCGTACCATCATATATAAATACAGAAAAAACCAATAGTAGCAAATAATTGGACATATAACACAGTAGTACCATTGTATGTAACATGTTTGCGATATCGTATACATCGATATTATATCGTAACATATCATCTGTTTATTATACCAGTATGTATCGCATTATACTCGTTATAACTATATTAAATACTTCAATTATATTATTTTCAACATCAAAAATAACTCATTTCCACTCTGTTTTACACTACTCTGCTTTATAATGCTGTTACTTGAATCTTAGCTGTTTTACAAATTTCACAATACGACCCCCTATTCATATACCAGAGTACGATTTACACAACCAGCAGTGGTACGAATTAGCCGACTGCGCACTATTTTGTTAAAAAATTGCGTACTGGACACATATCAAAAATAACCTGAATGTCAGGGTATGAAAATAATCGGAAAAGATCACGCCCTTATACTTTTATTCATACGATGTATCATTTGGCTTCTTACGAACACAGTAACCTTAGGGCTGACTCGCGAAATCGGCATCAAGTACTAGTAAAACAAATAATTGCACGTAACTTCGACTCAAATTTTCCCAATCGCTCATAACTTCGTGTCAGCGTTTGATGGTCATGAGACTTCGTGTTTCTGTCATCAGTCGTCAACTATTCGTACCAGTATCAAAGATATGAAGGTGGTACGATTTACCCGGTGGTACGATATACTACTCTCCCCTTCGATACATTAATGATGTATTTTCGAGGCACTTTGATTACTTATTTCATATTTAATTTTAGATTTTGATCAGACAGATCAGTTGCTCGGGGCAAATTGATATCCTTGAGCATTCCAACAACTCGACTTACTAGAAATCGGTCGTACCTCTGGGTCATGGATCTCATTCCAACTTTTAAGGTTGTTTTCTGGTATTGAAACATGAATCACCTGCTGTATAACTCTCGTTATTGGGCCATCGTTTTTTAATTTTGCGAAATATACTGTACCGATGAGCATTAAATGACTCTGGCTAATTGTAATTGTATTGAGGTTTGGCGTTGTAAGATTTCACATTACAGTGAATATTTTTACATTAAATTATGTAGTTTTTACACAGCAGATTCTTAAACCTCATCATCCTAGGTATAAAATAACTTCATTTTGTGTGCATTGACACATTATTTCTCGTCTTCTATGAATCATACAGCATCCGTTTGATGAATATAAAAATCTCTTCGCACTCAAAAATGTTGAATATATTGTAGGTCCCAATAATCTCACTGGCAACATACGAAATCTTATCAATCGCCAAGAAATATTAATTTCGTCACAATATTATGGTTATTATTTCAGACGAATATACGTATACCTACACACTGATGCAATGGCATTGTGTAAGGATAATTGAGATTGGTTTGTCCGAATTTTGAAATGAACTCCTGCAAAGAAAACTGTTATCATTCGAACTGGCAATTACTTTTCACTATACTACATGACTCTCCGGTTGGATTCATTTTTGCATATTTTTACAAGCGACAAAAATGCATTCTGCACTCACAGCTGTAGACCCTACATATCTGACAAATGTCGTCCCCTCGTTTCTCAGAACATCGACTGCTCCTTCATTTTATTATGACTAATTAATCAGCTAGACGGACAGACGCGAGCAGACGACGCTCTCATGAGGGCGGCGTTGCATGAGTAAGGTGTACACGATATGCGAGGCACGTCGACCCACGTCGATACGACAATTCATGCAAAAAATTTTAATCAAAATATAATTGGAACTAAGAAACACCCGTAATGGAAAAACAGGCAGTCATACGTATTGAAGAGTGATTGCCAATTCGTAGTAGGAAAGGTTTTTACGCAGCAGTTTGTTTCTATATTAAGTAGTAGCCACATCAAGCATTGTTCTTGCTAGCAACCTAGTACGGTAATTGTTTGTAGCAAAATGCCAGCAATATGCTGTCAACAATTAAAATATGCAAATCAGTTGACAGCATATTGCTGGCATTTTACTACAAACAATTACCGTACTAGGTTGCTAGCAAGAACAATGCTTGATGTGGACGTTAACGACGGTAAAGTTGTTATAATCAATTATAATTCATTAATCTGGCTATCTGGGTATGTAGTTATAGGTATATTCGTCTGAAATGATAACCATAATATTGTGATGAAATTGATATTTTGTGGCACAGGACTTCGTATGCTGTCAGTGAGCTTATTGGGGATGACAATATTTTCAACATTTTCGAGTGAAAAGAGATTTTCTAAATCCATCAAACGAATGCTGTACGACTGATAAAAGACGAGAAACAATATGTTAATATACACAAAATAAAGTAATTTCATACCTAGGATGATAATTATGGAGAATCTGTTGTTCAAAAACTACACAATTCAATGTACAAAAATTCACTCTAATGTGAAATCTAATAACGCCAAGTCTCGAAGAATTATTTCAGGGCAATTGGTCAGACTCATTTAATGCTCATCGGTACAGTATATTTTGCAAACTAAAGGTACCAAGGGCCAATCACGAGAGTTATATAGCAGGTAATTCATATAGTACAAGACCCCGACTAAAATCGACCTTCATCCATCTGTTTTCCAAATGAAAGATATTTTCTATCAAAAATAATATAGGAACAAACAAATTATGAATGGGTTAACAATTACTATCAGGTCCCGGCTACTCTTAATTGAAAATAATCCGATTCACTTTTCTTTCATCACTCCACTCATTTGTTTTTTCAAAAAATTTACCACCAATCGAAAGTAAAGAGCATGAGGAAAAAGAAAAAGTTAGGTAGACTATCTTTTGCTGGTGCCTATTTCCGGGTTGACATGTATAAATAGGTGGGTTAGTAGATAGAGAATCAAATTTAATTTCTTGGTTCAATTTCTTTCTTTCTTTTAGTTACCGTACGATTAACATCAATATCGTTAATTTTTTTCCTCTTGCTTTGACACAATAAACCAGAAAAAAGGGGATCTCTTGTTCAAATTCATTTAAAAGTCCTTTCTGGCAATATTATGTTTCGTTTCAACCACTCACCAATAAATGAATAAATAAATAAACATATAAGTTATGTGATAAGGAATCGCTTGTGTGTCTTATAATTTTCTGGTATGATCCTATTCCTCTGCTTTTGTGACCCCTACCCGAAGATGTTGGGAAAGTACCCTGGGTAGTCCTGTACCCAGGATAGTAACGAGGAGAGAGATAGAAAGGAAAGTTCGCCTCCTGGGTCACTGGTGACGTTAGATTTCCGGTGAACAGGACGCCAAAGGTGTAAAAAAGCCACAATCTGGGCAGTGCCGTCTTTAAAAAATATGAGGCCCAGGGCCAGGATTCTTGCGGGGCCCATGTAAGGACATTGTTTTTCAAGATTTTTGAAATTTTCGAAAAATTCCTCTCTCCAATTTTTCATATCTTTTTTTTGAATAAATATCAAAATTTCTGTAGCTTGTTTACCTATCTAGTCGAGCGGATTTTTTTTCCGCAGCCTCTATATGTATTATTTTGCTCCTATGGAAAATGAATTATTATTTAAATTTTATGAAAAATTTCCTGTTCTACCGTCTACGTGCTGATATAGAACGTTTTTTGTAGAATTGTAGAATTAGATTGCTATGTATAAAAGTGATTTGCTATGTATAAAAGTGATAGTCAGTTTGTGTCAAATGTATGTATCTTTTGAAATTTTACGATGGCGTCAACGTTATGCACGAATTCTTAGTAATATCGTAGACGAACTTGCGTAAATATTTTCCTTTGCTACCAAATTTCGTTTGTAATCAGTCGATTTGTTTGAGTATTATAATATTTTTGATTAAAATCTCTCATCTTATCGAAATAAGTCTGAATTTTTTTCGATTCAAATTTCTCCAACTGATTAAACCCTTTTTATTCTATCTGGATTTTCAAACTCCAAGATTGCATTTATTTTTGAACTCGGATCGTATGTCTCATTCCAGGAGCTCGGGGCCCTAGGCCTACGGGGCCCTGGCCCACTACGGGGCCCTGGCCCCGTAGGCCCTTGGCTAAAGACGGCACTGAATCTGGGTAATTCTGTACTCAGGGCAGTGACGAGGAGGGAGGTAGAAATAAGAGTTCGGCTCCCGGGTCATCGGCGGTGTTGGGTGGCCGCGGTGACCGCGATGCCGTGGGCGAGCCATGATCTGGGTAGATCTGTACCCTTGGAGGCGACGATAAGAGAAATTCGAAGGCGTCATCTCGATCCGCCGCTAGGCCGTGAGTCGAGATGTCTAGAGACCGAAAATGAGAAATTATTATTCCTCGAACCGCCGAAAAGTGAACATCGAGGCAATTCAGGCTCTCGAGTGTTGACGTGCCGAGGCACTAACTGTAGCATGTGTATAGAAACAAAAAGCCGGTGTGACAGAGTATCAAGTCGCGCCACCCAAACGATATGCGGATAAAGCGGGTGTAGTTATAATTCACTGCTATTATACGGTACAAACACTGCGATGAATAAAGTATAAATCGCTCGAAATTTGGTAATCAGTTTCCTCACCCGATTCCCCCTTGTCTCTACCTTTACAGTGGTATTAGTTTGACTAAGTAAAATTGGTCCAAGCTCGTGCTTGACACGCTTCAAAGTTGAATATTTGTGTGACCGAGCGGAGTGCGACAGAGAAGTGCTGAACGTCTTACTCTATGCAATAGCATAGGGGCTTTGCGTGAGTCAGCTACTGAGTGAAAGAAAGTGCGCACTGCGCATACTCTTTTCTGCGTGCCATAGAAGAAGACAACTCTACGGCTGAGAGTATTTTTGGGAGTGAATAATATAAATTCAATTTCTAATATAAAAATGTATAACACAATCATTATATATAAGTAATATGATCTTTCGAATTTTTTGATTTTATAAATAAAACCGAGTGAATAAATCAAAAAGAAAAAATATTTTAGAAGACAATAAAAAATAAATAACACATACATTGTAATAGTAGAAAAATATTTTATCACAAGACTCAGAAGCTATTTCATAAGTACAAAGAGTTATTCAGCATCAGATTCATCAGAAGTTGCAATGTTCTACCAAATTCCGAGGGATTGTCATCATCAAGAGACTCGGTAGAGTCTCGCGCCAAGTACATTAAAAACATTTTTTTTTGTACGTAGCGACTCTACCGAGTCTATATACAGCTGCGGCAATTTTCCGCGGAGTGGGGGGATGAGGTTTTCCCGATTCTACCGTATTTAATGGCATTATGGGGATCTACGAGTTATTTGTGACGATGAGGGTAGAAAAAGCTTTCATTTAAGCCTAACATCAATAGAATCTATGCACGTATAGCTAAGATATGATAATTTGTAATTTCGAGGTGACTCGTTTCACGTTGACAGATTTTCTCTCTTTTCAGCACAATTCTATCGCTCCAGACCATTGCGCATGCGCGCGGATCTGTCAAACTGACAGTTAAAGTCAGTCGGCATGTGAAAGACTCAATTGCACAAAACTCCACAAAGTAATGTTTGATTCAGAACTATTCAAAGAGTAGGAGATGATCATGTTCGAATATGGACCCGATATTTTATAAACAAGAATGAATATTAACCTATGTGATTGATCGTTTACTTACGAGCTCCAGTCTTTGAGGTTATGTGCATACCTATAATAATAACGATAATAACGCTTTTGATAAGTCCGGCTTGCGTTGTAGACACTTTTCGTCAACTTGCTTTCAATTTTAATTTTAATTATTATATCCAATTCTTCGATAAATGTCAACAATCACATCGTGTACAGCACAAGACATCATGCTTCGTGGAGTGCATTGATGTATTTCAGTTCACGAAAATTATACCAGAAGATTCATGAATACTGTGTACAGGGTCAGAACCGAGGAAATAGCACCAGTATAAATTACAATTACCTAACCGAGTTTCATAACAAAGACATAAAAGATGACCATACTCTTATATTTATATATATGTATTCAAATACTGTAAATGAATTTTTATTATCGCAGAATTTCTTCTAACTTATAGGTTCATAGCGTTGTGATCCATAAAAATTCAGCTTTACG
Source organism: Macrophya annulata (assembly GCA_963924015.1). NCBI lineage: Eukaryota > Metazoa > Arthropoda > Insecta > Hymenoptera > Tenthredinidae > Macrophya > Macrophya annulata. Next base: position 26,853,141 of record OZ001257.1, on the reverse strand, counting down.
TAAAATTTCATTGAGCTGTGACAAAAATATTATAATCTTCAAATTGAAGCAACATTATTTTCAGACTCTTCATATAGCGTTACTATTGCGTGTAGTACGTTTAGGCTCAGCCATGCTCAATCTGGAATAAATTCAGATTTCTTTGGATTTATTCTGATCGTTGACTCGTTTCCACTGTATGTTTTCTCTAACTTTTCATTAAGTATGAATTCTGTAGCCTTCGTAGTCTCATTTACTTGACAACCAATTGGTTAGTCGATGAACACTTTACACTTGTGTGATGCTGATTTTCTAAAGTATTTTTACCGCCCACTATCACAAGTAAATGAGAAAACAGAAGATAATATTACTCGATCATATTTCACTAGCATTACTTTATGCTGCTATCAAAACATTACCGTTCTAGGCAGATTATTCATGTCCAGTGACAAAAACAGTTTATGAGAATCTGCAAATAATTTAACTTTTAATGGACTAGTTAGACTAGGTATTAGATTTCAGAGGTGTACTAAGAGCTGCCTCTGAGGAAACGCTCTGAGGAAACATTTTATTGACTCAGTTTTTTCACAGTTCATTAGTACTGTTTTGATAGATAATTCATGATTGTTGAAGATTTTGTGTTCTTCGCTGAGCATAGACTTAGTTCATCGAAGCAACAGTGGTTGTCGTAGGGTACAGCCTGCTGCGTACAGCTTGTTGCATGAAATTTTTTCAAAATTCAAGGTAATATTCTATATGAATCTAATTTAGAGCTAATCAAATAATATTTCATGGATTTAACTTTTAAACAAAAAAATTTTTCATTGTAAGACACTTTCAAATCAATCAAAGATTTCTGTGTCCAATAATTAAATTCATCAATTATTATTGGTTTGGCTCTCAATTACATTCGTATAGAATATTTCCTCCAAATTTGAAAAAATTTCATGCAATGCAGCAACCTGTACTCTACGATAACTACGTTTTCTTCGATGGACTAAAATCTATGATCAGCGAAAAACAAAAAATCTCGAAAAATCATTAACTATGTATCAAAATAGCACTAATCAACTGCAGAAAAAACTGAGTTAAAAAATGTTTCCTCAAAGCGTAGTAGCAGTGATTTGAAAAAAATTATTTTCAAAGTCAGTACACCCCTTTAAGCCAGCGATAAACATCATTTTATCTCTAACATTTAATATAATGAATATTATGAGTAGAAATAATTTTGATTGGTACTAGTTGACTAAGATTCATGAGTAAGCGTGTAGATATCTTCCTTTCGAGACTGCAAATACTATTTGCTATATTATAATTTTCATTTTTATCGATTTATCGCAGTATTTTTCACATGTGGAAATTAACCTTTAGCTAAAATTTCGATTAAATTCAATGAGTTCTAATCAAAATGTTCAATTTTCCAAAGTCATGCAAGATTCATCCTGAAATATTTTCTGCGTACAGTTACAGGGTGATTGACTGTTGCTTCGAAAGATGATCCCCGATATCAAATCCGCAGAGATAATAAAAATGTTCAGCCCATGTGTTGCAAAAAAAAAGGTGGTGCGTTAGCTGGATCCTTCCTGCTTGAAAATGTTTATCTGATAAATCACATAATGTTATGAATTAATTCTGAGTGTAATTTATCACATGATTTGCCTTGTAAATTTGACAAAACATATAAGAAATCACAGAATAAATCATATAAACACGAATCATTGGACATAATATTAAACAAATTACATGATAACTATACGGTTGACCATATGATTTTTGATATAGTATATCTAATGATTCATGCGTATATGATTTATTGTGTGATTCCTTTTATATTTTAACAAATTTACACGATGAATTATATGATAAATTACATACGAAATTCTTTCCCAATATTATATGATTTACCACATGAACATTTTCAGCAGGGTTATTATAGCCGCTATGGTGATTTTCTTGCTCATGTTTACAGATGACATATCAAAGCATATAGCAATGAAGTTGAGGAGCCTAGATTCATCAGATGGTCAATAATCATAGAAGATAAGTGAAATGTGATACAAATAATTAATATTCATAGCTATATCAAGAGTCAACAATTGAGCTTAGAAAATGTGTTTCGTGGTTCCATCTGGGAGGGTAGAGCTCTAGCAATGCAGCATGCGATTATTGAATTGATTGCCATATAAGTACGTCTGAATGAAGAGGTACAAAAAGTGATAGTGCAATATTGCATCATGGTCAGAATATTCAATCCGGCCACTACACCTGCATGTTACGAGAGGGAAATTCTGCTTGGAAACGTGTAGATGATATTATCGCAAAGCAGAAATGGTCGAAAAATGCCCAATATGCATACATATTCTTTGCATGTCAGACCTGATTAATCCTAAAGTTAGCAGTAACTATACCCTTGCTACAATTAAAACCGCCGATGTTGGTTTAAAGCTCAAGCTTGAATAAATATCCAGCTGAACGGTGCAAAAAGTAGTGAAATCCCCCCAAAAACACCTCACGTGTAAAGACCTTGCGCCAAGTACATTAAACCGTAGTAACTATCAACAAAAATTTGTTAACAGAATATTCGAAGAAGTAGCACTCGATCTACAAAAGTATTGAAATCGATGGATGTTGCCAAGTACAATTAAATTTTTTTCCCAATTTATTTTTGAATGTGCCTTAGTATTAGGTTTGGTTGTTACTCACATCTGAATATACATAACATGCGTAACACGTAATGACATGCGACATATGTACACGTAGGAAAAAAATAATCTAAATGAAAATTGGAAAAAACAAAGAAAAAAAAATTTGGAGGTAGTGGTACTTGGCGGGCATTTTTGTACAAATTACAAAAAAATATAAATCGAACTATTTTAATTTTCTTATAACAATTCAAACATCAGCCCGCCAAGTACCACTACCTCCAAATTTTTTTTTTCTTCGTTTTTTCCAATTTTAATTTCGATTATTTTTTTCCTACGTGTACATATGTCGCATGTCATTACGTGTTAGGCATGTTATGTATATTCAGATGTGAGTAACAACCAAACCTAATACTAAGGCACATTCAAAAATAAATTGGGAAAAAAATTTAATTGTACTTGGCAACATCCATCGATTTCAATACTTTTGTAGATCGAGTGCTACTTCTTCGAATATTCTGTTAACAAATTTTTGTTGATAGTTACTACGGTTTAATGTACTTGGCGCAAGGTTTTTTCACGTGAGGTGTTTTTGGGGGGTTATTATTACGGTTCGTTCGCAATCGTAATTTTCAGGACGTAGTTCGACACAACAAGGATCAGATATACAGGGTGTTTTTCCAGAGGCGCTACGGTAACTCCGGTAGCAGACCTGACGCCTAAACGCGAGTCGAGGTGGATGTACCTAAGTGGGTAACTAAGTTTCGCGAAATTATCGGCGTCGCGCTTGTTCCACCACTCGACTAATTTGTAGATAATGGTAGATACCTTCTAGATTTGATCCATGTGATCATGAGCTGTGGAGTTCAATACTTCATGACACTGTCCAAGGACGCGCTTCGCCGTGCTCTTGGCTATAGTACGTCAAACGTTTGATATTGTTAGTAAAAATAAATGTCACATGTGCGAAATGTTATTCGTGCGCTGAAAACTTGATACACAGTGGATTGCAGCTGACTGGCGTTTCAACTGATGAATAAGTATAACTATTTTTCGTAAGTACGAGTACATCTGTAAGAACATAACCTGAAAACCGCATCGAGTGTCACACAATAATTCACATCTCAATGAAGAAGATGTACTTTTTACTCACTGCAGATGCACTCGTATTTATGAAGAATAGTTTCACTTACTTATCCGCCGAAACGCCAGTCAGCTGCGATCTACTGTGTATCGAGTGTTCGGCGTATGAAGAACATTTCGCACGTGTGATAATTATTCTTACTAACAATATCAAACGTTTGAAGTACGGCCAAGCGCGCCCTTGGACGGCGCCATTGAAGTATTGATTAACTCCACAGTTCATGATCACATGGATCGAACCTAGAAGGTATCTACTGTTACCTACAAACTAGTTGAGCGATGAAACAAACGTGACACCGATAATTTCGTGAAACTTAGTTACCCACCTGGGTACACCCACGTCGACTCGCGTTTAGGCGTTAGGTCCGCTACCGGAGTTACCGTAGCACCTCTGAAAAAACACCCTGTATAAAGCCACATACAATTCACATATGGATCATATCGCTGAATACTGAACGATTTTGTATCTGGGGGTCAGTGGTAAAAATCACCGGCTGTACTTCCGAAAGCGTCGCCCCACCGATTTCGTTCTAACTTTGCATAGAGCTTCATTTTTATGTGAAATCAACTTGTAATAAAAAGTTTACATAGTGAAACAATGTTGATTAAACATGAATAACGTGAATTAACACGAAGACAACGAACGTCGTGTCACGATTATTCATTTATAAATATCATTCATCCACTCACGCATGCACGCACGCACGCACGCACACACACACACACACACACACACACACACACACACACACACACACACACACACACACATACACACACGTGCTAACATCCTTGAAGGTGGCTTTGGCACCGGAAGGGTTCGAATGGGGTTAGGCCGCCCCATTGATCTACCCCACACAAACGTGCTTACAACCCAGACGGTGGCCTTGGCACTAGAAGGGTTCGAATGGGTTAGGCCACCCCATTGATCTACCCACATACAGACGAGCTAACAACCCAGAAGGCGGCTTTGGCACTAGAAGGGTTCGAATGGGTTAGGCCACCCCATTGATCTACCCACATACAGACGTGCTAACAACCCAGAAGGTGGCTTTGACCCCAGAAGGGTTCGAATGGGTTAGGCCACCCCATTGATCTATCCACACACAGACGTGCTAACAACCTAGAAGGTGGCTTTGGCACTGGAAGGGTTAGAATAATTTAGGCCACCCCCATTGATCCACCCATACACACACACATGAACACACGAACACACACATACAATTATTCATTTGTACGCATTATTTTAGTTTGTACACTCTTTATTTGGAAGAAACGCCAGAATTCCTTTAGGACAAGTGGATTTCACATGAAAATGAAGCTCTTTGCAAAATTAGAACGAAATTGGTGGGGGACGCAACCAGGTGATAGTATACATCGAAAGAGGTAACTGTTTTTTTTTTTTTTCTTCAAATTCGTTTATGTCTAACTTTGGCAACAATGGTTTCCGAAAGTCTGCAGTTTCCCGGTAACATGGTTTCAAGCATCAATAATCATCCTGTGCTGCTTGTAAGAAATGAAAAAAAAAAGTATTATTTTGATGTAAAAAACTCTCAGCTGTCCGATGAAAACATTGTCGATTTTCTTATATGTCCAAAAAACCTTGAAAATTTCGGTAAAGTCAAAAACATCACATTTACAGATGAGTGTCCGTTTGATTTACAATGAAAATATTTTTTTCGGAAAGCTGAGACTTTTTCACTCAATATGTGTGAGTCTTAATCTGAGATTCTGATGAAGTCGGGTGTAAATAAATAAGGACTGTGCGTGTTGTTGTCGACTATGACTCGTAAATTTTTGTCTCAATTTTTCCGACGTGGACACAGACTTTACAATTGCATATCCAGGAGCATCCTGGATAGGTATGATTGCATTGTGGACACGTGGTAAAATCGACGATATTTTCATCGAAAAGCTGAGAGTTTTTCACATGGAAATAATACCTTCTTTTTGTTTTATTTTTTACAAGCAGCAGGGTATAATTAATAATGTAGTAGAAAATCTTGGAAATAGGTCAGGAGAAAATCACAACAAATTTGTTAATTTACGTGACGTTTCGACCCTGATGAGGGCCCTCTTCAGACGAACATGTATTTATGAACAACCTGTCACAAAGAGGTAACTTACAATAGATATTTTACATAATAATAAATCTGAGAGTGTAGTAAAAAAAAAAAAAAACCTTTTTTTCCATTACAATTGGAGTCAGCATGGTTTGAATCTTAACAGTATTACTAACGAAACGTGAGGTTAACCTAGATAATTACTCAACATACTAACCCTAAGCGCCAAACGGTAAATACAATGACTTGGCGCTAACCGGACAGTAAAGATGTGAGGGCGACAAACCAAAACAGACAGGTAGAACCGTAATCAGCTTAGATATGAGATTCTTAATCCTAATCAATGAGAAACAACAGTTGGTCGCCTTGGTCAACTAATTACCGACAAATAGTATTTGGCGATATGACCCACTAGGGCGTTTAAAAAAAAATATATTTTTTTTTGTTAGGTCTCATGGTCTCAAACGTTACCATGAGATGTGATGAAAATCCTCCTAAAATTTCAGCGCGATATCTTAAAGATTGAGCTGGCGCCTGAGGTCTTTTTTCCCATTTAAAATACACGTACAAATTGTTTTTCTCATTTTTCATTGAAAATGCAGTAAAACATTTTTTTATACAATTTTGACTAGCACTTTCCTATAGGAAATTAAATTCTCTAAAAAATGTTTTGAATAGTCATACTCATAGTCATACTATAATACAAAAATAGTGACAAGTATCCAAACTCTAAGAAAATTCTCTTTTCTCTTAAACTTTGGAGACTTGTGATTATTCTACTATTATAGTTCGGAGTACGACTATTCAACTCATTTTTGGCGAGAATTCAATTCCCTATAAGAAGGTGCTGGTCAAAACTGTATATACAAATTTTTTACTGTATTTTCCAACGGGAGATAAGAAAAAAAGAAATTTAGACGTGTATTTTGAATGGAAAAAAGAGTTTTCAAGCGCTAGCTCAATTTCTAAGATATCGCGCTGCAGATTTGGGAGAATTTTCATTACATCTCATGATAGTTTTTGAGACCATAAGACCTAAAATGAAAAATATTTGTTTGTTTTGAAACACCCTAATGAATCATATGTAAGTTCTATGTGCCTTCATATCTGAAACTGATCCTTGTTGTATCAAACTACGTCCTGAAGATTGCGGTTGGTTCATGGATGGCTATTTGAAGTCAATAGGGTTCGTTGAAGATCCAACCCCTGACGAGTTGACAACATATTGCACGTGACAAACCGTACTAATAATGATGACAATCCCTCAGAATTTGATGGAACATTGCAACTTCTGATGAATCTGATGCTGAATAAGATTTTGTACTTGTAGAATAACTTTTGAGTTTTATAATCAAATATTGTTTTACCACAAAAATATATGGGCCGTTCTCCGTCAAAACGTACGAGAATAAAAATTCGAATCTTTTATTCCATGAAAATTTTTATGGGCGACTACACCTAATGAGATGAGCTTTTATGAAATATGAATTTCTGAATTTTTTTTCGAAAATTCATAATTTTTTGAGAAATTGACTAGATGAGGTGTTTTTTTTTCGTAGAAATTTTTGTTTTTCACTATACTTTAAGAAAAAAATACAAAAAACGTGATTCTTATCAATTGTGGTATGATTTTTTCATCCAAAGCTCAAACTTCACCATTTCCAGAGGCTGAACACTTTTTTTTTTTTTTTTTTTGAACAAATTCTCATGAAAAAACATTGTTTTCTTCCACAAATTATGCAATCGGATCTATCGTAGGGTCACATCTCAGTCTATCTTCTTCTTTCAATTTGAAATTTCGTTCTCCAGACTAAAGCTTCTGAACCAAATGAGACAGGAACATTTCGTTGAATTTTGACTTCTCTCTGGAACGCGTTCACTTAATTTTACTATTTTCAAGACTAGGGACTATTTTTCACAAAATTTGCCCGAGTTGAATCCTGCTATCAATACATATTACGATATCAAAAATTCACAACAGTTTAGATTTAAGTACAAAGGAATCTGACTTTTCCACGAAATGCATGCTTTCCTAGTAGAAAAAAACATCGCACTATGGACAGATTATTCAATATTGATATTAAGATTCCTGTCTGATTTGATTCATAGCCTTATTCTGTGGAACGGAATTTCACATTGAAAAACAAAAATACGATGAGATGTGACCCCACGATGAATCCGACGACATAATTTGTGAAAAAAAACAATGTTTTTTATCAGAATTGAAAGAAAAAGTGTCCAACTGCTCGAAATCGTGAAGTTTGAGCTTGAAATGAAAAAATCACGTTTTTTGTATATTAATTTCTCATGGTATCGTTAAAAACGAAAAATAAAAAAATATATTCACCAATTTTTCAAGAAGTTATGAATTTTTGATGAAAAAAAGAATTCGAATATTCATGTCTCAAAAACAGATAAACGAAAAAGAACGAAAGAAAATCATGAAAGCTCCTCTCGTTGAGTTTAATCACCCATGACATTTTTCAAGGAATCAAGAATTCGAATTATTATTCCCGTACGTTTTGACGGAGAATGCCCTGTTTGAGCCTATCATTTTTTATCGTTTTCTACAATTTTTTTTCTTTTTATTTATTAATTCACTCGATTTTATTCATGAAACAGAAAGAATTTTAAAGATAAGTTGATATTAGATTTTAAGTTATATATTTTTATATTAAAAATTAATTTTTCTTCATACCTTGGTCTAAAGTACGCATTTTCGTCCCCGATTCGGAGAAAGAAAATAGGTCTTTAACTCCCTGCTGAAACGTAGCGCGCGCCATCTGTGTCGAGGGACGAAAATCAAGCAACGTGGGAGGAAAGTTAGAGAGTGACAGTTGGAGGTTAAATAAGCCGAGACTGCTGGCTGACGGCAGGCATTGACAACCAATAATTATCAATTAAATACATACTTTCATCGTTAAAAATAACTAAGACAACTTGAATATTTTATGACTGTTTCTTATTATATTTACAGTGACTAAGACACCATGAATATGTTATGACTTGTAACTAAGACAACTTAAATATTTTATGACTAATAACTATAAGTTGTCTTAATTACTGTAAATATAATAAAAAACAGTCATAAAATATTCAAGTTGTCTCAGTTACTTTTAACGATAAAAGAATGTATTTAATTAATAATTATTGGTTGTCAATGCCCGCCGTCGGCCAGCAGGCCGCGGACATTAACAACGAACTCGAACTCATAACCTCAACTTTTGGAATTAATAATAATGATTTAGATTCTACAATTAGTCACGTACTTTCGATCGGCTATAAAGAAAAAAAAGTATAAACTACACGGGACAAAAATCGAACACCCGTTCCTGCATGATATGATTCCCTCGGCTTCGCCTCAGGAATCATGACACGCAGGGACAAAAGTTCGATTTTCGTCCCTTGTGGCTTAATATACTATTATATTATTTACTTCCAAAAATATTGTCGGCGGTAGAGTTGTCTTTTTCTATCGCACGCAGGAAAGAGTATGTATGCGCGCTCTCTTTCACTCAGCAGCTGTCTCACTTTTATGCTGCGTCTTCCTCTATTGTATAGAGTAGTATGTTCAGTGCTCCTTCGTCACAACCCACTCGCTTATCCAAATATTCAACTTTGCAACGTGTTAACCGCAAGTCGGTACCAATTTTGTTCAGTCAACCTAATACCACCACATTCGCAATAAAATTATCTTCATTTTGATATATATTTCCATACGAAAATAGATGAGTGTGAATTGATAATACCAACGCACCTGTTTATACCTGTCAACCCGGTAAACGGCACCAGCAAAAGGTAGTCAACCTAACTTCTTCTTTTTCCTTATGCTCTTTACTCTCGATTGGTGGTCAACTTTTTTATAAAACAAATGAGTGGAAAGATAAAAAAAAAAAGTAAATTACATTATTTTTAATTGAGGTAGCCTGAATTTGATATCAATTGTCAACTCATCTACGATTTGTTTGTTCATATATTGGTACGTTAGTCGAAAAGTATTACATCTCAGATTATTACCAGAAACCATGTCACCTCAGATTCAGGACAGAAACTATGACACCTCACATTCAGGACGAAAACTATGACATGTCGGAATAAAGTTGGAAACCATGACATATCGCCCGATCTTGAAGAAATATGATAAAGCTGCATTCAATCATAAGTAAAGAAATGCATGAAAAGACAAGTGGACAAATATATTATACCTGGTATATTATACAAGTATACGTCTGAAAATTGATTAACAGGTATATTACACCTGTTAATTAATTTTCAGACGTTTTTGCAAACGGTCACTGACCACTTGTCTTTTCATGCATTTCTTTAATTATGATTGAATGCAGCGTTGTCATATTTCTTCAAGATCGGGCGATATATCATGGTTTCCAACTTTATTCCGACATGTCATAGCTCTGTCTCTAATTTGAGGTATCATAGTTTCTGTCCTGAATCTGGGGTGTCATAGTTTCGGAAGGCAATCTGAGGTGTCATAATTTCGGGCGTTAAATTGAGGTATCATAGTTTCTGGCATTAATCTGAGGTGTAATACCTTCGACTCATGTACCGATATTATCTTTGATAGAAAACACCTTTCATAAGGGAAACAGATGGATAAAGGTCGATTTCAGTCGGGATCTTAGATTGATATTTTAGTACCAGAAAACACCCTTTTTGGGACAAGATCCATGACTATAGATGCGACCGACTCCTCGGTAGTTGAAAAAATGTATAATTTATAGAATCATTCGCAATATCGTTTGCAATCTTATATATATTATAAAAAAATATTCAAATACTTTTAAGATGAGAATTGATCAAATAAAGTGGATAATTGTATAATTGTTAGAAAAAATTTTTTGCAATGTGATTTTCATTGATTATTACTTATTGTGCTAAGGAATAATTAATTCTGACCACATCTGTCATTAACCTGTACAGGACCCTCTTATTAGCAAGGTTATCAACTCGTGTCAGTGATGTGATTATCGAATCAGTTGGATCTGTATGTAGATAGGATATACATTAGACGGTCCACGTCAAAACGACACGGCTCCAGACTTCAAAGTTTTCGATTTGATTTCTGATTTCATGTGTTATCATCCTATGTCTGGAGAATCTGTCAAATTTTTTTTGAATTTTCTCAATTAACCATTTCGGAGCTTTGAATTTTTTCAGTTTGACAAAAAGACCTTTTTTAAAAATCTGAAAAAAATCACAAAAGTTCTGCTGCTGATATGAACAACTTGCCACTTCCAGAAACGTGGGCAGAATTCTTCTTATATCTTTGTTTTCAATTTTTAAAAGATTCTATTCAAAAAAATGTTTCATCAATCAGTTTTATGAAATCACCTACTCACCTCCTTAACACAATACAATATAAGATCAAGAACTTCAAAAAAACTGAATGGTGTAGGTTTGAAAGATTTCTGGTAGAATAAACGTCATTAGTGAAGCATTTCTTTGAACAAAATCTTTGAAAAATTGAAAACAAAAAAAAATATATAAGAAAAATTCTGCCCACGGTTCTGGAAGTGGGAGGTTGTTCTATATCATCAACAGAATGTTTGTGATTTTTTCAGATTTTTAAAAAAGGTCCTTTCTGTAAGGCTGCAAAAATTCATATAGCTCCAAAAGGGTTGATTGAAAAATATCCAAAAAATTTTGACAGGTTTTCCAAACAGAATAATAACATATGAAACCAAAAATCAAATCGAAAACTTTGAGGTCTGGAGCCGTGTCGTTTTGTCGTGAACAGCCCCATATCTATTATGGAGTGAATTCATGCAACTCAGCAACTTATCGCTGGTAAGTCACTCAGGTATTTGAATGTCAATTTTGTGAATTCATCGATAGACATGACCGTTCAATTCATCGTACAATATTATATCAAAATTCATGAATGATATGAGATACACATAAAAGCCCTACTCGCAAAAACTGGTCATAGACAATGTAGTGCAAGACTCAAATAAGAATAATGGATGCCGCATTCACATGAAAATAAGGATGCACAGACAGTTTTTCACGCGACTTCTCAGATATTCCATGATTAACAATCTCATACTAAGTACTATTGTCTTGAAGCCAGGAAAATATAATTTTTGATAAAGAAAAAGGTTTCCAGAAAAAAAAATTGAGAGCTAAATGTTTCCCTTCAGAAGCGTTTGTCCAAATTGAATGAAATGTATAGCAATTTTCAGGTTCCATAATTCCAATGTGCAGTTCTATAAATTTTAGAACTTTTCATCAAGTTGTTTTTGAGACTATTTGGTGGGGTTGTCAGGTAAACTGACAGATGGCTCAACGACTATCTGAAAAGATGTTTTCACTACAACGTGTGGAACCTGCGTTTTTTCATGCCTGTGGAGCGTACGGGAAGTCATTGCTTCCGGCACTGAATCGTAATATGACACAAATTTTCTTGTAAAATGAAACGAATTCGTTGATATGTTACGTCATTGCTTTTTTTCCGTCCCGCGCCTCGTGGTAAGAAATAGTATACGTGATGAGGGGCGGGCTGGTGATCCCTGCATTCGTGCTTCTTGCCATCGCACTCGGGTGATGAGATCATCAACTTCTCGGACTCGTTACGTAATGTACTATTCTTGAATGCTGAATGCTCAAAAACATAAAAATTCGTTGAAATTAGCGATAATATTTTTTAAACGAAACCAATACTGTTTTTATACAATCTGTGGTGATGAAAAGTGATTATTTCGCATGATGTAGATACCGCTGATGATTGATCATCTGCTTACTGTTATTTCGTTGTACAGCGAGCAAATCGAAAGCAGTAGCAATTCGAGTTGTAGCAATTTTTATTATAAACAGCGTAATTACCCAGTTATCGTTTATCATCTGGGAATTTGAGAATCGAGAATTCATTGGGCTCGCGCGCAGCGCAGGCTTCGTATGGGGCTAGTGTTACGGAACTGACAAAAATATACCGAACCAAACACAATAAATAAAGCCTATTGAATTCAATTTCCGTCACCTGAATGTGCTTACACAGAGCCGTTATCCGCAACGACAGTCGCTTCTTTGAAAAAGGAACATCGGCTACTTATCCAATTGATTGCAAGATTTGTAGAACGATTATTATTGCGGGACTCGGAAGAAGCTCGAGAAATTGTGATCGTTTCTCCTAATATATCTCGATCGATGTTCTGTTCATCCGTTATACTTTGCTTGTTGAACCCAGTATTAAATAAAACCCACATGCAGAACCTTTTCTTCTTCATCGGCTTCGTCGTCTCAAAAAAATTCATCTTAATTATTATATTGTATGGGGAGTTTTCTTCAAATCTGACCTAGCTGTGGCCCTAGATATTTTAAATTTATGTGTTCATTTTTATAACTAGTTTGTTGTTCATCATCACAAATTAAAGTTAATTCACTAATAACACACAAATTTTTACATATTTTGAAGAACTGATCTGGTCGTTAAAGCTCACATACTAAAAACACTGTTCGACCAATCGGATCATAATTTGAAGAATCAAATCTTTGTAAAAAAAAAAAGAAATTGCCACAAGCGAAAGTAGGCAGCTCTGTTATAAAAAATCCAGGAACATGATTTTCTTTATGTTTGAAATCATACTTTCACCCATTACCTTTTGGCTTTCGAAATTTCATCAAAATCTCAACGGTCGAACAGTGTCTTCAGCTTTTGAGCGATAGCAATCAGATCAATTTTTGCGAAAAATCTGAGACTTCGTGTAGAGGATTTTTTTCGTAATGACTGACACACTTATAGTAGTACAGAAAAATGAAAAGTATACCAAAGGTCAAGGCCACATTGTTTTGGAAGTGAATGCTCCATATGCTCATTTCAGTATTCTGCGACAACTTTCAGCTTTTTCTTATCCATAACATGCGTATAATATATCAAAGCAAAATATGAATTTGAAAATGTAGGTAACAAATGCAGGTAGATGTTAGTATCAACAATTCTACGTATTTTATTAGATTTCTGAAACCTATAAACAAATCAATAACAAACCAAATTTGGCTCAAGAATCACAATTTATACAGCCTTACGTGTATATTACCTCAACCTAATTTAATCTTAGCTCGTATCAGTGATAGGAAAAAGTCTGACGTTTCAGTAGAGGATAGTGCTCGTCAAGGTATGTTCACATTCATTGCCGATCTTCTTGTCCGCCCTCATCACGACGAAGAAACCCCCGACCAGATTGTTGAAATTCGAGATCTGCATCCTAGACAATGTTCATCCACTGTTCTATAAAGAGATTTTTCGTGATTTTCATGAAATTATGAATATAACACACCAAGGTTACTTCAGATATGAAATAGACATGAAGCTCACTCGTCTTAGAGAAAGAGGTTTCAGCTGGCTAAATGTGTGTCCGACAACAATCTGGTTTCATCGGGATAAACATTGAATGACACTTGCTTAGGTGTTTGGTCTATGCGGTACTCGTTGTCAAGCTAATTCAACAAGGGATATGCTGTATCGCCAATAATTACATGAGGTATTGGCTCACCGTGAAAGCTTTGATGACTCTGAAAGTTACAGCGACATTTGGCAGTTGTGGAAAAATATGATCACGCTGGACAACGAGATAATATCAGCAACAGAGCGCTTACCTCATGGATAAGTTGATGGTTATTCTGGTACAAGTGCGCGTCCCTTAAAACTACTGCATTATGGACGGACCCTGGATGTTGGCAGGTGACATCACGAAAACTGAAAAGAAAATGAAAAATATGCTGGACTGTGTTAACAAAACCTGCTCGAGTTATCTTGAATATGTTTGGCCCTGATCACTCGGTTGACCTAAGACAATGATGAGGCATGTCAAAGTCGACTCCAAATTAATTCGAAGAGTATGGTTGATAAGCATTGATCTATCGATTGTTGAAATTCAAAGCCAAATTCCCTATGAAAAACGATGAATTAATTTTTGCATATTTATAGAGAAGAAATTTTGCTTCAAGTTATCATACTTGGTGTAATAATATTGATGTATTGCGCAGTATAAATGCGAAAGTCAAACATGTGACTTTGAGAATCAGAAGAATGATTGCAGAAGTAAAAACTATGATTCTTGAACCCAAAGTTGAAAGTTCATAATACTATGAAATTATTATACCAAGTATTAGAAATTAAACTATAATTTTTATTCCATGTATGGAACTGCATAATCTAGCTTACCATCGATGGTAGTCGATCAGAATTTGCAGTACTAGAGATGGCCACCCGTTTTTATTGTCGAAATCAGCAGCTGCATCTTCGGGAAGAGTAATCTGGATGTGTGATCTATTACACTAATGACTTGTGATAGGCCATATTTTTGTTCAAAACCCTTGTACAATTTTAAGGCAAGCTTTTTTAGAACGTGGAAATGTAAAAAGATTTTCCGGGAAGCATGAGTTATTTGCCCTGACAACTGAATAGACGCAGTCACAGATCGTACTCTTATGCACACTGAAGGGATTGCCTACTGCTCTATGTTTCTCAACATCGCCCAGCCTGTACATAATGATCGCAAATTTATTCTCGACGCTTAGCCGTAGAAAAACACAACTCTTGGCACGCTCCAAAGCTGCACGAATTTTCTCTAAAAGTTGGAAACATGACTCATGTCTCATGCAAAAATTTTCCAGCTATTGTTCATCGTTTCAGTTTTCAGAACTGCGTTCCCACTATTCATCATTGCGTTCATTATGGGCATATCGATAAACTAATATGGGTAGTGCCTGCCTATCCAAATCCGAAGTTCGAATTAATATGCGTTCGAGATAGCGTGTTTTGATCTTTATTTTCATTTGAAAAATTCAACTGTCAACTTACCTCCAATACTATTAAAGCACCCTGCTTGGCTCATTGGCTGCTGCATTCCTAATACGGGTTTGAAACGTCGCGTTAAGCCAGTTTCGGAGTATATGTCAAGGTTTTGCTGCAATGTTCGGAAATACTTCATGTACGCGAAGTATTCTTCGAATTGGGAAGTTATTTGCAACTACACCGATCGCTCCCACTGCACCGATTCAACTCCTAAGTATTCAAATCTCACGTAAGCGGTAACCAGTTTAACTTGACAGAAATCAAATATAGTAGAACCCCGTTTATCTGAAGTCATCTGGAGAGAGGGTATCTCGGATAGTCGAAAATTTCGGATAATACGGAAAGCATACACGATCCCAGTTTTTTTTTCTACTCTTTGTATATACTACTAAAAAATGTAAAACATAATTAATCTCTATGAAATATAAACGTGAGTACCCGAATAATTTTCCCAATCCAACAAAAGCTTATTTAGTTTTTGGCTTAACGAAGTCAGTAATACACGACTGCTTCAGTTTGCTCATTCGTAACAGGTAATACAACAGAACAAGCTTCAACAAAGTTTGTACGTTGTAGAAACAGATCACTCCGGGCGTAGTTGGTTTTTTCCATTCTATCCGGGACTGCCCGTATCTGTCCGTATTATCTGAGTATACTCGGATAAGTTGGATGCCTGGAATAATGCGGAGTCTCGGGTAATCAAGGGTTAGATAAGCAAGGTCCTACTGTAGCACGTGATTAGAATTACTTAATCAGGGGCTTATAAATCTACCAAACTGGGTGGTCCGGAACGGGGGAGAGCAAATATGGGACATAATTTTGCAGCAAGGGGTAGAAGCCTGTGTAACTGAGCATGATGAAAGGATGGGGCTCCCGAATGGCTGAAGATAGCGTGACGTAATTGATGAATGGCCCTATAAGTATGCTGAATCTGTAAGTAAGGAAATTCGTTGCTTCGTGATTACAGCAAGGCTCCCTGTATTTTTTTGCACCGAAATAATGGTGAAGAATCCAGATTGTGCAACAATTTTGGCAAGTCGTTAAACCCAGCAAAAGTCAAACCCTCGAGTATTTGGCGTTCATCACTTCTAGCTTTGGTAAAAATCGAAAATTCGTCGATATGATCTCTCTAATTGACCTTCTCGGAAGATGCATTCTTTTGTCAAAAAGTCAGTATACCGTTGATAATATAGAAGAGTGGTTACGTGACAGGAGTGGCATCCCAATCAACGAATAGGTAGTAGGGTAAGTAAAATATTGGAGGTTGTTGGCCATATGTTCGCATTCTTTGGTGGTGTTGGTTTTACCTCGGGTGGTACTTAGACCTCGGGAGTTAGAGGAGAGAGAAACCTTAAATGCAGCGTGGCTTTCGCGTGGGAAAGGTGTCTTTGTCCATCCCAGATCTAGATTTTCTGGCTGTTAGTAGTTGCAGTCATGCTATCTATTGGAGGTAGCATGGTTTCAGGTCACACCAGGACTTGTGATGGGAAAGGTTGATCTGAGTTTTTTTTCCACTGTTTGAACTAATTGAGTTCCGAAGTTGGTATCAAATTCTAATGAAGCGTGCATTGCGATATCTCGCGTGGAAAAAATGCTTGCGGAGTATATCTGACTGATCCGCCTACATCCAATATATTCTTGGTGAGTCATCATTTAATCAATTATAGTATGTAAGGAGTAGTTCGATAAAGTCTGCATTACGGCAACGCCACTAGCCGAGCAACAGTGGCACCAAGTTAGGCCAAAGAAGACAGCTCGTACGCGTTATCTGTTCAACATATTGTAACGTTTTGAATTTATTGGTATAAGAAAAATCAACTGAAATCTGTGTTGACTAGAATGCTTTGTTAAATCACTTTCTACCACGCATGCTCGTTATGGGGGCTATAGCGTAGGGGGTTATGTGTGCGGAAAGTGGCAGATTGTACAACGGCGTTATATTCATAGCGCAACGCTGCAGAGCTGCACTATGTTGCGCCTGCGCGATACGACTCTACGGCGTGATGCTATGAATACTCCTTCCCCCTCCCCCCACCCCATTACTCGCACTTGTGATAGAAAATATAATGTGTAACTCGTTCGGATGTTGCCAATAGCACCATTTGGACGCATTTGCGTCCAACTGCGCACACGTGGCGCTATTGGCAACTTTTTCTCACTCGTTACACATTATACTATAATTTGTAAAGCTCCTCTTGTGAAAAAATGATAAAGCCAGTGTGATACAGTCTGAGCGCGGACTTCAACAGGAATACCTCTGCCAGAGCCATTTCTCTACTTTCAGAGACTCGGACGGGTATTATATCTCCATCAGAACTGGGATAGCCTTACCTACCGCGCCTGCCTTATGGACTTGGAATTGATATCTATCATATGGACACGATAGTGCTTTCCATAATAGACTTTGACCGAAGCTGTCTCATAAGGTAGATAATCTTTTTAGGTGTTCAAAATTTACCGTTGTGGCAAATTCGCTGAATAAATTCCTAATTCCAATTTTGTTAGCACGAATTCAATTTCAAACATGAATATTATACCCAATGAGATTGCAATCATGATTTCAGCATAAATTGACATGTATATGACTCCAAATTCGATTAATTTTTCGGGATTTATTGGCAACAAGAATATTTTTGGGGAAGTTTGCCATGGTCCTCATCGTCTATATGGATGATATCTCCAATTCAGGTGGTGTTAAGTATTGCATGAGCCATTGCTTAATTTGTTTAACAATATCAAGAGCACACCCATGTTCAATTGTCTCATTTGCATAATACTAACGATGGTACCCAATATCACAATTCAATGGTAGACAATGCAAATGTTCTATATCAATTATTGTCTTCGCATAGTCAACAATCTCGCGGAGCCCTTAGTTTATCCTCAGATCTCTTGATATAGATGGAATTTCTATCTTTCAGAATATTATGAAATTTTTCTTTCAGATGATTCTTGCACACCGTACAACGCATACTGAAACACCGATTTATATTGAATGATGAAATCGCTTCTCGGACAGGGTGCTTTGAACGACATACATATCAATTGTTCTATTACATAAATCGTAATCGCTGCAAAGTGTGCGAGCAGAAATTCATTACAATGCTTGAAACCTTGCACATCCACAATGATCGCCATTTTTTCTTCAGCACTGTTTATGATAGATCTGGTATGACTAGTAAGTGTACCAAGTGTCAGTTGACGCACGCGCGGTTGGTATTTTTGGCCGAAGCCCAATTCTCAAGGATTTCTCGCAACTGCTGACAGTTAGGCACAGCTTGACAAACGAGCACGAGGTATTATATAGATGAATCAGTCTGAATATCGGGATTTCTTACGGAAAACTCAAGTAGTGAAAATAAAAAAAAAACTCCAGAGCTGACGAATAGAAAATAAATTCGATCGTCTTTTGATCTTGGCTGATTTCATCTCAAATCACCTAGGCAGGTCGGAAGCGAAAATTCAAATCACTCGGTGATTTAATCCATTGTTCTTCGAGCAATTTGAGGGGAGCCCTATTTCAGGATTTTTGTTTTGTTGAAAAAATTCCCAAGTCCTATACGGATTTTCCAATTTTTTTAAGCAAATACCCGTTTTCATCAATTCTGGATTTGTTCTTTCTTTGAAACGGTTATAATTTTTAAACAAATAGACCCGTTTCAAAATTTTTTTTTTTTTTTTTTTTATTAAATGTGCGGAATTTCATGCACTTGTAGAAAATGCTAAATTCGTCTATATCAATACAGAATAATCGAAGTTATGTTGCATAATATAAAAGAACTGAAAATTTTGAATCTCGATTTTCAGCGATTTCATATTCTTTTTTTCTCTCGACGATTTTTTCCTAAATAGTTCTTGGAACGCCCAAACTTTGTAAGTAAGTTTCCTTAGCGACCAGCCTTTGTGAGAAAAGTAATGAATTATGGCATTATTCAAGCCTAATATCAAATTTTATTGAATATACAGGGTGAGTTTTCTCCAGGGTCTCATTTGAGAGGAGCATGACGTGCTGAAGCTCTGCCTTCTTCTATTCATACTCGTTCGCTTTAGAATAATTGTGTGTGATTATCAAGCAGATAACCTTATCTCCTAATTTATTTACATCCACACGTATAGGACACCTCGGAAATACAAGGTATTAAGGTATTGTTTTGACAGCGGGATACAAGCATTGAATATTATTCGGAAGCGAACCAGTATGAATAGAAGAAGGAGGAACTTCAGGACCTTGAAGCTCCTCCCAGATCAGACCCCGGAAAAAACTCACTCTAACATGAAGAAGGTCTTATCAATGACGTTTCAGCAGTGATGTACTGCTCTCAACAGCGGCTATTGAACAAATATACAAAATCAGTCGAATGCTTGAACATAAAGAACCGTACAAAAGCCAATAATTGAGGTCAATAATTATTAAAAAAAATAGTCAATAGATAAAAAAATAAAGGAATAAATATAAAAAAAGTCAAATGGATAAACATAAAAGAATAAATATAAGATAAAATAATGAACAATGGGTGATAATCATAATTACAAGACACAACGACAAATAACTTTGGCTAATTATTGCCGTGATCCAAAAACCCGATGTTTGTGGTAGGTCATGGCTGCTTAAGAGGATCAGTCAACTACTGTCCTCCCAAGTTCAAAGAGAACTGAAGCGTGCAGGTGTGAACAACTAGCATTATAAATAGGCTAATAATGGTGAATCACTATGTTGACATGCATCATCATCTGCTATTGTCAAACACCTAAAAAACCATTGACGTCAATGATGATGTCAATCAATGTTTTGTTTTGAAAATTATACGTAACTGGACCACTACATGAAGACTTCACTCACCACATTATCACATGTATCGGACTTATAATCTATGAGACATTTTTTGATATTATAATCTATAAGACACTTTTTGATCTCAAACGGTGTAGCATATTCGAATAGGGAAGATGCAATTTTTTTGTGTCCTCTTTTATGTTTGAATCATTAGGCTGCAAGTTAATGCGTAACATTTCAGAGGTGATCCTTTTTGACCAAACTGATTCCCTATCTAATACCACAACACTGTCTCAATCAAACGTATGATTATGTTCCCTTTGATGTAATGAGACAACAGAAAGTGCCTCTGCGTCTTTTTTAATATTGTCCTCATGCTCTTTGAGTCTGGTCTTAAGTTGACGTTTAGTCTCGCCTACATAGGGCGCTGAGCAACCATTACAGTGAATTTTACAGACTACATTACATTGGTCATGTTTGTCGGTACGATCATTGCCTTTGGTAACTACAAAACTCAAGTTATTATTAATCCAAGACACAGGTGTGAAATCAAATTCCCTAAGGGAGCTACCAAATCTGTCAATAAAACCTTTAATATACGGTAATCTCACGAGTTTGTTTTTTGAGCGGGACAACCCGTTAACCACCATGTGACAGATGTGCTTTCGTTAGGATCAGTCAATGTGATAATAATGTTCCTGGTATTGTTACTCCTATATATCAAATGTTTAACTCTATTTGTTATTAACTCTTCAAAAAAGGACTCCGGGTAGTTATTATCTCGTAACAGAGAATGCACTAGGTTAAGATTTTCTGCGTGGTATTTAGAATATGATAAAAAAAATAGCTCTATCAACCAAGTTAAACACAATTCCTCTTTTTTGAGCTACAGGATGAATCGAGTAAAGATTCAAGAAT